>CM064566.1:9900738-9958600 GCA_032716605.1 Paralithodes platypus | reverse complement strand
AAATACGCCTAACGGCCTTATTGGGCTATCCTTAGTTGGAATTATGCAACGCTGGTACATGTCATATTTGTAACATACTATGTGGTACCAACTCTGTAAATTGCTAACTGAATAAATATTATTATTATTATTATTATTATTATTATTATTATTATTATTATTTATCTAGCTTTCCAACACTATCTGCATCTATCTATATACCCAACTGTACCTGTATCTATATATCTATCTAACTATATATCTATCTATCTACCAAACTCTATATATATCTATCTATCTACTAAACTCTATATCTAGCTATCTATCCAACTATGTCCATAGGTCAGGTGAAGGTATTGAGGGATAAGCCTTTACAACGGCACCTCGTAGCTACTTTCTATTTTTCCAATTTTTTCTTCTGAAGTGTAGAGATGGGAGAAGGGGTGTTGGAGAGAGAGAGAGAGAGGAAGTTGTTGGAGTGGCTTAGTTATATGTGGGTTATTAGTCTGTATACGTCGTCGAAGTGTCCCCCGACTGGGTGCGAGCATGTGCAAATGCTAGGACGATCTATCTAAGTATCTATAGTCCATTATTTAGAGGTAGGCGAGAAACTGTGAACCCTGATCTCTATAACTCAAAAAGGGCTAGAGCAAATGGGCTGTAAATGGCCACACCTATTCCCTGGCTGGCTCTTCCCAAATGGTAGAAATGTTAGCTCGATTACTCTAGTCGTTTGTGAGTTACAGAGGTTAGGGTTCACAGTTTCTCGCCTACCTATGATGAATGGACTATAGCTATCCAACTATATATCTATCTATATAGTAAATTGATAAAAGTAGATGGATAGATAATGTTGGTAATTGGTAGCCTATAGAGTAGATAGATAGATTGTGTAAATGGATAGAGTAGATAGGATGGTGCTGGTAGATGTGGTGAAAGACAACCAGTGATGTTGATTGATAGGCTTGTTGTTTTCCTCTCTCCCTCCCTCTCTCTCTCTCTCTCTCGTTTATGTGTATGTCATTTTTTCTTTAATTCCCTTTTTTACCCTACGTACAGTAGATAAATTAACTAATATATCCAAATATTGTCGAACTCTCTTCCTCTTTCTTTTTGTAATTCCTTACATTGCCTATCAGTAAGTTAGTTTGCTCTCTCTCTCTCTCTCTCTCTCTCAGGGATCAATACCACTGTGAAACCGTCTTAAAAACACCCGTAAAGGCAGGAAGGAAAACAAAGGCATTGTGTTTATGTGGCAATAATACGCCCATGACTACGCCCGGAAAATAAAAGGACCAATGGGAAAGCAATGACGTCAATTGGCGGGAAATGCAGGAACCAATGGGAGTCTTCGAACTTAATAACGTCACTTGGCGGGAAAAAGAGGGAACAAATGGATGGCTGGGAAATCGATGACGTAACTTGGGGGAAAAATAGAAACCAATAACAAACCCTGCAATCAATGACGTCACTTGGCGGGATATGAGGGAACCAATAGCGAACTTTCAATCACTTACGTCACTTGGTGGGAAACAAGGAACCAATGGGGAAACTTTGTAAACAATGACGTCACTTGGCGGGAAATGAAGGAACTCATATCGAACTTCAAAGTAAATTATGTTACATGGTGGAAATTTAGTAATGAATACGAATCTTGGTAATCAATGCCACTACTATAGGCAGTAAAATAAGGAACCTAGTGTATAGCAAACTTTCTAATTAAGGGTAGGTATATGGTTTGTTTAGACCCCTTTCTCCCTCATGCTTAGCTCCACTAGTTCTGAGATTACTGTATATGATGTTCACCCCATTATTATGTCGATTTTAAGACCTTCCCACCCATTTCTTTGTCAATATTAAGACCGTTGGTGCCATATAGGTGTCATTTTTCCTGGCAAGCGATAGCGAGCCTTTAATGTTAGAAGAACCGGCCTATGGCCAAGACATATTTCTACCGAAAATGTACAAATTTATCTCGAAGGGAGATCGTGAGGATATTTTGTCAATCTTGATGGAGGTCTATGGAGGAAGCTTTTAAAAAATTATAAGAAAAATATTAGATAAATTATTATTTCTTATTAAAATACTACTGTTTATCTTTGCTATAATTATTTTTGCTTATGTTTCTCCTTAGTTATGTTCTCTTATTACTGGCGGATTTATTATCTACCAAAGATCATACGGCCTCCAATGGGTTCCCTTAATCCAAAATGAGTGTCGTTTACCAGCTGTGATTGGTTTAGAGTAGGCCATCCATTCCCGACAGACAACTGGGCCATTAACCTCTTGAGATACCCCTTGCTGAGCTGTTTAATTATCTCGTTTAGTTTAATTTTGTTAAGGGGGCATCACGCGAGAGCTCTATTGATTAACTGCTCATTTGCCTTGGGCGGGTGCCCAACCCCGGAAGGGGTTGAAATAGGGGAGCTATCCCCCCGCCAAAGGCGGCTTTCTAGGGCCTTTCCTAGCTGATGCTGAGAGGATTGGGTTCTAGTCATGTGGTGATGGGCTGGTCTATCAGAGTGAGAACTGAGCGATCTCTGCCATAACCATAGCTTACTCTGACTGTTCCTTTTACTTATATATTTTCTAGATCTCAAGTGACGGTGTCTCTTCCGTGGATTGACCTCCCAATCTACCAAGATTGGAAGCCAAAGCGTCACATTTTTTCCTTTGCCCCTCATCTTTCTCTTCATAATTGCTGAGGGGCACAGGGGCCCTGGGTGGGGCTTTGGTTTCCCGGGCGTTTCTGTCGCCCTCCTCAGCTCCCCGCCATGGAGTGGCTTCGATCACCCATGCTTTATTGTGGTCGGCTGGGAGGGTTCTGTGGGGACGCTTGGTTATGGCCTTGGTCTTGCTCGGGGCCTTGGGGCTGTTCGGCCAGGCAGCTTGGGGAACAACAACAACAACAACAACAACAACTGCTCATTTGCCTTGTATGGACCAATCGTCTTACTGCAGACTCCCATTTTCTTATGTTATGTTCTTATGATCTGGAGATTTTCACGAAGTTTGGTGGGCAGATAGGATATGCGCCTAGGATTATTATTATTATTATTATTATTATTATTATTATTATTATTAGTAGTAGTAGTAGTAATACAGTAATAACTCTTCTTCTTATTCTTCTTTTTCTTTTCCCTCGTCCTCCTCGAGTCGTCTTATTTTTCCCTTTCCATTTCCTAGGGATTTTGGTCTGGATTTACACTCCATTAAGCCGCGGATTAAATTCCCGACAAAGGCCAAACCGAGGAAGAGAGAGGGATAATGCGGGGAAATATGATAGGGGGGGGGGGGCGGCGGCACATTTCTTAAGAAATTTTGGAGAGGGGGATGCTGAGTGGGATGAAAGAGAGAAAATACACAAGTTAATAAACAAAAAAACTTGAGATAAGAATAGAGTAAGACAATACAATATATAAATAAAACAAATACATATTACAAAAAAAAAAATATATATATAATAAATTAGAAGAAGAGAGAAGCAGCTCTCTACGGACTCCCAGGGAAGCATTTTAAAAGTAAGGGGGAACTTTGGGCACGGGGAGAACGATGAGACTGAAGGGAGAAAAGCAGGAGAGCTAGATAGATAGATAGATAGGAAGGAAAGAAGATGGTAATTGATAGATACAGATATAATGATACGATATATATAGGTAGATAGATAGATAGATACAAAGAGGAAACAAGATATGAATAGATAAAGATAGATAGATAGATAGATAGAAAGAGGAAAGAAGATGGGAATAGATAGATAAAGATAGAATGATACGATAGATAGATAAATAGATAGATACATAGATAGAAGAAACAAGATGGGAATAGATAGATAAAGATAGAATGATACGATAGATAGATAGATAGAAAGAGGATGGGAATAGATAGATAAAGATAGAATGATAGAAAAAGGGGGATGAAAAAAGTCCCTCGTAACATTTTAAAAGTAAGAGAAAAGTTGGACTGGAAAAAAAATAAAAATAAACAAAAATAAAAAATGGGTGGATAGGAGGGCTGAACAAAGCGTGACAAGAAGGATAGATATACTGTAGATAGATTGATAAATAGGTAGACATAGATAGATACTTTATAAATAGATAGATAATAAGTAAATAAATAGATAGCTACATAAACAGATAACTATATAGATGGATATTTTGATAAATAGATAGATCGGTATATATGAATGGCTATATCGAGATATATATATATATACAGAGAGAGAGAGAGAGAGAGAGAGAGAGAGAGAGAGAGAGAGAGAGAGAGGAGAGAGAGAGACAGAGAGAGAGAGAGAGAGAGAGAGAGAGAGAGAGAGAGAGAGAGAGAGAGAGAGAGAGAGAGAGAGAGAGAGAGAGAGAATCAAAATGAAGGATAGGACATAGGGTGATTCAAGAAACGTTCTTATATTCGCATTTCTTTTCTATTTTCCTGACTATTATTAAATTATTTTATTCAGATTAGATTAGGAAGGGTATATGGAAGTCAGAAGAGTTAATTGAGATAGTCTTTACCCTAAAAATGCCCACAGATCCTTCCTAAGCTATTTTTATACATTTTTTGTCAGATTAGGAAGGGTATATGGAAGTCAGAAGAGATAATTGAGATAGTCTTTACCCTAAAAATGCCCACAGATCCTTCCTAAGCTATTTTTATACATTTTTTGTCAGATTAGGAAGGGTATATGGAAGTCAGAAGAGATAATTGAGATAGTCTTTACCCTAAAAATGCCCACAGAGTCCTTCCTAAGCTATTTTTTATTTTATACATTTTTTGTCAGATTAGGAAGGGTATATGGAAGTCAGAAGAGTTAATTGAGATAGTCTTTACCCTAAAAATGCCCACAGATCCTTCCTAAGCTATTTTTATAAATTTTTTGTCATATTAGGAAGGGTATATGGAAGTCAGAAGAGTTAATTGAGATAGTCTTTACACTAAAAATGCCCACAGATCCTTCCTAAGCTATTTTTATAAATTTTTTGTCATATTAGGAAGGGTATATGGAAGTCAGAAGAGATAATTGAGATAGTCTTTACCCTAAAAATGCCCACAGATCCTTCCTAAGCTATTTTTATAAATTTTTTGTCATATTAGGAAGGGTATATGGAAGTCAGAAGAGTTAATTGAGATAGTCTTTACCCTAAAAATGCCCACAGATCCTTCCTAAGCTATTTTTATAAATTTTTTGTCATATTAGGAAGGGTATATGGAAGTCAGAAGAGTTAATTGAGATAGTCTTTACCCTAAAAATGCCCACAGATCCTTCCTAAGCTATTTTTATAAATTTTTTGTCATATTAGGAAGGGTATATGGAAGTCAGAAGAGTTAATTGAGATAGTCTTTACCCTAAAAATGCCCACAGATCCTTCCTAAGCTGTCTACAACCGTCTAATGAAAACTAGAAGAAACTGCCAAATTGGGTCATAATCTTGAAAGCATTAAGGGGAGGTGGGTCGTTTTTCTGCCCCCCCCCCCTTCTTCCTCATGCTTAGCCCCATTAGTGTTCAGATTTTATGACGTTCGGCTCATTAGTTTGGCGATTTTAGGACCTTTCACCCCAATTTTAGGGAAACCGTCCGTCGGCCGGAACATTTTTCTATCGAAAAATATACAAATTTATCTTGAAGGAGGGCCTTGCCGGGTTTGTTTTTAAGCTTGATGAAGGTCTAGGGAGGAAACTAAAATTATTATAACAAACATATTATATAAATGATGAAATAAATATGCCCATCCCCCAACCAGGCAATAATAAGACCATGTGACTCTGTGACCCTCGAGGTGTGTGTGTGAGAGAGAGAGAGAGAATCAGAATATTTATTTTTCCATTTTACAATGGTTCTTCACATAAAACATTAAACAAAAATATAAAAATACATACATTATATATATACATATTTACAATAAGAAACATCTCTAGTATGTTACTATGGACAGTCTTCAATATCTATAAAAAAAAAAAAAAAAAAATGACAGTTACAGTATTATTATTATTTTTTTTTATAGATCCATTTCATGTTTCAGAATATAATCTTTTAATATATGCTTAAACGTGTTTAGGTTATTTGTGTCCTTTACTGATCTCGGCAACCTATTCCATATTTTAGGACCTGCTACCAAAAGCGATCGTTCACCATAAAAGGTGTTCGTTCTCTGTACATATAGATGGTTTTGCTGTCTTGTGTTACTAGTTATGATTTCATTAACAATAGGAAAGTGTATTAGCCAGTTTGGAATTAGCTTATGCCTTTCTTTATACACCGCAAAAGCTGTATCATATATATTTTTGCTTTATTTTTAGCCACTCTAATTCCTTTATTATCGGAGTTACATGGTCGTATTTTTTTGCTCCACCCACTGCTACCTTTGCAGCAAAATTCTGCATTTTTTGTACAGTATTTAATAAAGTGCAATTAGTTGAACCCCATATCATTATGCAATAATTTATCAAACTTAAAATTAGCGATTGAATCACAATGACCCTAGTAGCTTTGTCAAAATTACCTTTTATACGATTCACATACATCAACGTTCCCATGACTTTCTTGTTCAGTTCACTTGTGTGTTTATTGAAAAGCATGTTACTATCTATATGTAGACCTAAATTTGTTACATGTGAACAAGGTATAATTTTATGATCATCGAGTTGTATACATACATTTGAGGGTATTTGGGATAAAAGCTGTCTAGTGCCAAGGAAAATGCATTGAGTTTTATTTGCATTCAACATAAGACCATTTCTCTGGAAATATGTTTTCACTATTTTGAGTGTATTTTCTGTGTTTGCTAATTACATTAGTTAGTTCATCCAGAGTGCCTGAGTGAAGTATATGTGTATCATCAGCATACTGAATGAGCAAACAATCTTTAACATAGTTTAGTAAATCATTGACAAATATAATAAATAGAATGGATCCTAGAATAGAGCCTTGAGGCACTCCATATGTTACATGTAAAGTAGATGAGACTGTATCACCCAACTGCACAGCCTGTGTCCTATCGGTCAAGTAATTTATAAGCCAGAATGAGTCAATATTTAATTTTTTGCATTTTTCTAACAATATTTGATGACTGACACTGTCGAAAGCTTTAGAGAGAGAGAGAGAGAGAGAGAGAGAGAGAGAGAGAGAGCGAGAGCGAGAGAGAGAGAGAGAGAGAGAGAGAGAGAGAGAGAGGGGGGCGAGAGAGAGTAGCGACATATAGAGATATAGATAGATAGAGAGAGAGAGGAATGATAGATAGAGATAGATAGAGAGAGAGAGGTGAAGGGGTATAAAATGTCGAGGCAAGAAAGGCTTCGCTGAGAACGCCAAAAATGAGCGAGGGAAAAGGTGAAACGAGAAATTTGAGAAAGAGAGAGAGAGAGAGAGAAGAGAGAGACGAACGAAAAACAAAGAAATGGAGAGAAACAAGTGTGAGGTGGAGAAGAAGAAGAAGAGAGAGAGAGAGAGAGAGAGAGAGAGAGGAGTAGAGAAAGAAGAAAAAAGAAAGAAGAAAGGGACGAACGAAAACAAAGAAATGGAAAAAACAAGTGCGAGGGAAAAAATCCAAAAATTATTCCACCGATGAATGAAATCGACTAATAATAAGTAACACACCATTCTTGAACATTAATATCAAATACAAACCCCAATGTACCTGAAAGAACTAATGAAAGCATATGGTCCTCCCGGGATTCCAACTCGGGACACCCCACCCAGAACATAAGCATCTAAACCATTACACCACCAACACAGTTAAGAGGGCTGACCTGTTTTTGTTCTGTCCTTTTCTATCTTTCTCTGGCTGGTATCCATTTGGCCCCATTCAGCCTACTGTTTTAAGACGTTTGTTCCCATCCAGGTGTCAATTTTTTACTGGTGAGCGGTAGCGAGCCAGCATATTTTTTATTTTTGTTTGACAGCAGGCTAAATTTGTACATTTTTCGATAGAAAAATTTCTCCGGCGAAGCCGGATTTCTTCATATAATGCTGGCTCGCTATCGCTCGCCAGGAAGAAATCGACACGTAGATGGGGATAAACGTCTTAAAATAGTTGGCTGAATGGGGCCGAATGGATACAAGCCAGAGAAAGAGAGAAAAGGACAGAAATAACAAAAAGCAGGTCACCCCCCTTAAAGGTTTTATATAGAAAAGTATAAGAAAATAAGAAAATGTAAGAATTGATGAGGGTGCCAACAAGAATTAAAATCAAGGGGAATAATAAGGGGTAAATGGGGAAGAAAATGGGGAAGAAAATGGGGAAGAAAATGGGGAAGAAAATGGGAACTAAGTGTGGGGGTGGGGGGTGGGGACTTGAAGGGGGGGAAATGTAGGAGAAAATGAGGAACTACGCTGGAAATTGGTAGGGGGCCAAAATCTACCCTATACAGCCTATCCCAATACTCACTCTCTCTCTCTGCTTCTTCTTTTTGATCTCTCTCTCTCTCTCTCACACACACACATTCTCTCTCTCTCTCTCTCTCTCTCACACCGTTTAATGAGCACTAGATATATGTGATGCTCACAAATCTGGAGGGGGATTGAATTAAACTTGAGGGTGAATAGATAAGGTTGTTGATGTAGAGAGCAAGGGTAAATCGACAAATAGATAGATAACTAGATAGATAGATAGAGATTAATAGAGAGAGAGAGAGAGAGAGAAATAAGACCCAAACAAACACCCGCAGACAAAGAAGTAAACCCTAAAAATAAGACCCAAATACGACACTGACTAGATTAAATCCCTAAAAATAAGACCCAAATAAAACAATTACAAGAATTAAACCGTAAAAAGAAGACCAAACAGAACACAGCAAAGAATAAAACCCTAAAACTAAGACCCAAATAGAATAAAGCCCTAAAAAGAAGCCCCAATAAAAACACCTGCGAGACTAAAACCCTACAAATAAGACCCAAATAGAAAACAAGTAAGAATAAAAGGGAAGACATGGATGGGCAGTGAACAAAGAGAAGGAATGAAAGAAATACACACATATTTACTTTACCAAACTCGTGGTTGACTATATATTTTAGTCTATGGTCAAAAGCTCTCTCTCTCTCTCTCTCTCTCTCTCTCTCTCTCACGACCATTGAGATATTAATTAGTCTTAAAATTATGATCCCCAAAACAAGAACCAACATTAATCTCTCTCTCTCTCTCTCTCTATATATATATATATATATATATATATATATATATATATATATATATATATATATATATACTGTATATACATAAATACAACAAATTGATTCACACACAATTAAACCATCAACTAATGCCTGTAGCACCATTAAAATGCTCAGCCAAAATGTCCAAACTCTCACACACTCCCCAAACATTACGAATTTATGTCCGCCCACCCCAAAAATAAACTAAGTGGTGTGTAAGAGAATGTACGAGGCAGCGAACCTTGTATCTCGGGAACCATGAGAGAGAGAGAGAGAGAGAGAGAGAGAGAGAGAGAGAGAGAGAGAGAGATTTACATACATACACTGACCACACAGACCTTACGATCCCAGCGAGGTGGTCAGGACTTAATTCTAGTAGAGATAGCTAACCCGAGAATAAGGGACAGTGGAAGGAAAGGCTAGCAATGAAGAGAGAGAGAGAGAGAGAGTGTGATATTTACATAGATACACTGACCACACAGATCTTACTATCCCAGCGAGGTGGTCAGGACTTAATTCTAGTAGAGATAGACAACCCGAGAGTAAGGGACAGTGGAAGGAAAGGATAGAAAAGAAGAAGAGACAGAGAGAGAGAGAAATTTAAAAGCCACCACTACTATTTTTACGCACTTAATAGACTGGAATTTATTGGTGATATATTTTTCGTTCTCTCTCTATTCTCAGCTCTCTTCTTTTCAGGTCTCTTTCACACACACACACATACACACACACACACACTCTCTCTCTCTCTCTTGTTCACTCATACACACACTCTCACTCTCTCTCTCTCTCACACACACACATATATACACTCTCTGTATCCATACACTATCTCTTTCTCAGTATCAAACACACACACACACACACACACACATATATACACTCTCTTTATCCATACACTATCTCTCTCTCAGTATCAAACACACACACACATACTCTCTGTCTCTGTCTCTTACCAACCAACTTCCGTAAGAGGTAGTAAAAGGATCTTCAGCAATAGCCTCGACTTGAAGGATTTTTTTCTTGACTCCTTTCTCCCTCATGGTTAGCCCCATTGCTTTTCTAATTTTAAGACGTGCGCCCCATTATTTTGACGATTTTAAGAACTTTCGACCCATTTGTCAATTTTAAGACCTTTCGTGCCATTTAGGTGTCGATTTTATCCTGGCGAGCGATAGCGAGCCTGTTATTTAAGAGGAACCGGCTTTCAGCCGGGACATTTTTCTACCGAAAAATGTACAAATTTATCTTGAAAGGGACTCAAGGGGGTGTAATCTTAAGCTTGATGGATATCTAGAAACCAAACTAAAAACCTCCCCTTAACCCTTTAACCCTTAACCCTTTAACCCTTAACCCTTTAACCCTTAACCCTTTAACCCTTTAACCCTTAACCCTTTAACCCTTAACCCTTAACCCTTTAACCCTTAACCCTTTCAGTATCTTTGTCTGTCCTATAGTATGGCTAACACTATGGGGTTTTCTTCAGTTTAGGAAGGTTCAGTGGGAATTAGGGCATGATGTTTGTACCTGGCTACCTGTTATTTGTCTGTCTGTCTGTTCTGTCTATATCTTCTGTCTGTCTGTGTGTCTATGTGTTCTGTCTGTCTGTTCTGTCTTGTGTGTCTGTCTATATGTTCTGTCTGTCCTGTCTATGTGTTCTGTCTGTCTGTCTATGTGTTCTGTCTGTCTGTTCTGTCTGGTGTGTCTGTCTATATCTTCTGTCTGTCTGTCTATGTGTTCTGTCTGTCTGTCTATGTGTTCTGTCTGTCTGTTCTGTCTGGTGTGTCTGTCTATATCTTCTGTCTGTCTGTCTATGTGTTCTGTCTGTCTGTCTATGTGTTCTGTCTGTCTGTTCTGTCTTGTGTGTCTGTCTATATGTTCTGTCTGTCCTGTCTATATCTTCTGTCTGTCTGTCTATGTGTTATGTCTGTCTGTTCTGTCTGGTGTGTCTGTCTATATCTTCTGTCTGTCTGTCTATGTGTTCTGTCTGTCTGTCTATGTGTTCTGTCTGTCTGTTCTGTCTGGTGTGTCTGTCTATATCTTCTGTCTGTCTGTCTATGTGTTCTGTCTGTCTGTCTATGTGTTCTGTCTGTCTGTTCTGTCTTGTGTGTCTGTCTATATGTTCTGTCTGTATGTCTGTTGTGTCTGTCTATATGTTTTGTATCTCTGTCTGTCTTACTGTATGTCTAACTTCTACCATAACGTCTTCCTCCTCCCACCCTCCACCCTGTCTTCCAACTTTCCGTCTTCTCTCTCTGTCTATCACCACCTTTCCTCCACCTTGGCCCCACTTTAAACTTGGCAGTGGATAATTTGGATACAGTTTGGTCAAGTAAAGTTAAATTAGGTTAGGAATTGTTAGGATTGATCTGGTTAAGTTAGGTTAATTTAAGTTAGGGATTGTTTGGATAAATCTGGTCAAGTTAGGTTAAGTTAGGTTAGGAATGGTTTGAATTAATTTGGTTAATTTAGGTTAGGAATAGGTATAGAAAACAAAACAGCACCCCCTCCACCCTTCCTCACTCTCTCACACACTCCCACTCTCTCTCTCTAGCCTATCTATCAGCATGTCTCTCGTTTTATCTTCCCTCATCCATCACAGCTCTCTCTCTCTCTCTCTCTCCATTCATCCTTCCTTGCCTCTCTCTATTCTTCAGTTCGTGTCTTCCTTCCTTCCTTCCTTCCTTCCTTCCTACCATTCTCCCCGCTTTCCTTTCTTATTCATTGTTTTTCTTTGCTTTCTTTGCTTCCTCATTTATATATTTCCTTCTAGCTGTCTTCTTCCTTCCTTCCTTCCTTCTTTCTTCTTTCCCTCCATTGATCTTTATTTCCTTCCACTCTCACTTCTACCCTCCTTCCTTCCTTCCTTCTTTCAAACCCTTCCCCCTCTTCTTTCTCCCTTCCTTCCCTTCCTCCCTGCCTTCCTTCCCTCTCTCTTTCCTTCACTCTCTCTCTCTCTCTCTCTTCCTTCCTTCCTTCCTTCCTTCCTTCCTTCCTTCCTTCCTTCCTTCCTTCCTTCCTTCCTTCCTCCTTCCTTCCTTCCTTCCTTCCTCATCTCGGTAGCCCATTGACCGTCCCACCAACATCTGCCTTTGATCCCGTAATGTTGGTTGTTAAGCTAATTGTGGTAGTTGTGGTAGTGCTGGTAGTTGGGATGATGGAAGGGGTGGTGGTGGTAATGTTGGTGGTTGTGGTGGTAATGGTATGGTAGTTGTGGTAGTAGTAATGTTGGTAGTATGGTAGTGGAGTGGTAGTTGTGGTAGTAGTAATGTTGGTAGTGTGGTAGTGGAGTGGTAATTGTGGTAGTTGTGGTACCATGGTGGTAGCGGAGTGGTAGTATTGTAGTAGTAGTAGTAGTAATGGGATGTTAGTTGTGGTAGGATGATGGTAGTGAAGTGGTAGTATTATAGTACTAGTAGTAATGGTATGGTAGTTATGGTAGAGTAGTGGTACCGAAGGGGTGGGTAATGTAATGGTTACGGCACCGGAAGTAATTTAATGGTTACGGCACCGGAAGTAATTTAATGGTTACGGCACCGGAAGTAATTTAATGGTTACGGCACCGGAAGTAATTTAATGGTTACGGCACCGGAAGTAATTTAATGGTTACGGCACCGGAAGTAATTTAATGGTTACGGCACCGGAAGTAATGTAATGGTTACGGCACCGGAAGTAATGTAATGGTTACGGCACCGGAAGTAATGTAATGGTTACGGCACCGGAAGTAATGTAATGGTTACGGCACCGGAAGTAATTTAATGGTTACGGCACCGGAAGTAATGTAATGGTTACGGCACCGGAAGTAATGTAATGGTTACGGCACCGGAAGTAATACCGTAAGTGGCGTAAGTAGTTAAGACCGTGCAAAAGAAAGTACTTGGCAACAATATTGGTATTTATGGGGGTAATTCTGGGTGAGAGTGGAAACAATGTTGGTTGACTGGGAAATAATGGTGGTAGGCCTAGTTGTGGTAGTGATAATGGTGGTAGTTGTGGTGGCAATGTTGGTAGCTGTAGTAGTAATGTTGGTAGTTGTGGTAGTAGTAATGTTGGTAGTTGTGGTAGTAATGTTGTTAGTTTGGTAGTTGTGATAATGGTGTCATGATTATTGGTAGTTGTGGTGGCAATGGTGGTAGTTGTGGTAGTAATGTTGGTAGTTGTGGTAGTAATGTTGGTAGTTGTGGTAGTAATGTTGGTAGTTGTGGTAGTAATGTTGGTTGTTGTGGTTGGGGTGATATATTTAGTGACATAGTGAATCAGAGACATCACTCAAGGTGAATTGAGAGGTGAAGGAGGTGAAGTGGGAGGAGGAGGAGGAAAAGGATGATGAGGAGGAGGGGGGGGGGGGGGGAGGAAGAAAAGGAGGGAAGGGGGAAGAGGAGTAAGAGGAGCAAGCAGGGAGGAGAAGGAACAGAGAAGATATAAAACTGAGAATAGGAGAAAGAGAGCCGAAGAAGTATGAAGAGAAAACAAAAACAATCACAACAACAACAAAAACAACAACAACAACAATGTACAGTAGAGTACATAAGACCGGCAGGCGGGCAAACTATAGTCTATTCATTAACAGTAGGCCAGAAACCATAACCACCCCTAATTAACCTCTGTCACTCCAAATGGGCTAGAGCAAATAGGCTGTACAATTCCTCCTACACCTGACCCACTTCCCAAATGGGAGATGTTATTTGCTCGATTACTCTGGCCGTTATAAGGGGAGGTGGGTCGTTTTTCTGGTCCTCCTTGCTTCCTCATGTTTAGCCCCATTAGTTTTCAGATTGTATGACGTTCGGCCCATTAGTTTGGCGATTTTAATATTTTTCGCACCATTTCCTTGTCAATATTAAGAGGAGGAGGAAGAGGAGGAGGAAGAGGAGGAGGAGGAGGAGGAGGAGGAGGAGGAGGAGGAGGAGGAGGAGGAAGAAGCAGAAGAAGGAAGAGAGGGAGAGAAAGAGATAAAGGAGGAGACAGAAGGAAGGAGTGTGGAGAAAAAACGAAAAGAATTAGAGAAGGAGGAAGGGAGAAATTGCGAGAAGAAAATAAACAGAAGGTGGAGGAGATGGTGACGAAGATAGTAATGAGAGAGAGAGAGAGAGAGAGAGAGAGAGAGAGAGAGAGAGAGAGAGAGAGAGAGGGAGATATGATTAACCCAGAATTAAGCAGGGCAGAATGAGACAAGCTTTGACAAGGCAAGCCAGAGTGAGAGTGAAAGAGTGAGGCAGGGTGATGCAGAGTGAGAGGGTGAAACAGTGAAGCAGGGTTAGAGTGAGAAAGAGTGAGGCAGTGATGTAGAGTGAGTGATTTAGAGTGAGAGTGAAAGAGTGAGGCAGTGATGTAGAGTGAGTGTGAAAGAGTGAGGCAGTAATGTAGAGTGAGGCAGAGTGATAGAGTGAAACTGGATGATGCAGATGGAGAGAAAACAGTGAGATTGACAGAGTGAGGCAGGGTGATGTAGAGTGAACGTGAAAGAGTGAGCTAGAGTGATGCGGAAAGAGTGAAAGAGAGTGAAACTGGGTGATGCAGTGAGAGAATGCAACTGGGTGAAAGATAGTGAGACAGGGTGAAGTAGAATGAGTGAATAATGGCGAGAGTGAATAAGTGAAAAAGAGTGAGACAGTGATATTTAAAGAGTGAGACAGCGATATTTAAAGAGTGAGACAAGTGATATTTAAAGAAAGGTGTGAAAAAAGCGGGAGGTATAATGAAACAGTGAAACAGTGAGAGAGAGTTTATAAGAGTGAACATTAAAGACAGTGAAAGAAAGTGAGAGAGGGTGTGGTAAAGTGAGACGGTGAAGCAGACTGAGAATTTAAAGAGAATGAGACAGTCTGAAAGAGAGTGAGAAAGAGTGAAAGTGAAGGGGATGGATTGAGTGAGTGAAAGAGAGTGATGTGTAAAAAGGAGAGAGAGAGTGTGTGTGTGTGAAAGTGAGTGTGAGAGAGCGAAAGTGTATGTGTGAAAGTGAGTGTGTGAGAGAGAGTAAAATTAAACGGAATGAGAAAGAATGAAACAAAATGAAACAGCGAGGAAGAATGGAACTGAGTGAGGTAGGGTGAAACTAAATGAAACAGTGCAGCAGTGATACCAAATGAAACAGAGTGAGGTAGGGTGAAGCAAAATGAAACAGAGTAAGGCAGTGTGAGACATTATGAAACAGTGAGGAAGAATGAAACCGAATGAAACATGAGGTAGAATAAAACAGAATGAGGTAGAATGAAACAATGGGTAGAATTAATTATAATGAAACAGTGAGGTGGAATGAAACTGAGTTAGAATGAAACATAATGAGGTAGAAGAAACATAATTAAACAGTGAGGTATAATGAAACAGAATGAGGCAGAATGAAACAGTGAGTTAGAATGAAACAGCCTAAAACTAGATGAGTAGTCTATTGAAATCGTCCCAATGCATCCTGCCTGAACTTAAAAGACGGAGAGTGGGGCAAGAGTGAGAGAGAGTGAAGAAGGAAGAAACAGAGTGAGATAGTGATGGATAAAGAGACGGAGAGATTGAGAGAGAGAGAGTGAGAGAGAGAGAGAGAGAGAGTGAGAGTGAGGGAGGTATAGTGAGTTAGAGTGAGGCAGGGTGATATCTAGTTCATCCCCTACCTTTCTAATACCGCCTGCCTGGACTTATAAGCTGAGGCAGAGAGAATGAGGCAGGGAGAGGCAGGGAGAGCTCTAGTTCATCCCCTAGCCTTCTATAATACCCCCTGCCTGGACTTGTAAGGTGTGAGGCAGAGAGAGAGAGAGAGTGAGGCAGGGCGGGGTCAGTACCAGTAGCTCTGACTACTACTGCACCTTTAACTCTGCCTCACTCTCACTCTCTCGCTCTGCCTGCCTCTGCCTCTGCCTCTCTCTCTCTCTCTCTCTCTCTCTCTCTCTCTCTCTCAATCATCTTTTACACTTTGTTTAGATTTGCATGTCTGCTTCCTTAAATGGTTCTTCTGCCTTCCTGTGTTTCATCACTCTCTCTCTCTCTCTCTCTCTCTAGTTTACCATCTTTCACACATATTTCACAACCATCCATTTTTCGTCCTTGGGCTTCTTACACATTTCCCACTCTCACACGATTTCTCCATATTTACCTACATTTCCACACTTTTGATCTATCCTTTCACGTTTTATTCTCTATATTGCACTTGTCACCCCCGAACCTGTCATATGCTGGTTCGAATCCCGGGAGGACCATATGCTTTCATAGGTTTATTCAAGTGCATTGGGGTTTGTAATGGATGATTAATGTTAAGAACGGGGTGTTACTTATTATGTCTCAGAGCTACAGTATGTCCCTGGTCTAATATCTCGAGCCTCATTTCATCCTCTCTAACTGACAATCTATATTTAAGAACATAAGAACATAAGAAAATGGGAGTCTGCAGAAAGCCGATTGGCCTAAGCAAGGCAGATCCCTGTCCCACACAACCCCAATTCAATTACAAAGCCCAATTATAGGCTCAACACTCTAATACCCTGAGGATCATCTTACCAAAACGGTTAGAGATTAACGCAGGATTATGGGGGTCTGCAGAGCGCTGATTGGCCCAACCCGGCTGATCCCCCTTCACACCCAACCCTTCTCGTCCATATGCTTATCCAATTTTATCTTAAAGCTCCCTACCGTTTTAGATCCCACTATAGCACTTGGTAGTCCATTCCACCCATCTACAACTCTGTTACCAAACCAATATTTGCCTATATCTTTTCTGAAACGAAATTTATCTAATTTGAAACCATTGGTACGAGTTCTTTCGCTATCACTGAGCTTTAGAACATTTGTCATGTCCCCTTTGTTAATCCCACTTGAACACCTCTATCATATCCCCTCTAACTCTGCGTCTCTCTAACGAATGTAAACCTAATTTCTTCAACCTTTCTTCATACGGAAGATTTCTAATATTATGGATCATTTTTGTCATTCTACGCTGTACTCTCTCCAATGAATCTATGTCCATTCTGTAATAAGGACTGTCATATTCTGTAATATTTGCAATGTCTTATAATTTCCTTGTCATACGATTATTAAGTTTCATATTTATATTCCTTTTACAATCTCTTCTAATTTCCTTGTCATAAATTTGTTAAGTTTCTGATCTATGTCCCTTTTACAATGTCTTCTAATTCCTTCTTATAACATCTTCTAATTTCCTAGTCATATGTTTCTCAAGTTTCAAAGACATGTCTATTTTACAATATCGTATAATTTCCTTGGCATAAATTTGTTAAGTTTTAAATCTATGTCCCTGATATATTGTGTCAACACGTCACAAGCCAAATCTTCTCTCTATCTGACAATGTCTTCTGTTTTCCTTGTCATATGGTTGTTTGTGCATTATATGTGTCCGATCTGAACCCCCGCTATATGTCAACACCTGAATGGAGTGAAGCGTCTTATTATCGTCAAACTAATGGGATGAAACGTCTTAAAATCTCTAAACTAATTGTATGAGTCTATTGTTCCATAATTTTGTGTTCCTATGTGTATTATTCTCTCCACCCCCTTCTCTCTCTCTCTCTCTCTCTCTCTCTCTCTCTCTCTCTCTCTCTCTCTCTCTCCCCTTTATAGCTTGTCCCCTAACACCTCCCCCCCCCCTCCCCCCCTTGTATATGATAGAGAGTTGAAGGGGAACAGTGGGTAAGAGAGAGCGAGAGAGAGAGAGAGAGAGTGTGTGTGTGTGTGTGAGAGAGAGATAATGAGTGTTAGAGAGAGAGAGAGAGAGAGAGAGAGAGAGAGAGAGAAAGAGAGAGAGAGAGAGAGAGAGAGAGCGAGAGAGAGAGAGTGAGTGTGTGAGAGTGAGTGAGTTAGAGAGAAAGAGAGTGAGTGAGTGAGAGAGAGAGAGAGAGAACATTAGATTTATACAATTAGATAGACCAAAAACACAGAAGAATTTTAAACAGGCATAGCAATACAGATACACGACTCACACAAAAACACCCACCCACAAGACACTCACACATACACACACAAACGACACACACACACACACACACACACACACACACACACACACACACGAATAAAATTATACCCCAAAATTGTACAAATATATCTTGAAGGAGGGTCTTGGGGTGTGTTTATTTAACTTGATGAAAATAATATAAGGAAAGTAAAATAATAGAAGAAGATAGATATATATAATTATATATACTGTATATATGAGGAAATACATACCGGTACTATGTAAAGCAAAAATAAAAATACCCCAAAAAGACCAATATGAATAATAATAATGTAGGCCTAAATAGAAGAAAAAGAAAACGGACAAACAATATTAGTAGACACGAATAGACAGGTTAATAAATTATATGCAGAAACAAATAAATATATACAAAATAAATCAATATATAAACACACATGGAGGATAACAAAAAATACATAAACCCGATATATATATATATATACTGTACAAGTGTCTGAAAAAAAGATATTCCCGAAAAGATTGGAAAAAAGGGTAAAAAAAAATTTATGTATCCCTGGAGATCTAAGCTTCAACTACCCCTTCACCAACTCTCTCTCTCTCTCTCTCATTTTATCATTTATATATCATTGTCTGCCATTTTATCTATCTGTCTTTAATTCTATCTATCATCCATTCTATTTATCAATCTATCTATCATTCATTCTATCTATCTCTCCATCTATCATCCATTCTATCTCTCTCCCTTGCCATCTATCTGCCATTCTATCTATCTCTCCATCTCTCCCTGTCATGTTATCCATCTATCTATCTATCATCCATTCTACCTCTCTATCTATCATCCATTCCATCTACCTCTCCATCTCTCTCTGTCATTTTCAACCTGAGAGGAAGAGAAAAGTTGGAATCGTGTTTACCTAAGAATTTTGGGTTTACTCGCGAATTATCTGTGAATACTAACATATCTCTCTCTCTCTCTCTCTCTCTTATTAGTCATCTATGAAACTAGTCCTTCTTAAGGCATATATATCCACCACTATCACCACACAACATAAATAACTGCCAAAATTCCAACCACGATTTGTTTCATTTATAAAGTAACTTCATTAACGAAATTAACACACCCTCAATATCACCTTCATCACTATCACCACCAAGCCTATTGAGTGAATAGTGTTGGGGTCAGACTGTAGGTACTGGAGGTCACGAGAGGTCAATTAAAGGTCATATTGCACCACCACTACCACTATCAACACTGTTAACATGGATGAGGGCTGGTCCTATCCAGATTGAGGCTTGGCATCCTCTACCCAACCTTAGCCATTTCTGTCTGTCTTTTTTCCTGTACTACTTTCCCCTGAAGGCGCTGGCGAGATCGGCCGATTGGGTGGCATTATCACTACCATCATTATCACCACCATCAACACTATAGCTATAATCACTACTAGCACTCCAACTATCACTATTACTAGCAAAATGTTGGCATTAACGTCACTACCACCACCAACACCATACTTTTCACCACTGCAAACAAATTACCAACACCCCAAATACCACAACAATCAAACCACTATCAAATAATGCAACTATAACCACCATCAAACCACAAATGCCATTACTAACACCACAACTACCACCATCAACATCACACCTATCACCACCAACTATCGTAAATATAACCATCACCACCACCACAAGTATCACCATCTCCACAACTACCACCATTTATATCACCGCCACCACCACTATGACCACCACTATGCCCACCAACACTACCACAACTACCACCATTTATATCACCGCCACCACCACTATCACCACCACTATGACCACCAACACTACCACCATTTATATCACCACCACCACCACTATGACCACCAACACTACCACAACTACCACCATTTATATCACCGCCACCACCACTATGACCACCAACACTACCACCACACTACCAGCTACCACCATTTATATCACCGCCACCACCACTATGACCACCACTATGACCACCAACACTACCACAACTACCACCATTTATATCACCGCCACCACCACTATGACCACCAACACTACCACAACTACCACCATTTACATCACCGCCACCACCACTATGACCACCAACACTACCACAACTACCACCATTTACATCACCGCCACCACCACTATGACCACCACTATGACCACCAACACTACCACCATTTATATCACCGCCACCACCACTATGACCACCAACACTACCACAACTACCACCATTTATATCACCGCCACCACCACTATGACCACCAACACTACCACAACTACCACCATTTATATCACCGCCACCACCACTATGACCACCACTATGACCACCAACACTACCACAACTACCACCATTTATATCACCGCCACCACCACTATCACCACCAACACTACCACAACTACCACCATTTATATCACCGCCACCACCACTATCACCACCACTATGACCACCAACACTACCACAACTACCACCATTTATATCACCGCCACCACCACTATCACCACCAACACTACCACCATTTATATCACCGCCACCACCACTATGACCACCAACACTACCACAACTACCACCATTTATATCACCGCCACCACCACTATCACCACCAACACTACCACAACTACCACCATTTATATCACCGCCACCACCACTATGACCACCAACACTACCACAACTACCACCATTTACATCACCGCCACCACCACTATCACCACCACTATGACCACCAACACTACCACAACTACCACCATTTACATCACCGCTACCACCACTATCACCACCACTATGACCACCAACACTACCACAACTACCACCATTTATATCACCGCCACCACCACTATCACCATCACTATGACCACCAACACTACCACCATTTATATCACCGCCACCACCACTATGACCACCAACACTACCACAACTACCACCATTTATATCACCGCCACCACCACTATCACCACCACTATGACCACCAACACTACCACAACTACCACCATTTATATCACCGCCACCACCACAATCACCACCACTATGACCACCAACACTACCACAACTACCACCATTTATATCACCGCCACCACCACTATCACCACCACTATGACCACCAACACTACCACCATTTATATCACCGCCACCACCACTATCACCACCAACACTACCACAACTACCACCATTTATATCACCGCCACCACCACTATCACCACCACTATGACCACCAACACTACCACAACTACCACCATTTATATCACCGCCACCACCACTATCACCACCACTATGACCACCACACTCCCACAACTACCACCATTTATATCACCGCCACCACCACTATCACCACCACTATGACCACCAACACTACCACAACTACCACCATTTATATCACCGCCACCACCACTATCACCACCACTATGACCACCAACACTACCACAACTACCACCATTTATATCACCGCCACCACCACTATCACCACCAACACTACCACAACTACCACCATTTATATCACCGCCACCACCACTATGACCACCACTATGACCACCAACACTACCACAACTACCACCATTTACATCACCGCCACCACCACTATGACCACCACTATGACCACCAACACTACCACCATTTACATCACCGCCACCACCACTATCACCACCACTATGACCACCAACACTACCACAACTACCACCATTTATATCACCGCCACCACCACTATCACCATCACTATGACCACCAACACTACCACAACTACCACCATTTATATCACCGCCACCACCACTATCACCACCACTATGACCACCAACACTACCACAACTACCACCATTTATATCACCGCCACCACCACTATGACCACCAACACTACCACAACTACCACCATTTATATCACCGCCACCACCACTATGACCACCAACAATACCACAACTACCACCATTTATATCACCGCCACCACCACTATCACCACCACTATGACCACCAACACTACCACAACTACCACCATTTATATCACCGCCACCACCACTATGACCACCAACACTACCACAACTACCACCATTTATATCACCGCCACCACCACTATCACCACCACAACTACCACCACCATCACCTGTACCACCACCACCTCTACCACCTACACCACTATCACCACCACCCCAACTACCACCACCACCACCACCACCATAACTACTACCACCACCTCTACCACCACCACTATGACCACCAATAAAGGGGTAATAATTAAGGTCAGCCTGTTGATACAAGGGGTCACCTGGGGTCACTTAAAGGTCATGTTTCTATACCACCACCACCACCTGTTCCTCCACTACCACCACCTCTTCCACCTGTTCCTACTCCACCATCACCACCACCACCTGTTCCTCCACCTGACCTCCTCCACCACCACCACGACCACTTCCTCCACCATTCCTACCACCACCACCTCCACCATCCCCACCAACAACTGTTACTCCACCTCCACCACCATTCCTAACACCATAATTTTTTTTACACTACCACCACCACCTCCATCACCCCAACCACCACCATCATCATCATCATTCTTTACACCACTACCACCACCACCACCACCTTCACCACTTCTAATACCATCACTGCCAATATATCACCACTACTACTATCACCATCATTACCATCACTTGTCCATTATCATCACCATACTTTCTGAATCATCTCCACTAACACCACATCCACCGAACGTTCCTTGATTTTGGCCCTGTCACTCTTTCAACTCTGGGGGAGGCACTTGATACAGGCAGTTCTGCCTTTTGTCTCCCTCACTCACATAAAAAAAAAAAAAAAAAAAAAAATCTACATACCATATAATTATAAATGTCACTACTACCACTACTACTACTACTACTACTACTACTATTTAAATACAGCCAATCCCTATCACCATAACGACACCATCACCATCACTATCACCAATAGTGTAGTCCTTTACCAGCTAGCACCATCTTGTCTACGAGCACTATCACCAT
The DNA here is from genome assembly GCA_032716605.1 of Paralithodes platypus. Taxonomy (NCBI): domain Eukaryota; kingdom Metazoa; phylum Arthropoda; class Malacostraca; order Decapoda; family Lithodidae; genus Paralithodes; species Paralithodes platypus. Next base: position 9,935,569 of record CM064566.1, on the reverse strand, counting down.
CAACTATAATATCACTACTATCACCAATATTCACTCTACTACCACAACAACACTATCACCCCTACAATAACTATCACCACAACAACACTATCACCCCTACAATAATTATCACCACTACAACTATCACCACCACTACCATCAACACTACTACCACTATCACAACCATCATCACTACCACTATCACCACCACCACCACCCCTGCTACTACCACTACCATCAACACTACTACCACTAACACAACCATCATCACTACCACTATCACCACCATCATCACCACTATCACCCAACTTAATACTCATTCTAACAACTTTTAAACCCTTAGAAGTTTAGAAACCCAGACATTTCAAGCATATTTAGCGAAAACTTTACGAACTATATCTTTTCAACGAGAAAGCGATTTACATTTATATTGTTTAGTTGTGAAAAATGTAAATATCGCGATATATACCAAATATATGTTAAAGTTCCCTTCTATCTCTCCATATGTCTAAAATATTACCATTAATTTAAGTGTTGTTTTACTTTTCTATTTTACTTTATCGAAATTCCGTTCTCCTCTCTTTCAGAATATTTACACATTCGATACCTATCTTTCCTTCCTTAGTACTCTCTCTCTCTCTCTCTCTCTCTCTCTCTCTCTCTCTCTCTCTCTCTCTCTCTCTCTCTCTCTCTCGCTCTCTTCCTCTCTCTCTAACACACACAACAAAAAACCTGGGAAATCTGGCCCAACATCCAACTGTATATTTTAACAATTCAGAAGCAAGATGGAATGGAAAAATGCAATTACTGTGGACCATACGAGAAAAAAGAAAGGAAAAATACCTGAAAAACAGAATCCTCAACAATACTAATGTGCACAACGCCACACACACACACACACACACACACACACACACACACACACACAGGAGAGTTCAGACTGTTGACATAGCCGGGATCACTAAAGGCCAAATACAAGTTTAAATGTAATTTTATCGCCATTTCCTTTCCGTTTGCCGTTCATTAAATGCTATACTTGTTCTCAATGTAACTGTGTTGGTGGTGTAATGGTTTAGGTGCTTATGTTCTGGGTGTGGTGTCGCGAGTTGGAATCCCGGGAGGACCATATGTTTTCATTAGTTTATACAAGTACATTGGGGTTTGTAATTGATGATTAATGTTAAGAACGGGGTGTTACTTAGTCCTCTCCTTACCTCTACCATATATATCTTATCTGTAATTTAGCTATGTTTTCTCTATCATTAGGTTTTTCTCTCAGTTTATATCTCTGTGGGTACTATGTCTATATCTCTTTGTGGGTACTATGTCTATATCTCTCTGTGGGTACTATGTCTATATCTTTCTGTGGGTACTATGTCTATATATCTCTGTGGGTACTATGTCTATGTCTTTCTGTGGGTACTATGTCTATATCTCTCTGTGGGTACTATGTCTATATCTTTCTGTGGGTACTATGTCTATATCTTTCTGTGGGTACAATGTCTATATCTTTCTGTGGGTACTATGTCTATATCTCTCTGTGGGTACTATGTCTATATCTTTCTGTGGGTACTATGTCTCATATCTTTCTGTGGGTACTATGTCTATATATCTCCGTGGGTACTATGTCTATATCTTTCTGTGGGTACTATGTCTATATCTCTCTGTGGGTACTATGTCTATATCTCTCTGTGGGTACTATGTCTATATCTCTCTGTGGGTACTATGTCTATATCTTGCTGTGGGTACTATGTCTATATCTCTCTGTGGGTACTATGTCTATATCTTTCTGTGGGTACTATGTCTATATCTTTCTGTGGGTACTATGTCTATATCTTTCTGTGGGTACTATGTCTATATATTTCTGTGGGTACTATGTCTATATCTTTCTGTGGGTACTATGTCTATATCTTTATGTGGGTACTATGTCTATATCTTTCTGTGGGTACTATGTCTATATCTCTCTGTGGGTACTATGTCTATATCTTTCTGTGGGTACTATGTCTATATATTTCTGTGGGTACTATGTCTATATCTTTCTGTGGGTACTATGTCTATATCTTTCTGTGGGTACTATGTCTATATCTTTCTGTGGGTACTATGTCTATATCTTTCTGTGGGTACTATGTCTATATCTTTCTGTGGGTACTATGTCTATATCTTTTCTATACATATTTCTCTTATCGTGTATCATTATTTGCTCTCTCTCTCTCTCTCTCTCTCTCTCTCTCATTTCTACTTAACATCTCACATTGCTGTATCTCTCTCTCTCACATTTCTACTTAACATCTCACATTTCCTACATATTTATCTCTCTCTCTCTCCCAAACATTTCTACTTAACATCTCTCTGTCTCTCTCTCTCTCAGACACATTTCTACTTATCTCACATGTCCTGCATATATCTCTCTCTCTCTCTCTCTCTCTCTCTTTCACACACCACAGCCTGGAGTTAAGTATAAAGGTCAGACTGTTGACAAAACCAGGGTCACAGAAGGTCAGATAATAGGTCAAATGTTTCTCTCTCTCTCTCACCTGGTGGAGATTGGATTTATATGAGTGAATCAGTAGGTATGTGGGTGTAAGTTCCCTTTCAGAATTTTTTTTCTTTTTCTATGTGATTGAGGGAGGCAAAAGGCAGAACTGCCTATAGCGAGTGCCTCCCCCATAGTTGAAAGTGACAGGGCCAAAATCAAGGGACGTTCGAGCCAAAATGCCTGGACACACGGAGTTTGAAGCAATTTAAGTCATAGGAAGAGGGAAAGACTTATTCTGGGAGAGAGTTCCAGAGCTCAGCTGTTGAGTAGAAGAAAGTTTGAGAGTAACGTTTCACTCTTGGGTTGGAGAGTTGCACAGAGTAGGGGTGGGATTGAGTTGCAAGACGGGTACCACGTGCCCTACGTAAAGGAGGTGGTATGCACTGGGAAAGCTCTGAGGAACACTGATTATTATAGTAACGATAGAATAGCGAGAGATGCAACATTGCGGCAGAGAGAGAGAGATTGCAGAGAGTTGGTGAGTGGACGGGAGTTAATGATACGAAAGGCCTTCCTTTCAACTTTGTCTAGGAGAGCGATGTGAGAGGAACCTCCCCACACATGTGAACAATACTCAATACAAGGATGCACTATGCCCCTGTACAGAGCAAGAAGCTGTGCAGGGGAAAAGAACCCCCGAAGGCGGTTGAGCACACCCAGCTTCTGGGAGGCTGCCTTAGCAAGACTGGTAATATGGTCCTTCCAAATGAGAGCAGAAGAAAAAGAGACACCAAGAATATTGAGAGAATATGAATATCTCTCTATACTTTATAAAACATTTAAAACAGACTTTCCTTGCGGGCATTTATTTCCTGACCCATAAGGTTAGACTTCATCCTATTTTCAGGTACGGCTTTTTAGCCGGAGGGAGCAGAAGGTGGGGAGCGACCCTTCTACTCTTTTGTCCCTTTCTTCCACTATCAACTGTACCTGTCCACCTAGGAGGGACTGCAAGGTCTGTGTGGTCTGAGTATCTGTGTAACTGTAACTCTCTCTCACTCTCACTCTCTCTCTCTCTCAGTCACCCTCACTTAGTATTAAGGTCAGACTGTTGACATATCCAGGGTCACAGTAGGTCAACACGAAGGTCAAATGTTCTTCCCTTTCTTCCCCCACACCTCTTATTGTAATAGTTATCCACCGTATTCTAACTCTGATGGGGGCTTTGTTTAGGGGAGATGGGTCGTTTTTATGGTCCCCTTTCTCCCTCGTGTTAAGACCCATTTGTTTCGAGATTATAAGACGTTCAGACCATTAGCAATCATAAGGCTTCAAACTATCTCAACCAAGCCTTATAACTACCACAGAGTGGTGATGGGCTGGTCTATCAGAGTGAGAACTGAGCGATCTCTGCCATACCCATAGCTTACTTTGACTGTTCCTTTTACTTATATATTTTTCTAGATCTCAAGTGACGGCGTCTCTTCCGTGGATTGACCTCCCAATTTACCAAAATTGGAAGCCAAAGCGTCACATTTTTCCTTTGCCCCTCAGCTTTCTCTTCATAATTGCTGAGGGGCACAGTGCCCTGGGTGGGGCTTTGGTTTCCCGGGCGTTTCCGCACCCTCCTCACCTCCCCGCCATGGAGTGGCTTCGGTCACCCAGGCTTTATTGTGGTAAGCAGGGGGGGTTCTGTGGGGGCGCTCGGTTATGGCCTTGGCTTTGCTCGGGGCCTTGGGGCTGTTCGGCCAGGCAGCTTGGGGAACAACAACAACAACTACCACAGATCCTTCCTAAGCTGCATACTATCGTCTAAATATAGCTAGAATACAATAGACCACACGTCGCTGGTACTCAAAGGGTTAAACGGAACTTCCCTTCAAATACAGGCTCGCTATTGCTCGCCAGGAACAAAAATCGACATCTAAATGGCACGAAAGGTCTTAATATTGGCAAAGAAATGGGGCAAAAGGTCTGAAATCGCCAAACTACTGGGGCGAATGTCTTGAAATCTCATAACTAATAGGGGTTAACATGAGGGAGGAGGAGGACTCTAAAAACCAACTCCCCCCCCTCCCCCCCCCCCAATAAGAGGGGCTAACTTGGGCCTATATAGTGCTCGTGGAGGAAGTGGTTGGCCATCTATTTTGCATCCCGTAATGAAAAGGATTAAATGCTTTGTGATCGTCCCCACGCCTTACACTAAAACAAACACACACACACACACACACACATATCTAAATGTATATGTACAATCTAAGTTTATACCTAAGTTAATACTGAATGTTCACTTTGTTATTGCAATTATGAGCAGAATAACCACTTTTTAGTGGAAATAAATTTTGTATTATTATTATTATTATTATTATTATTATCTCTCTCTCTCACACACACACACAACCGAACGCCCAACCCACGACCCCAATAAACTCGACCAAACCAATAACCCAATCTACAATGCATAATCCCAAACCACACACACACACACACACACACACACACACACACACACACACACACACCAAACTACGCCAAATAATTAGATAAAACCAATCCCTGACGTGGACCCCTTTAAAGGGGGGATGGGCGTATTTATTGGCTTAATTATTTATCCATTTATTTAAAAAAAATCCTCCCTAATCCTCCATCAATCTTAAGGGGAGGTTTTTAGTTTGGTCCCTAGATATCCTTCAAGCTTAAGATTACACCCCCTTGAGCCCCTTTCAAGATAAACTTGTACATTTTTCGGTAGAAAAATGTCCCGGCTGAAAGCCGGTTCCTCTTAAATTACAGGCTCGCTATCGCTCGCCAGGATAATATCGACACCTAAATGGCACGAAAGGTCTTAAAATTGACAGAAATGGGTTGAAAGTTCTTAAAATCGTCAAAATAATGGGGCGAACGTCTTAACATTAGGAAAACAATGGTTCTAAACATGAGGGAGAAAGGAGTCAAGAAAAAAATCCCTCAAGTGGAAATCTCCCCTTAAAATTAACACCCCCAAGACCCCACTTCAAGATATATTTGTAAACATTTTGCTAGAAAAGTTACTACTATATTACACGCTGGCTATCGCTCGCTAGGAAAGAAATCGACACCTAAATTGAACGAAAGGTCTTATTATTGACAAAGGAATGCAGCAAAAGTTCTTAAAATCGACACCTAAATTGAACGAAAGGTCTTATTATTGACAAAGGAATGCAGCAAAAGTTCTTAAAATCGACACCTAAATTGAACGAAAGGTCTTATTATTGACAAAGGAATGCAGCAAAAGTTCTTAAAATCGCCAAACAAATGAGCCGAGCGTCTTAAAATATATAAACTAATGGGGCTAAACATGAGGAAGGCGGCGGCCAGAAAAAATACCCATCCCCCTTAGAGGAGTCTCTGCTTCCGGGAAAAAAAAAAAAAAAAAAAAAACAATAACCCGGTATCGAGCGGCGGCCAAACTGACTAATTAATGAGGGTAATTAGCCGGGGTAATTAGTGGAGGACTCTTAGTTGGGTTAATAATACAACAAGTTAATTATGGCTGTTAGGATTGGAATTTTGGTTATTAATGGGTTTTTAAGCTTAAAAAAAAAAAATAACACACACACACACACACACATATATATATATATATATATATATATATATCTTAGTCAACACATAAATTATAGTTTCGTGGCCTATAATTTATGTATTGACAAATGGGGCGAAAGGTATAAAAATTGCCTAAGTAATGGAACGAACATCATAAAATCTCTAAGTTGGTAGGACTGTACATGAGGGAGAACAAGCAACTACCTCCCCTTAATGTAATAATAATATTAATTCCAAAAATAAAAAAGTTAACTGTCAGGTAGTTGTAAAGACACTTAATGAAGCAATGCTGTCCCAGGGTGATTTGTTGGTGTCATGTAATTGGTTGAGGTGGTAATTCAGAGATCAGGTTTTTATGGAAGCAACTCTACATGTTAATTATTTTCATTGTAGGGTGTCTGTATATCGTTGCAGTTATTATTTTTGTATATATATATGCACATATATATATATATATATATATATATATATATACTGCATATATATAAACAGTATATATATATATATATATATATATATATACAGTATATATAACATGAAAAATATTGATTCTTGTGGTAAAAATATATGCGAATATGCTTCCACACTAAAGGTGTGTAGAAAAGGGTAGGTTCACTGCACAAAGTTTAAAAAATGTTAGTGCTAAAATTAAATTGCATCTAAAATATATTGCATGCACAAAATAAGGGTTTAAAAAGTATGTCCGAGTATCTTATTAGAAGGCTCGGACTGTTGTGTACATATTAAAATAATGTTTATGTAAAAGTGTTAAAATGCATTTCTCTACTTTCGTAGATCTTCAGTTATTATAATTATTATTACCCCTGCATACATAAAGAATAATCTAGACTTCTTAAAGAAAATCCCTTCTCAGCTGAGTGACTCTGAAATGTTTGTGACTCTCGACGTAGTTGTTGTTGTTGTTGTTTTTCCCCAAGCTGCCTGGCCGAACAGCCCCAAGGCCCCGAGCAAGGCCAAGGCCATAACCGACGTAGTTAGCCTATATAGCAACATCCGTCATGAATTGGGATACAAAGCCATAAATTATTGGCTTGAAAATCATTATGAACAAACAAACCGTTTACCCTCTAGCCTGATTTCGGACGGGTGCAAATTGATCCTCGAAAATAACTCCTTTGGATCAAATTATCTACAAGTATCTGGAACAGCAATGGGAACGAAGTATCTGGAACAGCAATGGGAACGAAGTATCTGGAACAGCAATGGGAACGAAGTATCTGGAACAGCAATGGGAACGAAGTATCTGGAACAGCAATGGGAACGAAGTATCTGGAACAGCAATGGGAACGAAGTATCTGGAACAGCAATGGGAACGAAGTATCTGGAACAGCAATGGGAACGAAGTATCTGGAACAGCAATGGGAACGAAGTATCTGGAACAGCAATGGGAACGAAGTATCTGGAACAGCAATGGGAACGAAGTATCTGGAACAGCAATGGGAACGAAATATCTGGAACAGCAATGGGAACGAAGTATCTGGAACAGCAATGGGAACGAAGTATCTGGAACAGCAATGGGAACGAAGTATCTGGAACAGCAATGGGAACGAAGTATCTGGAACAGCAATGGGAACGAAGTATCTGGAACAGCAATGGGAACGAAGTATCTGGAACAGCAATGGAAACGAAGTATCTGGAACAGCAATGGGAACGAAGTATCTGGAACAGCAATGGGAACGAAGTATCTGGAACAACAATGGGAACGAAGTATCTGGAACAGCAATGGAAACGAAGTTTGACCCAAATTATGCAAATCTGGTCCTGAGATATTTGGAGAATACCTTATATTATAAAATACTCTCCTCGTTTGGCGAATCCACTGCCAATAAAATAAAGAACAACTATATGAGATATTTAGATGATGTCTTCATGGTATGGGATGAAAGAGATAACATAAGAACATAAGAAAATGGGAGTCTGCAGAAAGCCGATTGGCCTAAGCAAGGCAGATCCCTGTCCCACACAACCCCAATTCAATTACAAAGTCCAATTATAGGCTTCACACTCTAATACCCTGAGGATCATCTTACCAAAACGGTTAGAGATTAACGCAGGATTATGGGGGTCTGCAGAGCGCTGATTGGCCCAACCCGGCTGATCCCCCTTCACACCCAACCCTTCTCGTCCATATGGTTATCCAATTTTATCTTAAAGCTCCCTACAGTTTTAGATCCCACTATAGCACTTGGTAGATGGTGATGTATACACGCTAATAGACTTGATGAATGAGTTGGATCCCAAAATTAATTTCACCTGTGATAAAATAGGAGATACGGTAACTTTCTTGGGTGTTAAAATTATGAAGCAAACAAATGCAGTGATAACAGATGTCCACTATAAAGCTACTGACACAAAACAATATCTGGAATATAACTCGAACCATCCGAGACACGTAAAAAACAACATTCCATTCAACTTAGCACGCAGAATTTGCACAATTGTTTCAGAACCTACTCTGAGAGATAATAAGATTAAGTGAATTAAAATACTTTTCATTGGCTCGTAATTATCCTAAAGGCATAATAAATAATGGAATAAGTCGCGCAAAGCAGATCTCCATCAGCGTACTACGCACCAGTGATAAAGCAACTGACAATACATCCAATGATATACTACCATACATAAGTACATACAATCCAAACTTCGATGATCATTCCAGTGGAGCAAAATCCGCAGTTGCCCTATTAAAAACCTCTCAAGAAACTAAGCATATATTTAAAGATGTTTCCTTAATAAAGTCGAAGAAACAACCCAGTAACCTTAAGAATTTGCTAACCAACTTACCAAGGCCAGATTCAATACGGTACAAAATCAAGGGGTGACGAAATGTGGTAACCCAAGATGCAAATTATGCACACAAATAATAGAAGGGAATCAATTCAAATTTGTAGATACTAATTACACATTTGAAATTAATCATAATATGAATTGTTCCACGCTCAATTGTATCTACGTGATTCGTTGTAATGGCTGTAATTCCATCTACATTGGCGAGACTTTGAATCTTAGACTTAGAACAAACCTGCACAGGGACCACATTACACATAATACAGGGCTATATGTTAGTACTCGCATATCAAAATGTGCTAAAGATAAATCTCCTAATTTTAATATAATGCCCTTTTACAAAGTAAAGAAAGATGACGTTGCTTTGAGAAAGAGTAAAGAAAGTCACTTCATAAATAAATTCAAGCCACATTTGCATAAAGAACTATAAATAAACTCTGAACGAAAAACAATATTGGAACAAGAACGAAGTATTTGTTTAACTATCATAACCTAAGACAAACATTTTATTGTCTAAACCAGTGACTGGAAATCCACAAAAGAGTACAGAACAAATACCTGACTCTGGAGCCAGCCACTCTTGCAAATTTGTATAATAACTGAAGATCTACGAAAGTAGAGAAATGCATTTTAACACTTTTACATAAACATTATTTTAATATGTACGCAACAGTCCGAGCCTTCTAATAAGATACTCGGACATACTTTTTAAACCCTTATTTTGTGCATGCAATATATTTTAGATGCAATTTAATTTTAGCACTAACATTTTTTAAACTTTGTGCAGTGAACCTACCCTTTTCTACACACCTTTAGTGTGGAAGCATATTCGCATATATATATATATATATATATATATATATATATATATATATATTTTTATATTTTTATAATTGTGTATTTCCTTAGTTTTCTCCTTTGACTTCCATTATGCTAATATATATATATATATATATATATTAGCATAATGGAAGTCAAAGGAGAAAACTAAGGAAATACACAATTATAAAAATATATATATATAACCATCTCTAAATCTTATGGCTTCAAGAGATTGGTCCTAAGCTGAATAAAATCGTCTGGAGGGAGCGAGAATCTAAAAAATAGCAACTTGATTGAAACGGTTAACAGGAGCATAATAATATACACACAATAATTTACTTACGGTGAGATTAGTAAGGCAGCACCCTGAAAGTCTACAATCAAATAACGTCTACACGAGACCAATCGGGGCCAGCTATTGTAGCCCTTAAGGGGAGATTTCCACTTGAGGGATTTTTTTCTTGACTCCTTTCTCCCTCATGTTTACCCTCATTGTTTTTCTAATTTTAAGACGTTTGCCCCATTACTTTGACGATTTTAAGAACTTTCAACCCATTTCTGTCAATTTTAAGACCTTTCGTGCCATTTAGGTGTCGATTTTATCCTGGCGAGCGATAGCGAGCCTGTAATTTAAGAGGAACCGGCCTTTAGCCGGGAAATTTTTCTACCGAAAAATGTACAAATTTATCTTGAAAGGGGCTCAAGGGGGTGTAATCTTAAGCTTGATGGATATCTAGGGACCAAACTAAAAACCTCCCCTTAACCTCTGTAATTCAAAGTGGGCTAGAACAAATACACAATAATAAAATCAAATTAAAATTAAAGGGAAAAAAAAAAAAAAAAATAATCGCACTCATTAAACTAGGAAACTTACTTGGCATTCTTGGGGTAGTATTCTAGAAGGAGTCTGCAAATATAAACAAAACAAGACGTAAAATAAATGAAACCAAACAAATCAATAAACGAAACACATTCTTAAACACGGAAATGAATCGAAAAAGCAAATCAATAAATAACACAATAAATGAACGAAAACACATTCATAAAAAACACATTCATAAAAACATTCATAAAACACATTCATAAAACACATTCATAAAAACATTCATAAAACACATTCATAAAACACATTCATAAAAACATTCATAAAACACATTCATAAAAAGCAAATCAATAAATAACAAAATAAATCAACGAAAACACATTCATAAAAAACGGATATGCATCGACAAAGAAAATAAATATATAGATAAATAAATACATACATAGGGAGGGAGAGTTACATGCAGTAGATGCACAGACCTTGCGGTCCCTACTAGGCAGTCCGGACTCAATGCTAACATAGAATTTGATGCAAAGTGACAGGTGAGGATAGCAAAGCAGAAGGCTCTCTCCCCACTCACCACAAATGAGATATATATAAATATATATATATATATACAGTATATATACAGGTATATATATATATATATAGGACCTTTTTAAACTGAATAAGATTGTGTAATAGTAGCCAGAATAAAGACAAAAGAACAGAGGGTTAAACAAATAATATATAAATATATAAAAATGTAATTCCTTGAATAAAGGTGAACTTACTTGGTATTCTTGCTATAATATTCTGGAAGTTCTGTGATATACAGTAGATATATAACACAAATAATTAAGTCAAATTCTTAACTAATAGATTAAATGAATACATAAGAAGCCATGCAAACAAAGCAAAGTTAGTGTATGTATTTGTCCTCCATTAAGCTTAAAAAACATCCCGTAGAACCCCTCTGCGAGATAAATGTGTGCATTTTTTCAGTAAAAAATTTCCCGGCCAAAGGCCGATTCCTCCTAAATTACAGGCTCCGCATCCTTCGGACAAAAATCGACACCTAAATGGCACAAAAGCTCTGAACATTGACAAAGAAAGGTACAACAGATCTTAAAATCGTCATACTAATGTCAAAAGTAATGGGGCAAAACATGACGGAGAAGGGGGTCCAGCAAAGACACCCCTTTAAACACGTCAACAATCACTTGTTATTGCGATTCGTGGCCGTTATAGTCCGAGGCTGATATGGTCTGAGCGGTCTATACCCTGTTCCAAATAGCTAGGTCAGAAATCGTAACCCCTAACAAAATTAATGTAGCAAAATGTATAGAAAATGTTCCGACTTACTTGGCATTCTTGGTAGATAGATAGATAGATATATAAATAGAGAGAGAACAGGCAGACAAGTAGGTAGGTAGACAGGTAGATGGAATATATAGATATGTTGGGACTTACTTGGCATTCTTGGTAGATAGATAGATAGATAGATATATAGATAGAGAGATAACAGGCAGACAAGTAGGTAGGTAGACAGGTAGATGGAATATATAGATATGTTGGGACTTACTTGGCATTCTTGGTAGATAGATAGATAGATAGATAGAGAGAGAACAGGCAGACAAGTATGTAGGTAGACAGGTAGATGGAATATATAGATATGTTGGGACTTACTTGGCATTCTTGGTAGATAGATAGATAGATAGATAGATAGAGAGAGAACAGGCAGACAAGTATGTAGGTAGACAGGTAGATGGAATATATAGATATGTTGGGACTTACTTGGCATTCTTGATAGATAGATATATATATAGATAGAGAGAGAACAGGCAGACAAGTAGGTAGGTAGACAGGTAGATGGAATATATAGATATGTTGGGACTTACTTGGCATTCTTGGTAGATAGATAGATAGATAGATATATATAGAGAGAGAACAGGCAGACAAGTAGGTAGGTAGACAGGTAGATGGAATATATAGATATGTTGGGACTTACTTGGCATTCTTGGTAGATAGATAGATAGATAGATATATAGATAGAGAGAGAACAGGCAGACAAGTAGGTAGGTAGACAGGTAGATGGAATATATAGATATGTTGGGACTTACTTGGCATTCTTGGGGTAGTACTCGAGCAGCCCTCTGCGCGACTCCAGGGTACCGGTGTAGAAGCTCTCCACTCGGTGCGTCGGGGAGGTGTGTGAACCGTACCCGTCCGCGTTCAGCTGTAAAAGAGAGAAAGACAAAAGTTAGAGACAAATATATAGCAGAGAGAAAGACAAAAGTTAGAGACTAATATATAGCAGAGAGAAAGACAAAAGTTAGAGACTAATATATAGCAGAGAGAAAGACAAAAGTTAGAGACAGACATATAACAGAGAGAAAGACAAAAGTTAGAGACTAATATATAGCAGAGAGAAAGACAAAAGTTAGAGACTAATATATAGCAGAGAGAAAGACAAAAGTTAGAGACAAATATATAGCAGAGAGAAAGACAAAAGTTAGAGACTAATATATAGCAGAGAGAAAGACAAAAGTTAGAGACAGACATATAACAGAGACAATATTAAAAGTTAGAGACAAATATATAATAAAGACAGTTAAACATTAGAGACATTATATAATAGTTGGATGGACAGGTTGATTTTAGACCCCTACTTTCTTTCCATGTTTCACCCCATTCATTTGGCGATTTAAAGACGCTTCTCCCCATTCATTTGGCGATTTAAAGAATATTACAGGGAGGGGGGGGGGGGGGGGGGGAGGGAGAGTCAGCAAGATTAGAGGGAGGGGGGGGGGGAGTCAGTAAGATGAGCGGGGGGGGGGGGGGGGGTCCGAAGGATGTTAGCCAACAGTTGCTATAAAAAATCCAGCCTACAACCCAACAGCCTAATGAACTGACAAACAAATTAAACGGACAGACAGACAGACAGGAACGATCACATAACCCCCCACCCACTTCCCTATGACGGAGATAATCGTAAAACAAGGCACCAAAGAAGAGGATTATTATTAGGGATTAGCGGGATTAGGTGTCGTGATAAGCACCCGGTTATGCAAATCCACTTTATACTGGTAATTCAAATCGGTTTATCTAGACTCGGCAGTGCTAGATAGGAGGGATTGATGGATAGATAGATAGATAGATAGATAGATAGATAGATAGATAGATAGATAGATAGATAGATAGATAGATAGATGGATAGACAGATAGACAGACAGGTAGGAAGCTAGACAGACAGATAGACAGCCAAAGAGGTAGGAAGGTAGGCAAACAGGTAGACAGACATACAGTTAGACAGAGAGACAAACATACAGTTAAGCCGGTATCACACGAGAGCTTTTATAGTCAACAATCGATGATCAAAATTTTTCTGGCAACATTTCTGGAATATTTTTCACTGGTATCGGAAACTAGACAGCTGATAGATGAATTTAGGTAACCGAAATATTCTAAAGGTTGACCTCATAAGCTGCCAGACCAGTGTTGAGGATAAATATTGAGTGAAAAAGCGCTCGTGTGATACCGGTTAGACAGACAGAGAGGTAGGAAGCTAGAAATACAGACAGTTAGACAGAGAGGCAAACAAACAAGTACACATACAAACAGACAGATAGATAGTAAGGTTATCACAATCAACACATCCGGTACTCCCAAGACCACAACACCAGGGGTACAGTACCGTACTACAGTGTTGCATTAATAAACTGACCCACTGCAATGCAAGTCGTTCATATACAGTATAGCGATAGGCTAGTAAGAACATTAATTAATATAAAATGTATTTTTGGGTCTATACATTATATGCTTACATGAATTTAAGTGCAAACACAAGTACATAATTATATAAAAGGCTATTTCCATAAGAACATTAATTAATATCTAACGTATTCTTGGGTCTATTAATTAATATCTAACGTATTCTTGGGTCTATAAATTTCACGTTTTTGGATTTAAGAACAAAAATAATTACTGCAACAATATACCAGATCACCACACTGTAAATCGCTAATATATATTAATAATTCCATAAACACCTGATATATTAATTACCACCCCAGCCAATTACATGACATTACAAAAAATCACCCTATTTATTTTACTGCAGTGGCAATTGTGATTGCAAGCTGCACCCCAGATTTTCATATTTTTGGGATTAATATTATTATTACATTGAGGGAGCCCACCTCGCTTTTTTTCTCCTTTTCTCCCTCTCTCTTTGGTTTGTATCCATTCAGCCCCATTCAGTTTTACGACGTTTACCCCCATCCAGGTGTCAATATTTTCCTGTCGAGCGGTAGCGAGCTAGCATATATGTATTTTTGTTTTGACAGCAAGCTAAATTTGTAAATTTTTCGATAGAAAAATGTCTCCGGCGAAGCCAGATTTCTCCATGCAAAGCTGGCTCGCTTTCGCTCGCCAGGAAGAAATCAACAACTGGATGGGGATAAATGTCTTAAAACAGTTGGCTGAATGGGGCCGAATGGATACAAGCCAAGGAAAGAAGGAGAACAAGAGCGAAGTGGTCTCCCTTAATGTATTTTGTAGCGATAAATTTGCGCTGTGCATTTCTCCTCTTTCATATAATATAGTCTGTTCATGGAAGGGACCGCAAAGTCTATGAGATACTAATATTACCTTGAGATTTCTATTAATTAACTCTCTCTCTCTCTCTCTCTCTCTCTCTCTCTCTCTCTCTCTCTCTCTCTCTCTCTCTCTCCTACCTCTTAAATCACCCTTATCTCTCACTCTCTAGCCAGCAGCCTTCTCCCTTCCAAATTCTCTCTCTCTCTCTCTCTCTCTCTCTCTCCCAGCATCACATATATAATCATAAACCTTTTAGAGGGGTCACCTACCTACCTACCTACCTCCCCCCCCCAGGATAAAATGATGTTGGTGGTATTTTTTTAACCATATGACCTGCCCCAAAGTGAACGCAATTTGTTTTATATATATATAGAAGCAATACTCTCTTGTTGCGGGAATCTGAGTCGGATGATAAAAATCAACACCAGCGCTGGTACAAACATCTTTATTTTGGTAACGTTTCGGTTTAAGCATAAACCATCTTCAGACCTGAACTGAAATGAAATAAAAGCCTATATGAATGGCAGAGTAATTTTCTAATGTAAATATTCTTATTAATAATTAAATTTAACAAATCTAGAATAAAACTTAAAATTAATAGTTATACAAATAATAACCTAATTCATATTAGAACTAGTAAAGTGAAAGAATAAAATGAGAGACGAAGAAATATTATGTGAGCAATAAAAGGAGGGGGGGGGAGGGGGCGAAGTTAATAACAAATGTTTTCATAATTATAAGAACCAACCTTTACATATTAAAAACAGAGTAGAGGAGTGGAAGAGTCGTGCACACCCAGGCTGGGTTTATGTAACTGGGTGAGCAGGGTCTCCGACTGGAGACGTGTGACTTTAACGTGTGACGTTAAATTTAATTATTAATAAGAATATTTACATTAGAAAATTACTCTGCCATTCATATAGGCTTTTATTTCATTTCAGTTCAGGTCTGAAGATGGTTTATGCTTAAACCGAAACGTTACCAAAATAAAGATGTTTGTACCAGCGCTGGTGTTGATTTATATATATATATATATATATATGTATATATATATTCCTTCCCTCTCTCTCTCTCTCTCTCTCTCTCTCTCTCTCTCTCTCTCTCTCTCTCTCATTAACACCTTCCACTAGCTACCTTAGAGATACGAACCCCGGACCGTCAAGTGAGAGCCTGGGGGGGCCTGATTCAACAACCCATTGCACCACCATCACCATTAATTATAACCCTCCCTAAAACACCAACAACAACAACAACAACACCAACAACAACACCAACAACAACACCAACAACAACCACAACAACAACAACACCAACAACAACAACACCAACACCAACAACAACAACAACAACAACACCAACAACCACAACCACAACAACAACAACAACAACACCAACAACAACACCAACAACAACAACCACAACAACAACAACCACAACAACACCAACAACAACAACACCAACAACAACACCAACAACAACAACAACAACAACAACACCAACAACAACAACACCAACACCAACAACAACAACAACAACGCCTGGTAATAATGGAGAAGGGCCACAGGGACTAGGGCTTTAAGGGGAGATTTCCACTTCAGGGATTTTTTTCTGGACCCCGTTTTCCCTCATGTTTAGCCCCATTGCTTTTGAGATTTTATGAATTTCGCCGCATTAGTTAGGTGATTTTGAGAACCTTCGCCCCATTTCTGTCAATTTTAAGACCTTTCGTGCCATTTAGGTGTCGATTTTTTCCTGGCGAGCGATAGCGAGCCTGTATTTTAAGAGGAACCGGCCTTCGGCCGGGACATTTTTCTACCGAAAAATGTACAAATATATCTTGAAAGAGGGTCTAGGGGGTGTAATTTTAAGCTTGATGGAAATCTAGGGAACAAACTAAACACCTCCCCTCAAGGGGGTAGGGTTCATTTCTTGGTCTATTTATTTATGCATTCATTATGTATTTAGTTTCCTCGCTAGATCTTCATCAAGCAATATATATATAATTATAAAAAAAACAATCCTTCTTCGATATATATATATTTATATGTACATCTTTCGGTAGACAAATGTTGCTGCCGAAGGTTGATTCCTCATATTAAGGGGAGATTTCCACTTGAGGGATTTTTTTTTCTTTACCCCTTACTCCCTCATGTTTAGCCCCATTGCTTTTGAGCTTTTAAGACGTTCGCCCCATTAGTTTGGCGATTTCAAGAACTTTTACCCCATTTATGTCACTTTTAAGACCTTTCGTCCCATTTAGGTGTAGATTTTTTCCTGGCGAGCGATAGCGAGCCTGTAATTTAAGAGGAACCGGCCTTCGGCCGGGACATTTTTCTACCGAAAAATTTACAAATTTATCGTGAAAGGGGGTAATGGGGGTGTAATTTCAAGCTTGATGGAAGTCTAGGAAACACACTAAAAACCTCCCCTTAAATGTTCAGGCTCGCTATCGGAGTGGGACGAAAGGTGTTAAAATCGCCAACAAAATGGGTCGAACGTCTTAAAATCTCAAAGCGGATGGGGCTAAGCCTAAGGAAGAAGGTGGACCAGCAAACCCCTCCCCCCCCCCCCCACCATCACCTTAACAAAAACACAAACCCCGGCTTATCTTAAGAAACAAGAGGCTAAGAGGACCACTTGACCACCACTTATAAATCAACAAAGGGCCTGGGGGACACACATGCTGGCCTACACGTGTAAGCATTAATAAACACACACACACACACACACACACACACACACAGAAACCAACACAAGCATACCTTCACACACACACACACACACACACACACACACACACACACACAAACAGAAACCAACACAAGCATACCTTCACACACACACACAGACAGAAACCAACACAAGCATACCTTCACACACACACACACAAACAGAAACCAACACAAGCATACCTTCACACACACACACACAAACAGAAACCAACACAAGCATACCTTCACACACACACACACACACACTGCATGTTCTTATGTTCCTATATATGTATGTATATGTATGTGCGCACGTACGTGTATATACGTATGTTCTGTATATGAGTAAGTAAATAAATGTGTATATGTACTGTATATCACTTACTCTCATGGTTATTTTATGATAACTTGTATTCTGCACATGCATCATTATTGTATTTATTTATTCGGTTTGTAAACTAAGCTTACCATCCTCATATCTGTACATCTCATGTTCATCCACTAAATTGTAAAATGTGTATTTTCAGCTCATGAGGCTGCCATTCTTTAATAAACCGTTTATTATTATTATTATTATTATTATTACACACACACACACACACACACAACTTATAATTAACTTTCTCTCTCTGTCTCTCAACCCCCCCCCCCCCCCCTCTCACTCTCAACTCTCTCTGAAATTAACTAGAAAACAAAAGCATGCCTAGATGTCACACACCATTTCTTCACATACAGTGTGGTTAAGGGGAGATTTACACTTGAGGGACTGTTTTCTGGATCCCTTTCTCCCTCATGTTTAGCCCCATTGCTTTTCTAATTTTAAGACGTTCGCCCTATTAGTTTGACGATCTTAAGAACTTTCGCCCCATTTCTGTCAATTTTAAGACCTTTCGTGGTAATTAGGTGTCTATTTTTTCCTGGCAAGCGATAGCGAGCCTGTAATGTAAGAGGAACCGGCCTTTGGCCGGGAAATTTTTCTACCGAAAAATGTACAAATTTATCTTGAAAGGGGGTCTAGGGGGTGTAATCGTAAGCTTTATGGAAATATAGGGAACAAACTAAAAACCTCCCCTTAAAGAGTGGAATAGTTTACCAAGGGAGGGAGGTGGTCGACAGTAATTCAATTGGTAAGTTTAAGAAGAGACTGGACGATCATCTGATGGAGATTGGATTAAGGGGGGGTGACCTGTTTTTTCTGTTCTCCTTTTCTCTCTTTCTCTGGCCTGTATCCATTTGGCCCCATTCAGCCTACTGTTTTAAGACGTTTATCCCCATCCAGGTGTCAATTTGTTACTGGTGAGCGGTAGCGAACCAGCATATTTTTAAAATGTGTTTGACAGCAGGCTAGATTTGTACATTTTTCGATAGAAAAATTTCGGATTTCTTCATATTATGCTGGCTCGCTATCGCTCGCCAGGAAGAAATCGACACCTAGATGGGGATAAACGTCTTAAAATAGTTGGCTGAATGGGGCCGAATGGATACAAGCCAGAGAAAGAGAGAAAAGGAGATAAATAACAAAAAAGCAGGTCACCCCCCCCCCCCTTCATATGAATTAATCAGTAGGTAAGTGTAATTTCCCTTGCAAACTAATTTCTTTCTATTCTCTATACTTTGCTGTCCTTTTCTTTTACCATAAACTGTCTCTGTCTAGTAGTATTAAGGCCGGATTACCTAGTAGGGACCGCAAGGTCTGTGTGGTCTGAGTATCTGTGTGTAACTCAGTGTATAACTTTCACTTTCTCTCTCTCTCTCTCTCTCTCTGTCTGTCTGTCTGTCTGTCTGTCTGTCTGTCTGTGTCTCTCTCTCTCTCTCACACACTTACATACATACACACACACATACACACACTCACATACACACACTCAAACACGTTCTCACCCGCCCACACACACACCAACAAACAATTATGTACTATATAGCTCTCCCTCTCTCTGTCTATCTATCTATCTATCTAGCTATTCACCTATCTATCCATCTCGATCTTTCATACCCAGACACCCAGCCACAAACACACCCACTCTCTCCCTCCACACACATATACACCCACCCCACATACACTCACCCCCCACACACACCACCTCCACACACCTAACACCCCCCACATACACCCCCCCCCACACACACCTCCACACCAACCTAACACCCCCACATACACTCACCCCCCCACACACACACACCTCCACACCAACCTAACACCCCCACATACACTCAC
The DNA here is from genome assembly GCA_032716605.1 of Paralithodes platypus. Lineage (NCBI taxonomy): Eukaryota > Metazoa > Arthropoda > Malacostraca > Decapoda > Lithodidae > Paralithodes > Paralithodes platypus. The sequence goes on along the minus strand of CM064566.1, from coordinate 9,915,569 downwards.
CCCCCCCCACACACACACCTCCACACCAACCTAACACCCCCACATACACTCACCCCCCCCACACACCTCCACACCAACCTAACACCCCCATATACACTCACCCCCCCACACCTAACTTACCACCCCCACATACACTCACCCCCCCACACCAACCTAACACCCCCACATACACTCACCCCCCCCCCCCACACACACACCTCCACACCAACCTAACACCCCCACATACACTCACCCCCCCACACACCTCCACACCAACCTAACACCCCCATATACACTCACCCCCCCCCCCCCCCCCCCCCCCCACACACACACCTCCACACCAACCTAACACCCCCACATACACTCACCCCCCCCCACACTAAACTAACACCCCCATATAAACTCACCCCCCCCCCCCCACACTAACCTAACACCCCCACATACACTCACCCCCCCCCCACACCAACCTAACACCCCCATATACACTCACCCACCCCACACACCTCCACACCAACCTAACACCCCCACATACACTCACACCCCCCCACACACCTCCACACCAACCTAACACCCCCACATCACTCACTCCCCCCCCCCCCACACACCTTCACACCAACCTAACACCCCACATCACGCACCCCCCCCACAACCAACCTAACACCCCCATATACACTCACCCCCCCCACACCAACCTAACACCCCCACATACACTCACCCCCCCCCCACACCAACCTAACACCCCCATATACACTCACCCCCCCACACACCTCCACACACCACCTCCACACCTAACACCCCCACATACACTCACCCCCCCCCCCCCCCACACACACATACACCTCCCCCTACCCTCCCACACACACACTAACCCCCCCCCCCCCCCCCCCACACCCACTTCCCGTATGTCAGCACTTGATCAATTAATCACCTGCACAGCCTCATTAGCGACCCTGTTAACCCTTCCGCTACTCTCGATCACGCATTTCTAACCCTTCATTCTGGCTAACGGCGGACGATTTTAGGGAGATATTATTATTTAATGTCTGTGTCTTTCTTTCTGTATTTCTTTCTTTTTGTTTATTCTTCCTTCCTTCCTTCCTTAATTCTCTCTCTCTTCCTTCCTTCCATCCCTCCATTTCTTTCTTTCTTTCTTTCTTTCTTTCTTCCTTCCTTCCTTCCTTCCTTCCTTCCTTCCTCCCTTCCGTCCTTTATTATCTTTCTTCATTCCTTCCTATCTTTATTCTATCTCTCTTTCTTCCTTCGTTCCTTCCTTCCTTCCTTCCTTCCTAGACTGTAGTAAGATATTTTTTCTCTATTATGTATGAAGGAGATAAAGCGCAAAGCTGCCTGAAACAAGTGTCCCCCCAGAGTTGAAAGAGTGACAGGGAGCCAAATTGAAGACAAGCTAGAGTCAAGATGTCTGGATACACGGAACTTGAAGCAGTTTAAGTCATAGGATGAGGGAAAGACAGCTCCAGAGAGAAAGTTCCAGAGCTTACTTATTGAGTAGAAGAAAGACTGGTAAAATCGGTTCACTCTTGGGTTAGAGAGTTGGACAGGAGAGGGGTGGGAGTGTGTTGAAAGGCGGGGGCCCCCTACTCTCCGTATAAGGGAGAAAGTTTACACTGAGAAATCTCTGAAGAAGTTATTGTAATAGCTATAGAAGAGTGAGAGAGATGCAACATTGCAGCGTGTACAGATGAATTGTAATGAAAGTAAAATTGTAATTAACGAACTGCTTTTGGGTAATTTTGATATAGTGAGCTTTTACGTCGATTTTTCTAGAGCAATGGCAACTTTACTCTTTCGAAAATAAGTTGAGATTTAAAAGACCGTCATGTTTTACTAGAGTTATTATCTTATCAGATCGTCATGTTTAAGTAAAGATGGAAATGAAAGTTTGAATAAGGGGAAATTACATGCATTATAATCCCAAGTAAATGATATGTTCTTTGTATAATAATAAACTAATATTTCTCTTCTGTAAATTAATATATGAGGCGACGAAGCTAATCCCCCCCCCCCCCCCCCAAACACACACATCCACACACATCCACACACACAAATACACAACCACCAACACATCCACAAATACACACACACAGACGTCCACAACCAACACATCCACAAATACACACACACACACACACAGACGTCCACAACCAACACATCCACACACAAGTCAACAACCCACGTATCCACCCACACACACGCCCACAACCCACACATCTACACACCCACCAACACATCCACACACAAGTCAACAACCCACACATCCACCCACACACTAGTCCACAACCCACACATCTACACACCCACCAACACATCCACAAATATAGTATATCCACAAACACCCACACACACGTCCACAACCCACACACACCTATCTAACAAACCAATAATCTGTACTGCACTCTTTTTCTGTAATTCACTCTCTCTCTCTCTCTCTCTCTCTCTCTCTCTCTCTCTCTAGTAAGAACGTGAGGGCCCTTATAGTCCACTCACTCTCTTTACAAGTTCACAAACTACCATAGACACGCTCGCTCACTTTATCTCTCTCTCTCTCTCTCTCTCTCTCTCTCTCTCTCTCTCTAGTAAGAACGTGAGGGCCCTTATAGTCCACTCACTCTCTTTACAAGTTCACAAACTACCATAGACACGCTCGCTCACTTTATCTCTCTCTATCTCTCTCTCACCCTCTCTCACCTATCTGTCAGTACGTCTCTCGTTTTATCTTTCCTCATCCATGGTGAGTTATCTGCTCAACAGGTGGCGTTGTGTGTGTGTAAGTGTGAGAGTCCGAGTGTAGGGGATGAGACAGTGAAGCACGGGAACGAGGTGGCTTCAGAGATGGGGTCGTTTCGGGCCATGAGTGAGCACCGTGCCTCATGTGAAGGCAAGATGGCAGGTGCTCGTTGTACTCTACGTGCTTCACATGTCTCACTCCCTAGACTGGAACAAGACCTCACGGGCTTCACTGTTCATTGTAAAGCGGTGAATGTTAAGGCTCTCAGCCTATGCCCGAGAGGAAGTAAGTTGGAATATAAAAAAAAAAAAAAAAAAAAAAAAAATCATAGTTCTCTCTCTCTCTCTTTTAAAGTATTATCATCCATTTGCTCCCTCAACCTTCTTACTGGCGCATTTCCTATATTGTAACTCACTAAGTTAGTCCATTACAAACTTTACAAGTTCTCACTCCTCTCTCTCTGTCTCTCGCATATACACATTCATTTCACTCTTACACACACACACTCTCTCTCTCCCTGTCTGCACATATCTCTTTCTCATACACGTTTTCGATATTATAGAAACACACACACACGCCCCCCCCCCCCTCTCTCTCTCTCACACAGTCTCTCTCTCTCTCTCTCTCTCTCTCCAATATCTCGAACGAAAAACATCCCCCCCGTCAAAAGAAAAGCTCCTAAATATTTTCCGACAAGACCGAAGAGACACGATATTCAGATTAATTAAGAGGGCACAGTCGGTTTCAGAAGTTCCCTTAACACTATCTGGTCTGAGGTCTCTTGGGGGTTATTATGATATTATGCCATTATTATTATTATTATTATTATTATTATTATTATTATTATTTTGTTGTTTTATTATTATCATCATTATTATTACTATTATTATTATTATTATTATTAATATCAATATTATTTTGTTTTATTATTATCATCATTATTATTACTATTATTATTATTATTATTATCAATATTATTTTGTTTTATTATCATCATTATTATTATTATTATTATGGTTTTTATTATAATTTTGTTCTAAGGATTTTGTTTGAATTGGCCATTTTCGAACAATGTATTTTAGTTTGTCCCCTAGGCTAACAAAAACGCCTGCCTAGACTTCCTGCAGACTAAACAAAAATCCACCCAAACCCCCTTCATGCTAAATTTTTACCTTTTTCGATAGAAACATGTCCCGACCAAAGGCCGATTTCGTCTAGGTATGTGGCTCGCTATCCCTCGCCTGCATGGGGTGAAGCATCTTACGCGTATTATTGCCAAACTAATAGGAAGAAACGTCTTAAAATTTCCAAACCCACAGAGAGAGAGAGAGAGAGAGAGAGAGAGAGAGAGAGAGAGAGAGAGAGAGAGAGAGAGAGAGAGAGAGAGAGAGAGAGAGAGAGAGAGAGAGAGAGAGAGAGAGAGAGAGAGAGAGAGAGAGAGAGAGAGAGAGAGAGAGAGAGAGCGAATACGTCACTTTCGATCGTGCCTATACCATCAACAAAAGACGAAACCTTATGAAACCGGGTCAAGATGTTGTTGGAGAGTGGGACGGGAATTAATTGAGCTATATATATAAAAAAAAAAGGGGGCTGAGTCATTGCCTTCTCTATACAGAGAAGGCATAGGCTGAGTGGATGGCTGGGTCGGTGAGGGCTCCGTATGTACAGTCACGTTCAAATGTCCCGTACTGCTATAAGAAAAGACCAAAAGAAAAATATGGTTGGGTTGGTTAGGGTTCCGTACGTACAGTGACCCTCAAATGTCTCGCACTACTAAATAATATATACTGCATACAAATAAATAAACACTATTATATACGACCTCGGGACACCCAGTGTAATTTTTAACATCGTACTGTACTTCATAAGGTTTTCATTGTTTTTTTCTGAACCCCCTTCTCCCTCATGTTTAGCCCCATTAGTTTTGATATTTTAAGAGGTTCGCCCCATTACAGGTAGTTTGGCTATAATCAGACCTTTCGACCCATTTTTTCTGTTTGTTTTTGTTTTTTTGGTCATTTGTCAAACATTTCGCGCAATATAGGTGTACATGTCATGAAAGCAAGCCTGCGATATATAGGTGAAACCGGCTTTCGGCTGGAGCATTTCTCTACCGAAAAATGCGCAAATTTATTTCAAAAGTGGGGTCTTGACGGCGTTCATTAAGGGGAGACGTCCACTCGAGGGATTTTTTTCTGGACCCCTTTCTCCCTCATGTTTAGCCCCATTGCTTTTGAGATTTTAAGACCTTCGCCCTAGTAGTTTGGATATTTTAAGAACTTTCGTCCCATTTCTGTCAAATTTAAGACCTTTCGTGCCGTTAAGGTGTCGATTTTTTCCTGGCGAGCGATAGCAAGCCTGTAATTTAAGAGCAACCGGCCTCCGGCCTGGACATTTTTCTACCGAAAAATGTACCAATTTATCTTGAAAGGGGGTCTAGGGGGTGTCATTTTAAGCTTGATGAAAAAGTAGGGAACAAACTAAATACCTCCCCTTAACCCTATCAAAATACGAGGACGATTGTCTTAACCCATTCAGTACCGGGGACGTCCCTTTCCTCATATTCTGGCAGCTATTAGACAATTTTATTCAGCTTAGGAAGGACCTCTAGCAATAATAAGGCTTCAAACTAACTCAACCCACCCTGTTAACCACCACAGATCCTCCCTAAGCTTCACAATATCGTCAACATGTAGCCAGCATGAAATATAACACACGTCGCTGGTACTAAAAGGGTTCATTTAAGTTTTGGCTATCACTAGACAAATATAATCAGCTTAGGAAGGACCTTTGAAAGTCAAAGGGTTAAAGGGAGGTTTTTAGTCTGTTCCCTAGATCTCCGTCAAGCTTAAAATTACACTCCCTAGACCCCCTTTCAAGATAAATTTGTAAATTTTTCGGTAGAAAAATTTCCCGGCCAAAGGCCGGTTCTTCTTAAAATATAGGCTCGCTATCGCTCGCCAGGGAAAAATAGACACCTAAATGGCACGAACGGTCTTAAAATTGACAGAAATGGGGCGAAAGTTCTTAAAATCGCCAAACTAATGGGGCGAACGTCTTATTATCTCAAAAGCAATGGGGCAAAACACGAGGGAGAAAGGGTTCCAGAAATAAGTCCCTTAAGTGGAAATCTCCCCTTAAGGGGGGAGATGGGTCGTTTATTTCTGACCCCCCCCCCCTTCTTCCTCATGCTTAGCCCCAATAGTTTTCAGATTATATGAAGTTCGGTCCACATGTTGGGCGATTTTAAGAACTTTCGCCCCATTTCTTTGATAATATTAAGACCGTGTCATTTAGGATGATTTTTTTTTTTTTTTTTTTTTTTTTTTCCTGGCGACGGATAACTAGCGTGTAATTTAAGAGTAACCGACCTTTGGCCGGGGCATTTTTATATCGAAAAATGTACAAATTTATCTTGAAGGAGGGTCTTGGGCAGGTGTTTTTTAAAGCTTGATGAAAGTCTAGTGAGGAAACTAAATAACAATAACAACATATATAAATGAACCAATCAATACGCCCATGGTGGTGGGTTAATACGCCCATCCCCCCGTAGGTTAATACGCCCATCCCCCCGTAGGTTAATACGCCCATCCCCCCTTAGGTTAATTGAGAATAACTTGACCCCGTTGATTCCTAGAGGCCCTTCCCATACGCAGTGAAATCGTCTGTGAAAAAGCGTCTGGGATACTGAAAGGGTTAATCCGTGCTGGCCACCTCTCTCTCTCTCTCTCTCTCTCTCTCTCTCTCTCTCTCTCTCTCTCTCTCTCTTTAAAAGCGTCTGGGATACTGAGAGGGTTCATCTGCTCTGGCCACCTACTCCTCCCTCTCTCTCTCTCTCTCTCTGTTTATGTCTCAACTTTGCAGAACTGTAGGAATCGTGGCTCTAGAATCAACCCCTGCTTCTCCCCCCCCCCACTCCCAACCACACAACTATTCCACCAGCTCTACCATCAGCATAATAACACTTCCAACAGGTGTCTAGTGGATTTCTAACATGGTTGTCAGTAGCGTAAGGAGATGAAATAGAAAGAGCATGGGTCGTCCTGAATTCAAGGTTGACAGCAGGTTTGAAAGAATAGAAATAGTAAGAAAAAAAGAAGCATTGAGAGACAGATGGATAGAGAGAATCAGGGGTGTGGAGTCGGAGTCGGAGTCAGGAGTCAAAGAGTCGGCTACTTTTGGCTGGAGTCGGAGTCGGAGTCGGTAAAAATATCTCCAATTCCGACTCCTTTACGTGATCAAATCTTGCGTAAAGTACTTAGGTGCGCTGCTAGGCCAGTGTTGTCACTTTGCGGGAAATTCCCACAAATTTGTGGGAGCTGTTGTGGGAGGACATTTCAAGCAAGCAATTTGTGGGAAGTTTTTGTGGGAAATTGGGAATATTGATTTGATATTGGGGAGAGGGGGTGGAGCCGGAGTCGCACCCTTAAAATTTCCTGGAGTCGGAGTCGGAGTCGGAATGTTTTCAATCCGACTACACACCCCTGGAGAGAATACATCCAATCTATTCTACAATTATCCCATTCTCTCTGCCACCACCAATAACCCACCTTTCCTAGCAGATGCTGAGAGGATTGGGTTCTAGTCATGTGGTGATGGGCTGGTCTATCAGAGTGAGAACTGAGCGATCTCTGCCATACCCATAGCTTACTCTGACTGTTCCCGTTACTTACATATTTTCTAGATCTCAAGTGACGGCGTCTCTTCCGTGGATTGACCTCACAATCTGCCAACCTAGAGGTTGGCAGATATTTTTTTTTTTTTTTTTTTTTTTTTTTCTATATTCCAACTTACTTCCTCTCGGGCATAGGCTGAGAGCCTTAACATTCACCGCTTTACAATGAACAGTGAAGCCCGTGAGGTCTTGTTCCAGTCTAGGGAGTGAGACATGTGAAGCACGTCGAGTACAACGAGCACCTGCCATCTTGCCTTCACATGAGGCACGGTGCTCACTCATGGCCCGAAACGACCCCATCTCTGAAGCCACCTCGTTCCCGTGCTTCACTGTCTCACCCTCTACCACTCGGACTCTCACACTTACACACACACAACGCCACCTGTTGAGCAGATAACTCACCAGGCATTGCACCCCTATAGCATATTTTGAATATGGGAATATTCATACAGTGCTATTTAATCAGGGAACAATGAGGGTATTTTATTGACGTTTCGGTGGGCTTTGTGGTAATGCACTGATACTAGGTACAGCACAAATTCCATCCCAATAATATCTTCCCATTGATACATCGGGATTTGAACCCGGGAGCTTTGGATTACCAGGCCAGTGGCAAGACCACTCCACCACACCTCCCCTTAATTGGAAGCCGAAGCGTCACATTTTTCCTTTGCCCCTCAACTTTCTCTTCATAATTGCTGAGGGGAACAGGGCCTTGGGTGGGGCTTTGGTTTCCCGGGCGTTTCCGCACCCTCCTCAACTCCCCGCCATGGAGTGGCTTCGGTCACCCGGGCTTTAGTGTGGTAGGCAGGGAGGGTTCTGTGGTTATGGTTATGGACTTGGGGCTGTTTGACCAGGAAGCCTGGGGAACAGCAATAACAACAACAACAACAACCCACCTTGACAACAGTTCCAACAGGAGTCTGGTGGACCTCTAGCATCTGGTTGTCGGTATTGTCGTGTGGTGATGAAGCCTCGTCCATGCTGGCTAGTGGTGGGTCACGTGACAACAACAACCTCTCCTTCATCTCTCGCAGGTACGGGTATTCTGCACCACTACCCTCTGCAAGGAAAGGGAAAGGGGTGTTAGAAGGATTAAAAAAACACACACACACACACACACACACACACACACATACACACACACACACACACGCAACCACACACACAAGGAAAAGTGGGGGTTGTTAGAAGGGTGAGGAATAGGATGTAATGGATTAATACAAACACACACACACACACACACGCAACCACCCACACAAAAGAAAAGATGGGTGTTGTTAGAAAGGTGATGGTGAAGATAAGGGATAACCACACGCACACGCAACCACACACACACACAAGGGAAGATGGGGGTTGCTAGAAAGGTGATGTTGAAAATACGGGATAAACACACGCACAAACACACACACACACACACACACACACACACAAACATACACACACACACTCACATATATATATATTACAATATTGTTCATAGTACTATTATTCATATTGATTTCCCATCCCATGCAAGTCCCAACACTCTGCAGAACATTGTTGAAGGCACGAATATATGATGCAGGTGTTGATGTAATGTATGGAGAGAGAGAGAGAGAGAGAGAGAGAGAGAGAGAGAGAGAGAGAGAGAGAGAGAGAGAGAGAGAGAGAGAGAGAGAGAGAGAGAGAGAGAGAGAGAGAGAGAGAGAGAGAGAGAGAGAGAGAGAGAGAGAGAGAGAGAGAGAGAGAGAGAGAGAGAGAGAGAGAGCACAGGTGGGGCGTGTCTGTACCTAATTTAATCCTAAAGATTAAAAAGTAGTACGAGTAGAAATAGAAGTAGTAGTCAATCAATCAATCAATCAATTTTATTTCGTAATACGAGATTACATATAGTTTTATTACATGCCATATCTAATACATAAGTTTTTTTTTTTTTTTATGTAACTTGATATATTTGCAAAATGATATAAAAAGAAACTAAAAATAATTTAAAAGAACAAACAATGAATGTTCATCCTATTAGTAAAGACCTGTGTTCACCACCGTAGCTATAAGAGTATATAATTATACAGTACACTAGGATTTAATATTAAACATTCATCAGCAAATACAATTATTTTGTTTTGTTTTTGTTTTTTTTACGAATATTAGCTTTGAGAATACTCATTTTACATAAATCAATAGTTCCATTTGCAGGAAGGTATACTAAGAAACCCCATCATATACCATAATAAAAATATGTCGTCACATCAAATACTGTATATCGGGTTTCTTCTTTCTTCGTGACTCTGTATCCAGTTAATCCTAGACGAAATTATATCTAATTCCTCGTGTATGATATCAATTGAGTATGAATCCTTCATTCTTTTGTAAATGCTCGGAAAAAAGTAACCCGATTTTAAAAAAGACATATTACTTCTTATAATGTAGTTACTAGATTTTTCAATTCTTTTAGCATACCTACATTGTATTAGTGAGACATGATGGTTTAGTAACAGAAGATTACAAGCACTGGCAGACTCATGACTGCTGGCATACACTGGGACATCAATCATTTTTTTCATAGCCTTTTATAATTTTATGCAATATTAAAAGTTTTAAAAATTCTAGATTTTCCTGTCTTGCAGTTATTCCACAATGCCAACCCATAATCAGGCTTACAATATGAGTTAAATAAAAATATCATTGTCTCCAAGTTAACATATGCAAAATCCCTCTTTATACTATTAAAGCTAGCATAAAATGTTTTGAGTCTACAGTCTACATCTTCTAAGTCTTCCAAGTTATCACTGCTCAATAAATGACCTAAGTATTTAAATTTCTGCACCACTTCCAAATTATCATTACCCAATTGTATTACATCAATAGGATTCCTATTCTTTCTACTATTAAATATAAAACATTTAGTTTTAATTCTTGTTTATGAGGAGTTTGTGATTATCCACAAGTTCACTAAATTTACTGTACATCATGTCCATTTCATGAGTTTGATGATGAGATAAGTACTATATCGTCAGCGTAGCATAAAATATTACATCTGGTTGATCCAATTGTGCAGCCAATTTCCATTTTTGATATTTCATTTATAAATTTCATTAATATACACATTAAATAAAAATGGAGACAAAATGCCCCCCTGTCTCACTCCTTTATCTATATAGTAAACATACCATTAAATCCTTTCCATGTAACCCCGGGCAAGTTGGTTTCGTAAGTAGTGCATTATCATATACACAATATCGCTAGGTATACCTAGTTTCAACAGCTTTAAAAAACCTAAATTAAAATGATCTACTCGATCGAAGGCTTTGGAAAAATCTATGAAGGTAGCAATTCCTGTTTTATCTAATCTTGAATATTTATGCATTATTTCTTTTAGTAAAAAACAACAATCCGTGGTTGACATGCCTCTTCTGAAACCAAATTGCCTCTGATTAATCTGAATTTTTTCACTTAATATATCCAAAATAGTAATTTCAAATAATTTAGTAAACATGAAGAGTTCATAATAGGTCTGTAATTATCTGACTTGGATATATTTCCCTTTCTATCTTTAATTATAGGCGTAATGATTCCTTTCAGAAGTTCACAAGGTAGATAGCAATGACTAAAGCATATATTATAAAAATTAGCCAAAGCAACAAGAACATCCTCTGATGCATTTTTTAGGAAAAGTGAATGAACGCCATCATGACCAACTCCAGAGTTCAATTTCCCGATCGTTCGTCGTAAACTTACACTGGAAACCTTGATGAACATTTTTCCATTATCATCCCAATTTCTTTTAAGTTCGTCTAAGAAGTCCCTTTCACTTTCATTACTTGTGCTTTGTTGAGCAACTAGGAATTTTTTAGTAAATATATCAATTATGTCATTAGCTTTATTTTCGCCATCAATAAAGTTAGTAGTTTTTATCTTTGACTTTTTATTCTTTACATCTTTCCAAAAGTGTTGTTTGTCTTTACTAGAGAAATTTTCAATAATAGAATTACATATTTCAATATTTTCGTTTTTGTGACATTCGTTGAGTGCCGTTTTAAATTGTTTCCTGGAGTCGGTCATACGAGCGTGTTGTTCCGTTCCTAATGGTTTACCTGCAGCCACCCAGGTCAGGTAGTGGTCGCGAGCCACTGAGTGAAGCTGCTTCACGCGCCGGTTCCAACCAGGAATTATTTTATATTTATTTGTTTTAATACCTTGGGTTCGGTATCTTTCAGTAGCAATTCGAACTGCATTCACAATATGATTATACAGATTATCAATCCACTTTAAATGATTTTTGTTATGGCAAGCCTATGTTCGTGCAATAATAATAGTCATCATGATCGAAAATGTGCAAAAGATGATCACCGAAAAATCATTAATATCCGCAAAATCGTCGGATTTCAAACTATTCCATTTCACAAAGGGACTCTTTACTTCTTTTTCATTGTTCATTACTTGACCTACATTTGAAGGATTAGCTTTTACGGATATAATAAATTCGATCGGCAAATGATCAGATCCTATGATATCTTCTAAGATTTTTATATTGTTTACATTTACCTGTTCCTCATCTCTACCCACTATGTGATCCAGCCACCTAGTATGAGAGTTGCCATATCCTACAAAAGTGAATGAATCATTAGGAAGTTCATTAACATCGAGGCAAGTTAGGTTGTTTCGAGTATTAAAATCATTGAGATTCAGCCAGGCTCGTCCATGAGAAGGATCGGCGTTAAAATCACCTATATAATAAACTGCATCAAAATTATAATCTGTTAAAATACTTTCTAGTAATGAAAGAGTATGAAGATAGTTGTTGAGAGTAGTAACCTCCCATACATCACTATTTTATATACGTTAACAAGTATTATGTTTACGTTATTAAAAGATATATCCATTATCATAAAGTTGTCATTTAAAATTATGTCCTTTACTTTAAATATAGCTTGTTTTCTCCAGAGAATGGCCATACCTCCTGAAGGTCGACCAGCCATGGCAGCTAGGGCTCTCTCAGAGTAGGTGGCGGCAACACCTGTACACTCATATCTCTCATCTATAAAATCTAAAGTTCCTAGCTTATTATCTGTAACAAAAGTCTCCTGTAACAAAATTATATCATATTCTTCGTCAGCTAATCCTCTAATAAGTTCAATGTTCTTTTTTCAGTGAACAACAGTTAAATGTGCATGCCTTAAAATGAAATTGTTCCATGTTGGTCTAAAATAAAAAGAGTATTAATATATAAGTTATAATAATAATAATATATAATAATAATAGTAATAAATAAACAAGTAGAAGATACCAATGATATGGAGACGTATATTAACTATCAGCCTTATTCTCAGGATCTCTATTTCTCTGATAAAATTTGTTTACTATTACTTCTTCGGGCCAGAGTTCTGCATTAAATAGTTTTTCTCTATCCACAAGTTTATTGCCACCTTAAAAGCCTTGTGCTCCTCTGTTCTGATTTTTAACGATACTATCGACTTGGTTGAACTCCAAAAACATCACTAATATATTTATTTAGATCAGAGGAGGATACACTGTTGTCTACTCTACCTATGAAGACATCAACCACTTTACTAACACCTTTAAAAACGTGCCTTCATGTTTTCTCATACCGGTAACACCAGTATTTACCTTCCTAGTACTTCCTCTCCTTTCCCTCTTCCTGCGTACTTCTGTCCAGCCATCGTTGTCTGCTGAAGCACTAGTCTGCTTCATTGAGTATGGAGAATTTCTTGGATCTCCATTGGTATGGATGCGGTGAAGGTTCTTCGTGACAGCACCGGTACTTCTGGCTGTGACTATACTTGGTGGGCTGGAAAGATGCTTCTTTCCTCTCTGGTCCGCTCTCTGTTCACTGCCATAACGTTGAGCTGTATCTCTTGTTACCTGTAGCTGCAGAAGTCCCGTTAGCATTATCATCTCTCCTTAGGGTAGAGCACACCTCCACAGCATCACACGTCCTGTCGGTAGACCCCTGCCAACTTGCCCGGACCCTCCTAGCATCATCCACACACACGGCGGCAACCTCCAGATCCTCATCGTCGTGTTTTCTTCCGTTCCCCAGCTTTTCAATTGTCTCTTTTATCTTTTCTTTCGTTCACAACCCTTGGAGTCGAACTCGTTCGCATTACGTCAGAGTATTTTCTTAGTGTTCAAAGTTTTATTTGCCTTAGGGGTTACATCTGTGCGTTTAGTGACATTGGTTGGGTTAGAGTCTTGTCTAAGTGTGGTAATATCCTCTAATACATTAATTTCATTTAGCGTAATATCTCTTGTTGCTTCTCCCAGTCCTGTGACAGCATTCATAAACTTACACTTTAGATCTATAAAGTCATTTTAATTATGCGAACAGTATCAGCTGTGTTCATCACTTCAGATTTAATGTCCAGGATTTTCGGCAATAATTCTTTTATATAAGCAGTATCCTCTGATAGGTTTGCTAGCAGAGGACCGAGCTTTTCAAGTCCAATTGGGGGCATTCTTTTATGCGAGTCGGTCACGAATTTCACAGATTTATTTAAGCTCCCGACTCGTTCATGGAGCTCAAGCAGGTCTTTCAGATCTTTTCGTTTTTTTTCTCAGGGTCCCTCCTCCAGCAAACATCTTCACTTAGTAGTCCACATAGCACTTCTTTTCCTTTTTTTTATTTCTTCATGACAGTAGAATGAGTTAGTTATTTCAAACAGAGTTTCGTAAGGGTAGTCCTTTTTACCTGAAGTCACAAAACATAAGAGACTGTTCACAACGTACTCGTCTCTTCAGCCATTTTTTCGAAGCACTCACAACCTTCATATACCGCTGGTAACCATGGCAACGATATAAATACGGGGCCTGCTTCTAAAATAGTTGGCAACCTCACTTAATTAATGTTACAAATACTCAGTATGGTTAATTTTTCAACGGTAACATGATGTAAGAGCCACTGATGATAGTATATCAACACTTTTCACTGCTCACAGTCAATATTTAGAATCCACATAAACTTTTTGAAGTACAAGGTGCCGGAGGTCTTCGTCGCCATGTTTGCACAACCAAAACACCGGGTGGAGTCCCAACGATTTCAATACACTGTCATTGCACACTTATAAGGCTCAGTATCGTAGGTGTCACTTGATTATCCTCTTCCACATCACTTATTGAGCAAGATTATGAGTCCATAGCACTGTAGTCGCTGAATTAACGCGGATTTAGAAGAAAAAACCGGAGCTCACTCTTAGCATGGGCAGCTACGGTGGCGCCATCAGTAGGTAGTAGTAGTAGTAGTAGTAGTAGTAGTAGTAGTAGTAGTGTAATAGTAGTAGTAGTAGTAGTAGTAGTAGTAGTGTAATAGTAGTAGTAGTAGTAGTGATGGGACAACTTCACCCGAGACAAACAAGAAAACTACAATTAGCACAAGAAACGGGCGCTTCAAATTGGCTGACAAAACTACCAATCAAGGCAAAAAGCTTCAAT
>CM064566.1:9871422-9900638 GCA_032716605.1 Paralithodes platypus | reverse complement strand
ACACACACACACCACACACACACCATTTCATTTGAGACATATTTCATTACTTTGACACACAGAGACAATACAATCTAGTAATCTCAATATTTACCAGTTTACTATTTTCTGCTAGAAAACTAATAATTCATTTAGGTAGCGAACTAACTGTACAGGTATTATTTTTGGGGCCTCTGTACAGGTATATTTTTTGTGGGCTCTGTAAAGGTATATTTTGTGGGCTCTGTACAGGTATATTTTTGGGGCTCTGTACAGGTATATTTTGTGGGCTCTATACAGGTATATTTTGTGGGCTCTATACAGGTATATTTTGTGGGCTCTGTACAGGTATATTTTTGGGGCTCTGTACAGGTATATTTTGTGGGCTCTGTACAGGTATATTTTGTGGGCTCTGTACAGGTATATTTTGTGGGCTCTGTACAGGTATATTTTGTGGGCTCTATACAGGTATATTTTGTGGGCTCTGTACAGGTATATTTTGTGGGCTCTATACAGGTATATTTTGTGGGCTCTATACAGGTATATTTTGTGGGCTCTGTACAGGTATATTTTGTGGGCTCTATACAGGTATATTTTGTGGGCTCTATACAGGTATATTTTGTGGGCTCTGTACAGGTATATTTTGTGGGCTCTATACAGGTATATTTTGTGGGCTCTATACAGGTATATTTTGTGGGCTCTATACAGGTATATTTTGTGGGCTCTGTACAGGTATATTTTGTGGGCTCTGTACAGGTATATTTTGGGGGCTCTGTACAGGTATATTTTGTGGGCTCTGTACAGGTATATTTTGTGGGCTCTATACAGGTATATTTTGTGGGCTCTATACAGGTATATTTTGTGGGCTCTATACAGGTATATTTTGTGGGCTCTATACAGGTATATTTTGTGGGCTCTGTACAGGTATATTTTGTGGGCTCTGTACAGGTATATTTTGTGGGCTCTATACAGGTATATTTTGTGGGCTCTATACAGGTATATTTTGTGGGCTCTATACAGGTATATTTTGTGGGCTCTATACAGGTATATTTTGTGGGCTCTATACAGGTATATTTTGTGGGCTCTGTACAGGTATATTCATTTATTGTTATGTTTCCTTGCTGGACCTTCATCAAACTTAACAAAACACTCCCTAGACAAATTTGTACATTTTTCGATAAAAAAATGTCCTGGCCGAAGGCCAATTTCTCTTCAAATTACAAGTTTGCTATCGCTTGCCAGGAAAAAATCGACACCTAAATGGCACGAAAGGTCTTGATATTGCTATAAAAATGGGACCAAAGGTACTAAAATCCACAAACTAATGGGGCGAACGTCTTTAAATCTCAAAACTAATTGGGCTAAACACGAGGGAGAAAGGGATCTGCCCTAAAGACGAATATACAAAGCCCTTGAACTTTTACCCCCGCCTGTAAATCCCCCAGACCAGTCCTGAAGTGGGTCAATGAACGCTAATGATATATAAGAGATAGCGTACTGGATGCAATACATGTTATACAGGTGGAGGTGCTTAAGGGATATACTTCAAAATAAAATAAAAATATTAATACTCCCCCTTTAATTAAACACTCTCAGTGCTCATTTATTTATGCCGGTATATATATATAGATATATATATATATATATATATATATATATATATATATATATATATATATATATATAATATATATATATATATATATATATATATATATATATATATATTATACCGTATATAATATATATATAATATATATATATATATATATATATATTTATATATTAATATATATATTATAACGTATATAATATATATATACTATAATATATTATACCGTATATAATATATATATATATATATATATATATATATACAGTTTATATATATATATATATATATATATATATATATATATATATAGATATATCTATCTATATATATATAGATATCTATATATATATATATATATATATACCTAATTACCTATTATTCTCTAGCAATGAACGGTATTACAGTAATATTTTTAAGTGCTCTCTCTCTCTCAACAGGTGTCAATGACTCTGCCCTTATGACGTCACAATGGACCGTGACGTTATCCACAAATCCCTCCCCTTCCTTAGATTTAAAGGTCCCGTTCAAGGTCTATAGTAGCTGCCTTCTTTTATTTAATTATTATTATTTATTTTTTTAAGAGAGAGAGAGAGAGAGAGAGAGAGAGAGAGAGAGAGAGAGAGAGAGAGAGAGAGAGAGAGAGAGAGAGAGAGAGAGGAGAAAGAGAGAGAGAGAGAGGAGAGAGAGAGAGAGAGAGAGAGAGAGAGAGAGAGAGAGAGAGAGAGAGAGAGAGAGAGAGAGAGAGAGAGAGATGGTAGATTGTAATTAACCCTTAGCAGACCCGATGACGCCTTTCTTGTCTGTTTTCTGGCCATCATTAGCCGATTTTCTTCAGATTAGCAAGGGTGTGTGAGAGTCAGAGGGTTGATTGAGACCGTCTGTACCTGCAAAACTCCCACAGATCCTTCCTAAGCTGTATAAAATCGTCTAATGATAGCCAGAATAAAGTGTCAAAACGCGTCATAATCCTCAAAGGGGTTAAAAGGAACAAAAATTGACCACTTCTGCCCGGGTTATCTGTATATGAAAATGAGGTTATTTGAGTCAGTTTTAATGTTCAGTGATCCTTTCCAAGCTGTGTAAAATCGCGTAATGATAGCCATAATAAAGTGCATAGCGATTTCATATATTTCTCGCCCAGCCAAACACGAGAATCATTAACCCCTTCTGTACCGGAGTTTCCTCGCTAGACCTCCATCAAGCTTAGAAAAACAACCCCCTAAACCCTCTTTCAAGATAAATTTGTAAATTTTTCGGTAGAGAAATGTCCCGGCCGAAGGCCGTTTTCTTCTAAAATTAGAGGCTCGCTTTCGCTCGCCAGGAAAAAAATAGACACCTAAAGGGCACGAAAGTTATAAATATTGACAACAAAATGAGGCGTAAAGTCTCAAAATCACTATAACTCGAATTGAGTGGGGGTACTTCTAAACATCCTGTATGGTATCTAAGAATATGGATAAAAAAACAAAAGTGGGGATTGGGCCTGAGTATATAGATAGACATAGACGTATTGTGTATGAAGTGCAATAGATTCTCCAAGTAGGGTTTCCCGTCTCCTTAATAGTAGCCTAATAGGATATGGTTAAGCATCCCTTATCACGCCGTGGTATGGTGGATTAACACACACACCCACACACACACACCCACCCACACACACACACACACACACACACACACACACCCACACACACACACCTATATGATGGGATGTTAAAGCATGTGTACAAATTACAGACCAAATAGAACATAGTGACAACATACGTAAACTAAGAAAACGAAAACTAAGCGAAAGAAGCAGTAACTGAGCTATACTAATTACAGTGGAAATGTAAACAATTAAATGACAGCAGGGCGACCATGACAATTACAAAACACGTTACATCACAAGAACACCAGAAGGAATGAAACAACGGGAACAAAAAATACATTGAATCTATTCTTATTCTTCCCGATATATTAACATTTCTGTGAAACCAGAAATTGCTAATATATTCCCGCCTTAGGCATTATTATGTAACCTTTTACTTGGGACTTAGTGTACAGTATATATTATTTTAACATTAATCTCACTCACTCACTCACTCGTTCTGAGTTCTAAAACCGCAACTTTAAAGGTTTTCTATGCAAACGCTCGTAGCATACGCAATATTTTTTCAGATTTAGAGGAAATAGTGTTTACTGAAAATTATGATGTGATTGGTATAACAGAATCTTGGCTCAATACAGAAGATAGAGACTTTTTAGCAGAGTATTCACTTCCCGGTTATGTAATGTTTGAGAAAAGCCGAATAAATAAAAATGGAGGTGGCGTTTTATTTCACATCAAAGAAAGTCTAAACCCGACCCTCTTGTCAAAACCTCAAATTGTGAACGTCGACACATCTTTTGTGCTAATAAAGAATAATAAAGGTACAAAAATAATACTTGCATTAATATACAGACCTCCAGCTCAATCAGTGCAAACTGACCGAGAAATTTATGAACAAATTGCAGATGTAAGTAACTCACAAGATACCGTATTTTTTGGCGACTTTAATTTACCTGTGACCAAGTGGGGCGATACTCTTACTTCACACTCCGGACATGACTTGTATACGAACTTGCAAGAGAGTTCGCTTTATCAATTTGTTCGAACACCGACCCGTGGTAATAAAGTTCTTGACATTGTACTTGCAACAAAAGAAGAATTAATAGAGAATTTGAATGTTGGTGATGAATTCAGTAACAGCGACCATCGTACGATAACTTTCACTTTAAACTTTACTAGTAACGAACCAAATAGTAGCATCGAAAAAGTCCCTAATTTCAAGAAACCAAACTTTCATAAACTTAGAGCTATGTTTAAAGAAACTGACTGGAGCTTTTTAATTAACAATAACGACATAAATACATCTTGGAAGTTATTCGAAACCACTTACCTAAAAGCAGTGCAAGACTGCATACCATCGAAAATACGGCGTCCAGGCCATAATAATAAGCCCAAATGGTTGAATAAAGATATTTCAAACTGCCTGCTTGCTAAAAATTTTGCTAATGATAGATTAAAATCCTCACAAAATGACGAAGAACAGGTGAAATTTGTAGAGCTACGACGCAAAGCCAAAAAGTTAATTAAGCAAAGTAAAAAGACCCTAGAGTTACATATTGCGAATCAAAGTAAAACAAACCCGAAAGAATTCTATAGTTATATCAGAAAGAAAAAAGTAGTTACTTCAACTGTTGGACCGTTAGTCGATGAAAATGGAGAATACACCAAAGACGAAGTACAAATAAGCAATGCCCTCAATACCTTCTTTGCATCAGTTTTTACAACCGAAGACCTCAGTGATATCCCTACACCATCGCCGATTCAGATTGATAATTCAGATGTTCTAAGCAATATCACCGTTACAGAGAGAGAAGTATTGAATTGTTTAGATAAACTCAAGGTAAATAAAACGCCTGGACCTGATACAATCTCGCCTAGAGTTCTAAAGGAAGCTAAGGATGAGCTCTCCAAACCACTGACATTACTATTCAATAAATCCTTGCAGTCTGGAACTATGCCTGATCAGTGGAAGATAGCCAACGTAACACCGATATTCAAAAAAGGCAGCAAATCCCTACCCAGTAACTATCGTCCAATTAGGTTAACCTCAGTTGTATGTAAAATGCTAGAAACGGTCAGAAGAGACAGACTCGTAAATCACTTAGATGAAAATAACATACTTAAAGATACTCAACACGGCTTTCGTAAAAAACGTTCCTGTTTAACAAACCTCTTAGACTTCTTCCACGATATCCTCAACCTCTACGATGAGAGTAAAGCTGTAGATATTATATACCTTGATTTTCAAAAGCCCTTTGACAAAGTTCCCCCACAAACGTTTACTGCTAAAACTAAAAGCGCATGGAATACAAGACGGTGTGTTGAAATGGATAGAAAATTGGCTCAGCGACAGAAAGCAAAGAGTAGTCAGTAGTTAGCAGTTATTGTTACATACAGGCCTCCAGACTCATCCCGAGAAGAATTCAAAACCCAGCTCAACAAAATAAAATCAGAAGTGGAAACCCTGGGGAACCCAACACCAAATATTATATGGCTAGGAGACTTTAACCTACCAAACATTAAATGGAGACAACTAGAAAACCGGTTAGTGGCAAACAACATCGGAGAAGCAAATACGAGAGAGCTTTTTGAACTTTGCGATTTTTTTAGTCTTACCCAACATATTGCTGAACCCACACGGGAAAACAATATCTTAGACCTGGTTTTCACTAACAACGACTCTCTAGTACACAGCATTAACATATCGGACACAACATACTCAGATCATAAATTAATTGAGATCAAAACAACCTTAGAAAGTGTACAGACAACCTCAGAATCGAGAAAAAAACCGGCCCCTTCAGTAAATTTAACTTCAACAACAAAAACATTAGGTGGGAAGAGGTAAATCAAGAAATGGAGGAAATAGACTGGGAAGATTTAATGAATAACCTGACACCAGCAGAATGTCTAGTCTTAATAACAGAAACCATGACCCAAATCTGTAGCCACCATATACCTGCAAGAAAAACAAAACGAAGAAGCAAACAAGATCGGGAAAGGAGGAGGCTGTACAGAAGAAGAAAATTACTCACACAAAGACGCACACATCAAAATCTACAGGATAGGCAAAAGGCCGAAATAGATAGAGAAATTGTGGAAATTGAATAAAGGCTAAGAATATCATATGAACTACAACATATGGAAGAGGAGAGGAAAGCTATTGCAGGTATAAAGGAAAATTCCAAATACTTCTTTTCATACGCCAAAGAAAAGGCTAAAACAACATCAAACATCGGCCCACTGAGCAAAGGGGATGGCTCTTTTACAGGGGACAAAAAGGAAATGAGCGAACTCTTAAGCAGGCAGTATGAAATGGCATTCAGTGAGCCTGATGAAACAAAAGTCATCAGAGACCAAAATATATTTTTCATGGAAACCTCCCCCACGGAAACCCCTCAGATGCTGGATATTGATTTCGGTCCAAAAGACATAGAAGAGGCCATTTCCAACATGCCATCCCACTCGGCACCAGGCCCGGACTCATGGAATTCGATACTAATGAAGAAATGTAAGGAAAACCTCTCAAAACCCCTGGCTATAATGTGGAGAAGGAGTCTAGACACTGGTGACATACCAGATAGCTTGAAAAACGCAATAATTGCCCCACTGCATAAAGGAGGGAGTAAAGCACTACCAAAAAACTACCGCCCGGTAGCTCTAACCTCTCACATCATTAAAGTTTTCGAACGAGTCCTGCGAAGAAAAATTTCAACATTAATGGAGACAAATGAACTACACAACACCGGTCAACATGGGTTCAGAGCGGGAAGATCATGTCTCTCACAACTTTTGGAACACTATGACAAAATTCTTAAAGCGCTAGAAGAAAAGAAAAACGTGGATGTCATTTACACCGATTTTGCTAAGGCATTTGATAAATGTGACCATGGTATAATAGCCCACAAACTGAAAGCAAAAGGTATAACTGGGAAAATCGGACGGTGGATATACAATTTCCTCGTAAACCGAAAACAATCGGTAGCAGTAAACCAAGTCACATCTGAGCCTTCAGATGTCAAAAGCTCAGTGCCCCAAGGAACAGTGCTAGCGCCCCTTCTGTTCCTCATACTAATTTGCGACATAGATACCAACACCAGACACCGTACGGTGTCGTCTTTTGCTGATGACACAAAATTAAGCAAGATAGTAAACACACAAGAAGACATGGGCCGACTGCAGGAAGACATGAATGTAGTGTTCCAGTGGACCAGGGAAAACAACATGCAATTCAATGAGGAAAAATTCCAATTAATACGGTACGGAGATAATAATGGTGTTAAAGAAATTACAAATTACTTAACAGAATCTAACCACATAATAGAACGGAAAGACAGTGTGAAAGACTTTGGGGTATTAATGTCTGAAAATATGGGTTTCAAAGTACATAACCAGGTCAAAGTGGCGGCTGCGAAACGTCTAACAGGTTGGATTCTGCGTACTTTTAAAACACGCGGTGAAGTACCTATGATAACGCTCTTCAAATCTCTAGTGCTACCGCGGCTTGAATATTGTAGCGTATTAACATCCCCATACAAAGCAGGTGAAATAAATGACATAGAGAGTGTACAAAGAAATTTCACTTCGCATATAAGTTCGATAAAACAGCTACACTATTGGGAGCGTTTAAGAGCACTGAATCTGTACTCACTGGAACGTAGAAGAGAACGTTACCTAATAATATACACGTGGAAAATCGCAGAGGGTTTAGTACCAAACCTACATACTCCGATAGTCATGAAATTCAGTGATAGGAGAGGCTGGGAATGCGAAATCCCCCGGATGAATAACAGGGGTGCTATGGGCTCTCTGCGAGAGGGCTGGTTATCACACAGAGGCCCACGTCTCTTCAACAAACTCCCACGGCGAGTAAGAGACATGAGGGATGTCTCGTTAGACAGCTTCAAGAGAGCCCTGGATGTCGAACTGCAAAAGGTGCCAGACGAGCCCATCCTCGCAAGGGAGCGAGCTGTCGCTTCAAACAGTCTACTGCACCAAATCACCACCCAAACGAGGGGCGTCGCGCTCCTTGGTGCCGCTAGAAGAGTGGCGAACACATCATAAGGTATCATAAGGTAAGGTCATAAACGGTAAGGCATCTAAATGGACCAATGTAAGTAGCGGGGTACCCCAGGGATCGGTACTAGGACCAATTCTCTTTCTAATTTACATCAACGACATAGATGAGGGTCTCACCTGTACAATCTCAAAATTTGCTGACGATACAAAAATTGCAAATAGCGTACTCTCAAAAGATCAAGTTGACGATATGCAACACAATCTAGATAAATTGTCACATTGGGCCCAAATTTGGCAATTCAATGCGGATAAATGTAAAGTACTACATATCGGATACCTAAATGAGAAAGCAAACTATTCGATGAATGGCACTCAGCTTAAGAATGTAAACAGAGAAACCGATCTGGGAGTAACAATATCGAGTAACCTAAAACCGAGTCAACAATGTTCAGAAGTTGTTAAGAAGGTAAACAAAATAATTGGCTTTATAGGCAGGTCATTTGAGCATAAATCCAAAGACGTTATCCTAACCCTTTACAATTCCTTAGTCCGCCCTCTTCTGGAATACTGCGTTCAATGCTGGTGCCCTTATTACCAAAAGACATAAACAAGCTAGAACGAGTTCAACGTAGAGTTACCAAAATGATACCTAGCCTAAAGAACAAACCATACGAGGAGCGTCTTAGAGAATTAAATCTGCTTCCTTTAACCCAGCGCAGATTAAGAGGTGACTTAATTCAAGTGTTCAAAATCATCAAAGGCATCGACAATATGAACTGTAGTAAGTACTTCACTATCGACCAATCTAATTACACGCGGGGAAACGGTTGCAAAATTATTGGTAAATCTTTTAACTCACACGAATCTAAGAATTTCTTCTTCAATCGAGTTGTCAACCTGTGGAATGGGCTTCCCCGAGACGTTATAGACTGCAGCACCGTTGATTCATTTAAATTCCGTCTAGACAAATATCTCGCATCAAACCCGCGACTGACTGCGTTTGTAAATGAATAACTTTATTTTATCCTCCCCTCAGTTACTAACCCATATGTCCCCTACTAACTTCCTAGTCCTGCCACGGACATTAGTTCCAGGGCAGTAGTTCCCTTTCCAATGTTCCCTTACCCACTCTAAACCACTGTTTGGACACTTGATCCTCAGTGTTTTGGAGGACAAGCAGCCTAGAAGGGTCACTAGATCTGTTGTTGCTTGATTTCCTTTGCACTCACTCTCTCTCTCTCTCTCTCTCTCGCTCACTTAATTGCCAATATTTTTAACATTCTACATCACACTTTACACCCTACAAAAGACCTACCACCTTCCCCTTATATCACCATTACACTTCTCCTACCTACAGAGTTACACACACACACACAAGCACTAACCACCCAAACAACACTGTCCTTCAACCAACGTAATCATGTCACCTCCCCCTTGTCATCAACACACACACACACACACACACACACATAAACAGAAACACTAACCACCCAAACAACACTGTCCTTCAACCAACGTAATCATGTCACCTCCCCATTGTCATCAACACACACACACACACACACACACACACACACACACACACACACACACACACACACACACACACTATAACAACAGCAAGCATCAGTGACCGTAATGATATCAATAATCCTCTTTGCATGTTCACAAGCACACTTCCTTTTATCGAACCCAAGCAGTATATTATTTCCAAGCATTATATTTAGTTTTCCCAAGCACTATTTATCACACTTGCCAACCCAACTCAAGCTTGACACCTCTATAATCATCCTTAACCCCTTCTGTACCGGTGACGTCTTTATATTTTATCCTGTTTACTATTAGACGATTGTATTTAGTTTTGAAAGGGACTCCAGCAATTAACAGGCCTCAAAGCTCAAACTATCTCACTCAACACTCTTTACTACCAAATATACTTCTTAAACTGCATAAAATCGTCTAAATATATCTAGAGTAAAATTGAAAAGACGTCGCCGATACAGGAATATAAAGATTAATAATATTACCGTTCTCCATTGCATCACAAAATTAAAGTGCTTACAGGAACACGTTAACACATCCCAAAATAGCACACATACACATTCATCCACATACACACAGACTCACATACACCTACACACGAGACCCACACACACACTCATACCCACATATACCTACACCCACACACACACTTACACCCACACCCACTCACATACAGACACAGGCTCACATACACACCCTGTCACTTACGCCCACTCACATACACCTACACCCACATACACGCCCATTCACATACACCCACATACACAGATCGTTACTTACACCGCCACCCACCCACACAAACAGTAATCGTAATTGTATCAACTCTCTCTCTCTCTCTCTGACTACCCTAACACACTCCCAGTCACCCCTACAATAGACTGGTAACGCACTCTCCTAAACTCATCTACATCCTAACACCAACAAGATAGCTACTCCCACAACCCAGTTCACACGTTGAATCGTAAACCACTTCCCAATCAGCCTACCACCATCCCTACACACTATAGTCTATTCACTAAGTATGCAATAAATCATGACCTCTAATCTCTGTAACTCAAAAACGACTAGA
Organism: Paralithodes platypus; assembly: GCA_032716605.1. Classification (NCBI taxonomy): domain Eukaryota; kingdom Metazoa; phylum Arthropoda; class Malacostraca; order Decapoda; family Lithodidae; genus Paralithodes; species Paralithodes platypus. The sequence continues at coordinate 9,889,826 of CM064566.1, read as the reverse complement.
ATAATCGAGTCAATTAAGGAATATATGTAGAAATGTACAGCCAATTTGCTCTAGCCCTTTTTGAGTTACAGAGGATAGAGGTCATGATTTTTCGCCTACTTAGAGCGAATAGACTATAGCACACACACCACACCCTAAACACATACACAATGTCCTTCAGTAATTGTAATCATGTCACTTTCCAATATACGCTTTCACACACACACACACACATAAACACACTCAATCAACACCCACAAGTAAGCATAACATATATACATACATATCAACACACGAAAATCACACACACACACACTTACCCATGCACATACACACAAACATATATACACACACCCACACCCACATACAACAATGCACACACACACATACATAAACACACACACACTAACAAGCACACACACAAAAACCAAGACAAGCACACTCACCCATGCACATACATACACGACACACACACACACACCTACACCCACATACACCAATGCACACACAAACACACACACACACACAGACAAACAACAACGTCCTTCACACAACATAACCATATCAACACTCCTCGTATTTCACCTGGCCACTTCCTCCTCCCTTCAGATACTGTGATAGACCCCCTATCACACGTACACTTGCCCACATAAGTTATGTTCCTCGTTAATATACTGTGATAGACCCCCTATCACACGTACACTTGCCCACATAAGTTATGTTCCTCGTTAATATACTGTGATAGACCCCCTATCACACGTACACTTGCCCACATAAGTTACGTTCCTCGTTATATACTGTGATAGACCCCCTATCACACGTACACTTGCCCACATAAGTTATGTTCCTCGTTAATATACTGTGATAGACCCCCTATCACACGTACACTTGCCCACATAAGTTATGTTCCTCGTTAATATACTGTGATAGACCCCCTATCACACGTACACTTGCCCACATAAGTTATGTTCCTCGTTAATATACTGTGATAGACCCCCTATCACACGTACACTTGCCCACATAAGTTATGTTCCTCGTCGGACCAGACAGTGTTAAGGGGACATGGGCTGTTTTTCAGTGTTAAGGGGACATGGGCTGTTTTTCAGTGTTAAGGGGACATGGGCTGTTTTTCTGGTCACCTTTCTTCCTGATGCTTACCCCCATTAGTTTTCAGATTATAAGATATTTGCCCCATTAGTTAGTCGCTTATAAGACCTTTCGCCCCGTTTCGTCATCAATATTTAGACCTTTCGAGCTATTTAGGTGTCGATTTTTTCCCTGGCGAACGATAGTGAGCCTGTAATGTTGGAAGAACCGGCCTTCGGCCGCGAAATTTTTCTACCGAAAAATGTACAAATTAATCTAGACGGGGGATCTGATGGATGTTTGTTTAAGTTTGATGGAGGTCTAGGGAGGAAACTAAAAACAATAATAAATAAATGAAAAAATCTACCATAAAGTGAACCATCCCCCCTTAAATGGTGTTCAGTAATTCATGACCTCCATTGTACCAAAGTAAACACAAGGGGGTTTCACACGAGCGTCTATAGGTCGACTACTTTCAATTGACCACATGTGAGTTTTGGGTTATGAGGAAGTTGGAGCCGTAAACACTAATATTAAATGGAAATGCAATAATCATGTAGGTTTCTGATGGACCAAAGGTATGATGAATGTGGTTTGATGTGTATATAAGTGTACGGTACTACGACCGTATTTTACCAGGTAAATCTGCTAAATAGCGATGTCTACGGCTCCAACTTCCTTATAGCCTGAAACTCGCAAGTGGACAATTTACCAGATGTGAGTTTTGGGGCTATGAGGAAGCTGGAGTTGTAGACATATATATTTAGCCGAATTACTACCTAAAATACGATTGTGGCGTATTTATAAACTAACTAACTAACTAACTAACTAACTAACTAACTAACCCTCTCTCTCTCTCTCTCTCTCTCTTTAAAAGGCGAAAGGCAGACCCACCCACACGAAAACCAAAATGTCCTTCAGTGATAGTGCTCACATTAACCCCTTCAGTACCGGCAACGTCTTTTTCATTTTATTCTAGCTATATTAAGACGATTTTGTACTGTTCAATAAGGATCTGTGGTAGTATAAAGGGTTAAGTGAGATACGTAGTTCAAAGCCTGTCCATTGCATATAAACACACACACACACACACACACACACACACACACACACAACCTACCTCTCCTATTTACCTGCATAGTATACAGGTATACTGTATATATATGTGAGTGTAGAATTTAATACAATCGTGTACCAGTAGCTAGAAGAAAGTTATAAAGACGTCGCCGGTACAGAAGGGGTTAACACTCCTTCTACTCCACCGGTACAGTCGCGCTAATAAGTGATGTCCCGGTACTAAGTATGTTTAGATCAATAATTGGTATCGGCAATATCTAAGCTTCATTTCTTTATATCGAGTGAAATATACACACATGTTCCTACATTTACCCACCCTATTCAACATCTGACAGACATTAATACAGCACAGAGCCAGCCAAACGTAATGACAGCTGCGACATGACTTATTAGCGCGACCGTACACTTCCTCCTGCATATAATCAAGGCCACAAAATATAATGTTCTTTAGAGCTTACAATAAACAAATATAATGTTCTTTAGAGCTTACAATAAACAAATATAATGTTCTTACAATAAACAAATATAATGTTCTTTAGAGCTTACAATAAACAAATATAATGTTCTTTAGAGCTTACAATAAACAAATATAATGTTCTTTAGAGCTTACAATAAACAAATGATCGTCCTTGTACACGCGATTTCCAGAGTAAAATGAAAAACTGACGATGAATATGCAAGTAGTATCATAATAAAACAGAGAGAGAGAGAGAGAGAGAGAGAGAGAGAGAGAGAGAGAGAGAGAGAGAGAGAGAGAGAAAGAGAGCTATGAGGAAGCAGATATGGTGCCAAAGACAACATTGGACAGGTGAGCCAGGTGAAAGGGGGTGAAGGTGAAACGGGAGTGGACTTAGTGCATCTTCACCTAGTTTGTAACTCTCTCTCTCTCTCTATGATAGGGGAGGTGTGGTGGAGTGGTCTTGCCACTGGATTGGTAATCCAATGGACCCGGGTTCAAATCCCGTTATGTCAATGGGAAGATATTATTGGGGTTGAATTGTGCTGTACATTGTGCTCAGTGCATTACCACAAAGCCCACCGAAATGCCAAAAAAATACCCTCATTGTTCCCTGATTAAATAGCACTGTATGAATATTCCCATATTCAAAATATGCTACAGGGGGACAATGCCTAGTGAGTTCACTGCTCAATAGGTGGCATTCTGAGAGTGAGGGTCTGAGTCTGGAGGGTGAGACAGTGAAGCGCTTGAACGAAGCAACCAGCGGCTTCAGAGAGGCCATGAATGGATGCTTCACATGTCTCACTCCCCAGGCTGGAACGAGACCTCACGGGCCTCACCGTGTTGAGCGGTGGATTGTAAGGGCTCTCAGCCTATGCCCGAGAGGGAGTAGGTGGAATATAGAAGAAAAAAAAACACTAATACCATTAAAGGCCAAAGAGTACAAGCTTGAAGTATTCTCAACTATTTCCAACATTGTAATAAAGCAGGCAAGAAAAACAAAGCGAATGCTAGGGATCAATAACATAAATCACTCCCTACATTGAATATGCAGCGCATATTGGCAAATTGGATGGTGCGCAACGAAGAGCTACCAATTTAATTCCATCTCTCATAAACAAATCTTACGAAAAGAGGTTGCAAAAACTCAACTAGTTTTCACTTCAGAAGCGGTGACCCAGAGGTAGATCAATATAATGCTTCAACATAACCGAATAATTTAATAACATTCACTTGGAAAAACGGTTTATAGCCAGAGAGATAGGTGGGTGGGGAGAGAGCCATTGTAGTTGTAGTTACTCTTCATTCCCTGATGCAGTATATGGGAAGTAATAGTTTAAGTAACACCCCGTTCGTAACATTAATCATAAATTACAAACCCCAATGTACTTGAATAAACCACTGAAAGCATATGGTCCTCCAGGGATTCGAACCAAGAGTTTTTAGGTCCGGATCATCTCGTTGTGACTAACTGGTCTGTGTGATCTGTATATCTATATAACTTATAGGTAACTAATAATATAGCGGAAAGAGAGAACAGGAGTGTGTGTGTGTGTGTGTGTGTGTGTGTGTGTGTGTGTGTGTGTGTGCAATGAAATATAGATACACAATTATAGACGAGTAGTTCGAAATATTTAATTATATATATATATGTGTGTGTGTGTGTGTGTGTTAATGGGACCCACCTCGTTTTGTTTTGTTTTCTCTCTCCCTCTCTCTTTGGGTTGTATCCATTCGGTCCATTCAGCCTACTGTTTTAAGACGTTTATCCCCATCCAGCTGTCGATTTCTTGGCGAGCGGGAGCGAGCCAGTATATTTTTATGATTTTTTACAGTAGGCTAAATTTGTAAATTTATTTATAGAAAAATGTCTCCGACAAAGCCGGATTTGTCCACACAATGCAGGCTCGCTATCGCTCGCCAGGAAAAAATCGACACCTGGATGGGGATAAACGTCTTAAAACAGTTGGCTGAATAAAGAGAGGAAAGGAGAGAAAAAAAGCAGGTGACCCCCCCTTAGGAAACTTTTTTATTTAAACTTTGATATAAGACGTTTATTATGAGACAAAATCAACCTTTATATTACTCACTGGTGGATGACCCCATAATCCACTTCACTTGCATACCTGTGAAAGACAAACAAGACAATATATTTTAGATATAATTATATATAGTTAGGTAAGCTATAGGAGTAAGATAACAGATGCAATAACTTTTCAATACAACTGTAAACAAGGCATTAATCTAAATATAACAACACACACACATACATAATATATATACCCGGTATATATATATATTATGTGTGTGTGTGTGTGTGTGTAAAACTATTGCCAGCCCCACTATTAGTATACAAATGTGTGTGTGTGTGTGTGTGTGTGTGTGTGTGTGTGTGTGTGTGTGTGTGTGTGTACGTGTGTGTGTGTGTGTGTGTGTGTGTGTGTGTGTGTGTGTACGTGTGTGTGAGTACGTGTGTGTGTGTGTGTGGAGGTGTGTGTGTGTGTGTGGAGGTGTGTGTGTGTGTACGTGTATGTGTGTGTGTGTGTGTGTGTGTGTGTGTGTGTGTAGTACTGTATGTCAAACGTGTGTGTGTGTGTGTGTGTGTTTGTGTGTGAGTACGTGTGTGTGTGGAGGTGTGTGTGTGTGTGTGTGTGTGTACGTGTATGTGTGTGTGTGTGTGTGTGTGTGTGTACGTGTGTGTGTGTGTGTGTGTGTGTGTGTGTGTGTGTGTGTGTGTGTTAAAGTGTGAGGTGTTACATTGATGCAGACCAACGAAGAAAGGGAGGTGGTCATGATATATGTTTACTAGTGTAAGCAGAACCCTGAAAAAAAGAGAGAGAGAGAGAGAGAGAGAGAGAGAGAGAGAGAGAGAGAGAGAGAGAGAGAGAGAGAGAGAGAGAGAGAGAGAGAGAGAGAGAGAGAGAGAGAGAGAGAGAGAGAGAGAGAGAGAGAGAGAGAGAGAGAGAGAGAGAGACTCTTCTAGGTAATTAATGGAACACTAAGACACTCCTACGTATCTCCACCATATTGATGCAAGTTTTCACAATTCACACCACAATTGACTAAAACAATGTAGTAATAGTTGTGTAATTAAGGGGAGATGGGCCGTTTTTCTGGACCCCTTCCTCCCTCGTGTTTAGCCCCATTATTTTATAATATTTAAGACGTTCGGCCCATTAGTTTGGCGATGTTAACACCTTTAGCTCCATTTCGCGTCAATTGTAAGACCTATCCTGCCATTTATGTGTCGATTTTTTCCCTGGCGAGTGATAGTGAGCCTGTAAATAAAAATACACCGAAAAATTTACAAATTTATCTAAAAAGGGGATCCAATGGATTTGTTTAAAAGTTTGATAGAGGTCTCGGGAGGAAACTATAATATATATATATATATAATGTATATATATATGAAATAATCGAGAAAAATATATACCCATCTCCCCTTAAGATGGGGACAAGTTAAATGACCACCAGGTAAAACAAAAGTATACAATATAGTAACGCCTCCGATGTACCCCAATCCTGTCCAACCCATCCAACCACCCCCTCACCCACCCCACCTACCCATCCAACCACCCCCTCACCCACCCCACCTACCCATCCAACCACCCCCTCACCCACCCCACCTACCCATCCAACCACCTACCCTACAAAAAAGCCCTCCAACACACACACACACACACACAGAGAGCACCAAGATTGCCTAGTCACGTGACGTCTGACCTTCCGTGTTGTCTCCTTCCTTCCTGGCCCCCCACGCTGCTCTCAACACAATCCACACCACAATAACAAATGGTACACTCATAACTACACATACAAGTACTGTAACAACACAATAACACAACTAAACAGACAACAACACAACAACTCATACAATAACAGTAACAATCACATAAACAAAAACACAACTACACAGACAATAACAACAATCACTCATAACAATAACAACACATCCAACACCACAATAACAATACTACACAGACAATAACAACAATCACTCAAACAATAACAACACAACCAACACCACAATAACAATACTACACAGACAATAACAACAATCACTCATAACAATAACAACACAACCAACACCACAATAACAATACTACACAGACAATAACAACAATCACTCAAACAATAACAACACAACCAACACCACAATAACAATACTACACAGACAATAACAACACAACCAACACCACAATAACAAATGGTACACTCATAACTACACATACAAATACAGTAACAACACAAACAATAACAACACAACCAACACCACAATCACAACCAACACCACAATCACAACCAACACCACAATCACAACCAACACCACAATCACAACCAACACCACAATCACAAATGGTACACTCATAACTACACATACAAATACAGTAACAACATAAATCATAACAACACAAGCAAAATTTACCGGCCAAAGGCCGGTTCCTCTTCAATTACAGGCTCGCTATCGCTCGCCAGGAAGAAATCGACATCTAAATGACACGAAAAGTCTTAATATTGAAAACAAACTGGGGTGAAGTCTTAAAATCGCCAAACTAATGGGTCCAACGTCTTAAAATCTGAAAACTAATGGGGTTAAACCTGAGGAAGAAGGGGGAAACAAATAAAACAAATTAACGACCCATTAAGTATAGCCAAACGTACCCAAACCCAAAGGTCCCCCTCCATTCTTTGCCATAACAAAACATGCTTTATTAAGGGGGGGTCTCCACTTGAGGGATTTTTTTCTTGACCCCTTTCTCCCTCATGTTTAGCCCCATTGCTTTTGATATTATAAAACGTTTGCCCCATTAGTTTAGCGATTTTAAGAACTTTCATCCCATATTAAGACGTTTCGTGCAATTCAGGTGTCGATTTTATCCTGGCGAGCGATAGCGAGCCTGTAATTTAAGAGGAACCGGCCTTTGGCCGGGACATTTTTCTACCGAAAAATGTACAAATTTATCTTGAAAGGGACTCAAGGGGGTGTAATTTTAAGGTTGATGGAGGTCTAGGGAACAAACTAAATACCTCCCCTTAAACCCCGACCTTCCTTGTAATATTTACGAGTTTACAACACTATTTTGCTTTTATAGATGCAGAAATTATGCTGGGGGTGGGTTCACGTTTTGGTCGATAAAGATGTTAACATCGTCAAACTAACGGGCCAAACGTCTTATAATCTCAAAACTAACGGGGCTACACATGAGGAAGAAGGGGGACCAGAAAAACGAGCCCTCTCCCTCAAACCCCGACCTCCCTTGTAACGCTATATAATATTTACGCTCTTACAACACGGTTTGCCTGGCATTTTATACATATGCGGAAATTATGCTGTGGGTGGTTCACTTTTGGGTCGATTTTGCCATTTATATATTATGTTGTCATATGTCCTCCCTAGCCCTCCCTCAAATTTATTAACCCCCCCCCCCCCCTCCCCTCTCAAGATGAATGTGTAGTTTGATATAAAAAGCCGATTCCTCTTATAATTACAGGCTCGCTATCGCTCGCCAGGAAAAATCGACACCTAAATGGCACGATAGGTCTTAAAATTGACAACGAAATGGAGCTAAAGGATGTTAAAATCGCCAAACTAATGGGCCGAACGTCTTAAAATGTCAAAACTAATGGGGGCTAAACATGAGGGATAAAGGGGTCCAGAAAAACACCCAATCTCCCCTCAACATCTCGCTTATACACACACGGGGGATGTTTGTTTGATAATATTGTGACAAGGAAATAATTATACAAGTTAAATATGCATGGGTTACTGGGAAGAAGGGAGGATAATGGATAACACACACACACACACACACACACACACACACACACACACACACACACACACACACACACACACACACAAGAACAGCGCCATTCCTTCAATAATTAAGGTCTTAAACAATCAATAAATTATATACATATTTTTCATTGTAAATTAGCCTGTTAGCTCTTGTGTCAATTTTAATTTTAATTTTAATTTTAACTATGTATCAACTTCCTTGTATATTTCAGCCTTCGGGTTGCTTTTGTGAATAAACCGTTAATTATTATTATTATTATTATTATACACACACACACACACACACACACACTCTCTCTCTCTCTCTCAACAATGTGTAACCGCTTCAGTGACATAACGAAGCTTAGTTTTTTTCCGTGAGTCTGTGGTGTGTGTTACTCAGTTACTTGTTCGTCAAGGGGAATCCACGCAATGCGAGCTAAGCTCATTATTATCGGCCTCCTTAACTGGGAATGTATTGCGTGAAATGCATGTTAAGTGTTTTATGTACTGTTTGAATGGCTGTGGATGTGTGTGTAGTCTGTATTTTAGCCAATTGGCGACATTGGAAACGAAGGCTTAGGGTGGATCTGTATGGTACCATTCTCACTATAGACGGGACCGTCTCACCCGAAGGCTGAGGTAGCCATCAGCTTAGGTGAACCATATGATACCCATCTCGCCTTGTACCATTTTTGCCAACCCCAGATGGGACGTCACAATGTCGTCCACTTATTCCAGGTACCTATTTACAGCTAGGTAAACTGAGGCTAACACATGAAAGGAGACAAGCCCAATTTGTCTCCGCCCGGCCGGGGATTGAACCCCCGACCCCTCGTGTGTGAGATGAGAGCTCTACCTACTAGGCTACGGGCTGTGTGTGTGTGTGTGTGTGTGTGTGTGTGTGTGTGTGTGTGTGTGTGTGTGTGTGTGTGTGTGTGTGTAATTCACTTAAGATCTTTAGGATCTTTGGGGATCTCTCGCCAGCCATAACCTCCCGGAAGAGAGTTTAGAGCTCATATTGTCCGATCAACCACCTCAATAGACAATAAATTACGCACATCCTTGGTCAACATTTTAATACTTTGGTTAAGGGGGGGTGACCTGTTTTTGTTCTGTCCTTTTCTATCTTTCTCTGGCTTGTATCCATTTGGCCCCATTCAGCCTACTGTTTTAAGACGTTTATCCCCATCCAGGTGTCAATTTCTTACTGGTGAGCGGTAGCGAGCCAGCGTATTTTTTATTTTTGTTTGACAGCAGGCTAAATTTTTACATTTTTCGATAGAAAAATTTCTCCGGCGAAGCCGGATTTCTTCATATAAAGCTGGCTCGCTATCGCTCGCCAGGAAGAAATGACACCTACTGTAGATGAGGATAAATGTCTTAAAATAGTTGGCTGAATGGGGCCGAATGGATACAAGCCAGAGAAAGAGAGAAAAGGCAGGAAATAACAAAAAGAAGGTCACCCCCCTTAATGACACTTCCTCATTGCCACTACAAACAATACAGAATCCATTGTTTAACCCTTATGAGGCATTTTGACGGTTTATTCTACCTACATATATATATATATATATATACATTATACATATTACTTATTTGGAAGGATCTGTGTGAATTATAAGGGTAAAGACTATCTCAATTAACCCTCTAACTTCCATAACCCCTTCCTAATCCGAATAAAACCGTCTAAAAATAGCCAGAAAACAGAACAGAAATCCGTCAACCTATGTTACAGACAGACACAAGTAATGATATAACACGCAGTAGTCTCGGTGTCACTTCCGTAAACAGCATTAAATGTACAATCATACATCATATTTTCACATTATAATGAACACAAGCTACAAATTCACACGCACTCTCTCTGGTTATATATCAACACACACACACACACAGGCAGACAGAGAGACAGGCACAGACACACTCACATACATGTGTGTGTGTGTGAGTGTGTGTGTGTGTGTGTGAGGAAGAGACAAACAGAATGAACTGTTCGTAAAATCTCCCTAACTGGATTGCATGCATAAATAATACTCGTTCCCATAAAGATCAACGTAACTATATACAGTATATTTCCAGTCAGAATAAAACTGGCTTGGATTATTATTTGCGCAGGCGTTGAAATCTCCCTCCCGTTATGAGTCATTTGTTCTTGTCTATAGGAAGTCTGTATTTAGTATAGTCTCTCTCTCTCTCAAGACAGACAGACACAGACACAGACACACACTGACATAATCTCTCTCTCTCTCATAAATCAAAGGGTCAACACCAGCCACCAACCCAGACAAACAAAGGTACCCACGATGACCTAACCTTGTTTACACACTGTCCCACTGTTGTTACGTCACCCATTTATTCACACAATTCTACGGTCTTTAAAACCATAGTATCGATTGATGTTACGTAATTTGGCCCCGTCTTATTTAAAATTCGTACCCTGCCTCCATGCCTAGCCTTCTCACTCTCTCACTCTCTCTCCTAATTTAAAACTTAACCTGTGACCTTCATTAATTAACTATATATTTCAAATTAATAACTAGTTGATTATCTTGACTGTTGTAAGTGTATAGGCCATAATTGATTGTATGGGATTATTTTATGAAGATTTTGATACTGGTTTGAGAGAGAGAGAGGAGAGGTGGGGGGGGGGGGGAATGTACTCTGGCGCTACAATACAAAATATAATAAACAGAAATAAATCGGGAACGAAATGTTAAAATAAGAAAAATGGAATGAACTAAGTAAGAATAAAATACGAGAGGGATAAGGAAGGAGTGGAAGGGATGTTGAGTAGATACTAAAAAAAAGACCTGCAATATGATTACTGGTGGGAGATTTCAATGGTGGTTTAATAGTGATCCATCGAGTTAAGTATATATATATATATATATATATATATATATAGATATTATATATATATACTGTATATAATATATACAGTATACTATATATATATATATACCGGTATATATATATATATATATATATATATATATATATTTAATTATATACAGTATGTATATATATATATATATATATATATATATATATATATATATATATATATATTTGTGTGTGTAATAATAATAATAATAATCGGTTTATTACAAGCCGGCAGCCAATGGGGCTGAAAATACACAGACTTAACCTAAATCTTATCCTAAGCCCTAAGGAATCATCAGACTGATACTGGCTGCTAAGGAGAGCGCCTGCATACCCCCGAGGGAGTAAGACGTGGGCAGGAGACTTTGTGGGTCCCCCGAGACGGACCCTCCGTCTAGAGTCTAGACCTTGCCTTCACGGCAAGGGAAAGTTTATGAGAGAACTTCCTCTGCCGGTGCGTGGGATCGAACCCCAGGCACCAGAGCTAGCGCTCCCAATACAGTGTACAAAGCGCGCTGGGCCACCGTGACCGTGTGTGTGTGTAAAATAATCCTACAATAAAGTGTTAGAAAAATCAAAAGGTACAGATAAGACAAATTCAGAAAAAAATTAAGAAACGAGATAGGGAAGAGGTGTCGAGGTGAGTTTTAGTGCCATGGTAGTAATAAGGAGGGTTTATTGAGGAAGGGTAGAGGGAAAGGGGAAGGGATGGGGGGATAAAGTGGGGTAGCGGGAGGGAGGATAGGGCGGAAAAGAGAGGGGGAGGGTAGGAAGGAGGGGGGATAAAGTGGGGCAGAGGAAGAGGGAGGGAGGGAGGGAGGGTAGGAAGGGTGGAGGGGTAGGGAGGAAAGGAAGGGGGATAAAGTGGGTTAGAGGAAGAGGAAAGGAGGGAGGGAGGGAAGAGTACAAAGGTAGGGAGGAAAGAAAGGGGGGATAAAGTGGGGTAGAGGGAGGGGAGGGAGGGTAGGAGGGGTAGAGGGGTAGGGAGGAAAGGAAGGGGGGATAAAGTGGGGTAGAGGAAGAGGGAGGGAGGGAGGGTAGGAAGGAGAGAGAAAGGAAGGTTTGATTTGATTCATAACAGACCAAAGCCAAGCCGGGGCTGGTTCCTACGGCTTATTATATTCTTGTAAATACACCAATATAAAAGGGAAAAGGTTCAGCTCACTTCTGGTAGGGAAAGGAAGGGGGGATACAGGAAGAGAGAGTGGGAGGGGAGGAGGGGTAGGGAGGAAAGGAAGGGGGGATAAAGTGGGGTAGAGGAAGAGGGAGGGAGGGAGGGTGGAGGGGTAGGGAGGAAAGGAAGGGGTGGGGGGGATAAATAAATACAATAAAACAACAAACAACAAAGGACTATGAAACAAGAGCTAAGCAAATGAAATACTATTGAACAAAAGATAAAGGAATGTCGCCCAGGGCTATTTCCTGAAGTGATAAAAAGGACATTAGGTTGGCAGATACAAATAATGTATGCACCTACAGTATTTCCTAGGCCATATAGGCGCTATGTAGCATATCTCGCACGGCAGTCACGTAGTCAAATGGTCCCCCTAGATCTATAGTATATCCTTGGGGTTTTCTTTTTAGTTTACAGACAAACATAAGAAATAATAATCTTTAACTCAAGATCGGAGTCTTTTATATTTAAGATTAACTAATACATTAACTACTGAATAGCAAACTAGTCGCAATTAAACTATACCACATATCTATCCATAAAAACATGGACAGGAAGAAAATTAAAGAGGTCGAAAATGCTTCATGTCTCATAGCATTCGTGATTTACGACAGATTCTCCCTCTAAATATTATTAGCTAATTCTCCCCATAAATGACTGTCATAATATATATTTCGCTTGGCAATTGATAGTCGTATATCAGAGTGGACTAAGTTTAGATATTATCTCATGTTAACTTGTAAATCTTCCAAGATAGTAATAATATCAAAACACACACACACTCACACTCTCTCTCCTCTCCAGAAAAGGTGTCTCAAAGGTGTTCATTTACTACCTTGGTGCGTGACCGTCTCATAGCCCCTCCTAGAATACTTACATAACACGAGAGAGAGAGAGAGAGAGAGAGAGAGAGATTGAGAGAGAGAGAAATGAGACATAGAGAGAGAGAGAAATGAGACATAGAGAGAGAGAGAGAAATGAGACAGAAAGAGAGAAAATGAGAGAGAAATGAGACAGAAAGAGAGAAAATGAGAGACAGAGAGAGAGAAATGAGACATAGAGAGAGGGAGAAAAAAACGAGAGAGAGAGAGAAAAAAAAAGAGGGAGAGAAAACAAGAAAGAGAGGGAGAGAAAACAAGAAAGAGAGGGAGAGAAAACAAGAAAGAGAGGGAGAGAAAACAAGAAAGAGAGGGAGAGAAAACAAGAAAGAGAGGGAGAGAAAACAAGAAAGAGAGAGAGAGGCATACATATAAACATCAACAATGAAACAGGATAACACTAGGATTACACGTCACCATACTCATCCCTATGTGTCTTAAGGGGGGTGACCTGCTTTTTTTTCTTTCTTTCTCTGGCTTGTATTCATTCGGTCCCATTCAGCCTACTGTTTTAAGACGTTTATCCCCATCCAGGTGTTGTATTTTTTCCTGGCGAGCGGTAGCAAAAGGAAAATAACAACAGTCCAATCCACTATAAAAGCTAAACAAATATATATTGGGGAAGGAGAGGAGAAACCCCATAGGTACAGTCAAGAACATAAATGGCGACCCACCCATTTGAAACAGTATCCACCACAAACGAGACAATACAATGCTTTATTATACCCCAGATGCTTCATAACTTCAACATACCCATTTAAAACAGTATCGACCAGAAACGAGACAATACAATGCTTTATTATAGTCAATATGATTCAGAACTTCAACACACCCATTTGAAACAGTGTCGACCACAAACGAGACAATACAATGCTTTATTATAGCCCAAGATGCTTCATAACTTCAACATACCCATTTAAAACAGTATCGACCAGAAACGAGACAATACAATGCTTTATTATAGCCCAGATGCTTCATAACTTGGCTTTAAAGGTTCAAAGATTCGAACTGGTGTAACTATACAGAGCGGTCGCGAAACATTTCCCCATAGGGAATTCCTGTGTATTTGCAAGAGAGAGCTGAAGAATCTATTTTTATTTATTTCACTCCAACACCAAACACCTCCCAAAGAAATGAATGACAGCAAGCATGTGATCCACCGGGATTCGAACCTGGGTTACCACATACATATGCAGATCAAATATATAGGAATGCAGATCAAATATAGCCTATAGGAATACCCTATGGGGAAATATTTCGCGACCTCTCTGTACATATGCAGATAACTGAATATACTAAATCCTAATACTACAATTCAAGAGGAACAAATCTAACGGGGAACAGTTTAAAAATAGCCAAACTTCAATGAAACCCCTCGAAGGAAACCCCCCCCCCCCACAATAATGAGTGTAATAGACTGGGAAACACAATGAGTGATTGAAAGTACAAAGGAGTACAAAGGAAATCAAGCAAGTGAAAGGTAGTGTGTGTGTGTGTGTGTGTGTGTGACTGTGTGTGTGTGTGTGACTGTGTGTGTGTGAGTGGAGGGGGGGGGGGGGACGCTACCGATACAATAAGAACATAAGAAAATGGGAGTCTGCAGAAAGCCGATTGGCCCACACAAGGCCTGTTTGTTGGTGGAGGCCCATTTTAATATGAATAAAATCGTCTAATAATAGTTAAAAGGACAGCACCGGTACTGAAAGGGTTAACGGGTAACGACTTATACCCTTCCTATCTATCGATCTACATACTCAGGCCCAATCCACACTTTTCCTTTTTTTTTTTGGGGGGGGGGGGAACCAGAATAGAACCAGAATAGAGACAACACAAAACACAACAGAAAACAATGAACGCACAGAAACAAACTACAAATAACCTCGTCGGATAACAGCCCAAACAAATTGGCAAAACGCGGCCTAATCCACAAGGGGACAATAGAATCAAACTAACGGTGGCCGGTCAACTCAACCAGTAGACCACTTCAACCAGTACCTCTCAACCAGTGCCAAATCAACCAATACAGTTAGGTTAGTACTATATTTTGGCACTGGTTTGGTTGGTCTGGGTTAATTTGGCACTGGTTGAGAGCTACTGGTTGAGAGCTACTGGTTGAAATGGTCTTCTGGTTGAGATGACATGGAACCCAAACTAACGAGTGTAATAGACTGCGTAACACAGTGAGTGGTTGGAATTGAGTGAATGTGAGTGAAAGGTAGAGTTCTGTCCTTTTTTATCTTTCTCTGGCTTGTATCCATTTGGCCCCATTCAGCCTACTGTTTTAAGACGTTTATCCCCATCCAGGTGTCAATTTTTTACTGGTAACCGGTAGCGAGCCAGCATATTTTTTATTTTTGTTTGACAGCAGGCTAAATTTGTACATTTTTCGATAGAAAAATTTCTCAGGCGAAGCCGGATTTCTTCATGTAATGCTGGCTCGCTATCGCTCGCCAGGAAGAAATCGACACCTAGATGGGGATAAATGTCTTAAAATAGTTGGCTGAATGGGGCCGAATGGATACAAGCCAGAGAAAGAGAGAAAAGGACAGAAATAACAAAAAGCAGGTCACCCCCCCTTAAGGGGACAGTGGCTATTTTGGGGGTTCTGTTGTTGGTGTTGTTGTTGTTCCCCAAGCTGCCTGGCCGAACAGCCCAAGGCCCCGAGCAATTCCAAGGGTCTGTTTATTTATATACCGGTATTCATGTATGTTTTAGTTTCCTCCCTAAACCTCCAACAAACTTAAACAAAAACACAACCCCAGGATCCCCTTTCAAGCTATATTTGTACATTTTTCGGTAGCAAATTGTCTTGGCCGAAGGACGGTTCTTCCTAAATTACAGGCTCGCTTCGCTCGCCATGAAAAAATCGACACCTAAATGACACGAAAAGTCTTAATATTGACAGAGAAAAGGAGCGAAAGGTCTTAAAATCGTCATGGTGCTAAGCATGAGTGAGAAAGGTGTCCAGAAAAACCGACCTTAATAAACACACTGAAATTTATCATAACCTCTGAGATTAAGTGAATGAGAGTGAATGGTACAGTTGGGTTGGGATACAATGGTCGCAGGGTTCGAAGCTGATGCACTCTAATGTAGATTTCCTTTATAGTCAGATTAGGTTTTCGATATGTTAGAAATATAATTAAGTTTTAGCCATCTCGCAGGGATCGTAAGATCTGTGTGGACAGTGTATATATGTAAATCTATGTACAGTCAGAAACCGCAGTTTCTGAGACACCTGGATAGGGCCCGGACATTGGGAGCGTATTGTTTCTGGACGACAGCCCACTTTAACTATCACAAGGCCGCACACGTACGAACTCACGTTTCGAACCTATAGATGATTTACTCAGTCATACGTAAAAGTATTGTGCTGTTGTTATGCTACAATACGATTCATACTACATAATCTGAATTAACAATGACAAAAATACCATTGTTTGTTATTCCCTTCTGTATCTACATTAAACACGAATAGCTATTAAAGAATTTAGAATGTAAAGAAACCCTACCAAACCGCAGTGAATGGACAGGCATTCGTTTTGTGTATGAGTGCGATTCACCAGGCATCATCCACAGTAGTTACTATTAAACACATACCGGTACTCACATATAATTCATCCATTTTTTATCATGCCATTAACCTTGGTGCACTGTGTAAACATTGCAATATATCATGCTATTAACCTTGTTGCACTGTGTAAACATTGCAATATATCATGCTATTAACCTTGTTGCACTGTGTAAACATTGCAATATATCATGATATTAACCTTGTTGCACTGTGTAAACATTGCAATATATCATGATATTAACCTTGTTGCACTGTGTAAACATTGCAATATATCATGATATTAACCTTGTTGCACTGTGTAAACATTGCAATATATCATGATATTAACCTTGTTGCACTGTGTAAACATTGCAATATATCATGCTATTAACCTTGTTGCACTGTGTAAACATTGCAATATCATGATATTAACCTTGTTGCACTGTGTAAACATTGCAATATATCATGATATTAACCTTGTTGCACTGTGTAAACATTGCAATATATCATGATATTAACCTTGTTGCACTGTGTAAACATTGCAATATATCATGCTATTAACCTTGTTGCACTGTGTAAACATTGCAATATATCATGATATTAACCTTGTTGCACTGTGTAAACATTGCAATATATCATGCTATTAACCTTGTTGCACTGTGTAAACATTGCAATATATCATGATATTAACCTTGTTGCACTGTGTAAACATTGCAATATATCATGCTATTAACCTTGTTGCACTGTGTAAACATTGCAATATATCATGCTATTAACCTTGTTGCACTGTGTAAACATTGCAATATATCATGCTATTAACCTTGTTGCACTGTGTAAACATTGCAATATATCATGATATTAACCTTGTTGCACTGTGTAAACATTGCAATATATCATGATATTAACCTTGTTGTACTGTGTAAACATTGCAATATATCATGATATTAACCTTGTTGCACTGTGTAAACATTGCAATATATCATGCTATTAACCTTGTTGCACTGTGTAAACATTGCAATATATCATGCTATTAACCTTGTTGCACTGTGTAAACATTGCAATATATCATGCTATTAACCTTGTTGCACTGTGTAAACATTGCAATATATCATGATATTAACCTTGTTGCACTGTGTAAACATTGCAATATATCAGCTACTATAATACTAACATCCAAAAGGTATCTATAGCCATTGTTAAACGTAATAATTATAACGATACGATGCTTATTATAGCCTTTACCCTTTAGAGTGTTATATACATGTTTTATTAACTTAATACCGAATATATATAAACCTATCATCGTCCGAAGCTTAACTTTGTGTGGTATTACATAATACCCCTCATATATCACTAATGATAACTCATTGCCGTTTTACACCTGAATTTCATAACCCGATGATAACATGTAATATTACATTGCATAGTTCGTTGTGTTGTATGTCATGAAGCAGACATACACTTCTGTTTTCAGTGTTTGTCACCTACTGTAGAGCATTATGTCTATTACAACCCAACACACATTGGTTCAC
>CM064566.1:9856422-9866422 GCA_032716605.1 Paralithodes platypus | reverse complement strand
GGGTAAGGTGTAGTTTCCAAATGATGAGGCCAGGAGTAGGGGGTGTTATCGTGTCCTTTTTTTTTTTTTTTTTTTTTTTTTTTTTTTTCATATATGCATCAT
Organism: Paralithodes platypus; assembly: GCA_032716605.1. Classification (NCBI taxonomy): domain Eukaryota; kingdom Metazoa; phylum Arthropoda; class Malacostraca; order Decapoda; family Lithodidae; genus Paralithodes; species Paralithodes platypus. Next base: position 9,866,320 of record CM064566.1, on the reverse strand, counting down.
GGAAACAAATGCAAAGCTTCTGGACCCCCCTTCTCCTTCATGTTTAGCCCCATTAGGGTTGAGGTATTAAGACGTTCGTCCTATTAGTTAGGCGATTTTAGGACCTTTTCCCCCCCCCCATTTCTTTCCCAATATTTAGACCTTTCGTGACATTGAGGTGTCATTTATAGTCCTGGCGATCGACAGCGAGCCTGTAAATTAGGAGGACATTTAGGGGACATTTTTCTACTGAAAAAAATACAAATTTATATTGAAGGGTCTTGGGGCTGTTTATGTTTAAAGCTTGGTAGAGGTCTAGGGAGAAACAATAACTATATATACAATTAACCCTTTCAGTACTTTTTTTTGTTTAATACATTTAAACGACTTTACATAAATAATAATCTCTCCTTAGCTAACTTAAGGGGAGATTTCCACTTGAGGGATTTTTTCTGGGCCCCTTTCTCCTTCACGTTTAGCCCCATTGCTTTTGAGATTTTAAGACGTTCGCCCCATTAGTTTGACGATTTTAAGAACTTTCGCCCCATTTGTCAATTTTAAGACCTTTCGTGCCAGTTAAGTGTCGATTTTATCCTGGCGAGCGATAGCGAGCCTGTGATATAAGAGGCACCGGCTTTCGGCCGGTACATTTTTCTACCGAAAAATGTACATTTATCTTGGAAGGGGGTCTAGGTGTAATTTTAAGCTTGATGGAAGTTTTAGGGAGCAAACTAAAAACCTCCCCTTAACTAGCCTATATATATTAGGGCATCCTCAAGCCCCCCCCCCCCCCCGCATTCATACCCCGTGGTCCTATATTTGGCAATGACGTGATGGGAACGTTATGGCAGGCGTGGGAGAGACTGTGGTAGAGGTGGCAATATACGCAAAATGTGGTCTATAGGGAGAGTACCGGTAACATGACGTAACTTCGGACGGGGAGATAACTTCGAACGGGGAGATAACTTCGGACGGGGAGATAACTTCGGACGGGGAGATAACTTCGGACGGGGAGATAACTTCGGACGGGGAGATAACTTCGGACGGGGAGATAACTTCGGGACGGAGAGATAACTTCGGACGGGGAGATAACTTCGGACGGGGAGATAACTTCGGACGGGGAGATAACTTCGGACACTCAAGACAAAATATACAATGAACCACAGTTATGGGATAAATACATGATGTTATGAAAAACGAAGTATGTCTGCGGTGTTCTTCCATACTGCAAGAGTCATTTTTCCATAACTGTAGCTTACATATACTGTTATCCAGAAGTGTCCGAAGTATAGCCCCCGTCCGAAGCTAGGTCATTTCACGGGTACGCCTTCTCCGTCACAGTAGCATTATAGATAACATTATATGGCAATAGTTCTCGGTGATAACATTATATGGCAATAGTTCTCGGTGATAACATTATATGGCAATAGTTCTCGGTGATAACATTATATGGCAATAGTTCTCGGTGATAACATTATATGGCAATAGTTCTCGGTGATAACATTATATGGCAATAGTTCTCGGTGATAACATTATATGGCAATAGTTCTCGGTGATAACATTATATGGCAATAGTTCTCGGTGATAACATTATATGGCAATAGTTCTCGGTGATAACATTATATGGCAATAGTTCTCGGTGATAACATTATATGGCAATAGTTCTCGGTGATAACATTATATGGCAATAGTTCTCGGTGATTGACTTGTGTCGACCGTGATTATTTAAACCTTTGTTAAGGGGAGATTTCCACTTGAGGGATTTTTTTCTTGACTCCTTTCTCCCTCATGTTTAGCCCCATTGCTTTTCTAATTTTAAGACGTTCTCCCCATTATTTTGACGATTGTAAGAACCTTCGACCCATTTCTGTCAATTTTAAGACCTTTCGTGCCATTTAGGTGTCGATTTTATCCTGGCGAGCGATAGCGAGCCTGTAATTTAAGAAGAATCGGCTTTCAGCCGAGAAAGGAGCTCAAAGGGGTGTAATCTTAAGCTTGATGGATATCTAGAGACCAAACTAAAAACCTCCCCTTAACTCTTTCAAGATCCAGTACGCGGTTCTTGTCTGTTTACCCGGCTGTTATTAGATGATTTTATTCAGATTAGGAAGGATGTATGGACGTCAGAAGGCTAATTACATCGAGTAACTTTAACCCCTCCAGCACCATGACACCTATTCACCCTTGATTCTGGTTAAGGGGAGATTTCCACTTGAGGGATTTTTTTCGGGAACCCTTTCTCTCTCATGGTTAGCCCCATTGCTTTTTAGATTTTAAGATGCTCGCCCCCTTTAGTTTGGCGATTTTAAGAAATTTCGCCCCATTTCTGTAAATTTTAAGAACTTTTGTGCCATTTAGGCGCCGATATTTTCCTGGCGAGCGACAGCGAGCCTGTATTTTAATAGGAACCGGCCTTCGGCCGGGAAATTTTTCTACCGAAAAATGTACAAATATATCTTGAAATGGGGTCAAGGGGGTGTAATTTTAAGCTTGATGGAGGTCTAGGGAACAAAGTAAATACCTCCCCTTAAAGTTAGACGATCTTGTGCAGCTTAAGAAGGACCTATGTTATTCAGAGGGTTTATTGAGATTGTGTATACCCCCATCAATGAGTCCGAGAGGTAGATATATAAGCTAAGGAAAAGCGCCTATAATGGTAACCCGACAAAGATGAAAATAACGTCATGGTACTGAAGGGGTTAACCAGAAAACTATAAACTAATTTGTATTATCCGGATTATAAATATACACGGATTTATATATTCTGGATACCACTAAACGATTGTATTCTCTCTCTCTCTCTCTCTCTCTCTCTCTCTCTCTCTCTCTCTCTCTCTCTCTCTCTCTATATATATATATATATATATATATATGCTCAGGCCCATTCCCCACTTTTCCTATTTTATTTTCTATATCTATTTTATTATAATTTGTTTTCTTGGATAACACATAACGACTTTATTACTTTCAGGAGAGGCTTGCTTTAATTAAAGGTACACTTAAATTACCAATGTTGGCCATACAAGTACGAAACTGTAGCAATGGGTGTATATGGTGTTGAGAGAGAGAGAGAGAGAGAGAGAGAGAGAGAGAGAGAGAGAGAGAGAGAGAGAGAGAGAGAGAGAGAGAGAGAGAGAGAGAGAGAGAGAGAAGGGGATGGTTAGGTGTCAAAGAGCAACCTATAATTACCTTCCTCTGTAGGTACCTCGTGACTCGACCTGTGTTTTTACGTACATAACTTGTTACTTAACAGCGGTCCTTCCTATACCTAGTACAAGTGTAATTAAATAGACTCAATCACTCTCTCATATATATATATATATATATATATATATATATATATATATATATACAGTATATATATAAATATATATTATATATATATATTATATATATTATATATTATATTATATATATTATATTATATATATTACCCGGTATATAATATATATAATATATATTATATATATATTATATATATTACATATATATATATATATATATATATATATATATATATATATATATATATATATATACATTTCATATCATTTGCTAAATCTTCAATACGTTATTTCCACACAGTGATTTGTATAAGTTCGTATGTCTATATATTGTATGTCTTTATATTTGTATAAGTTCGTATATCTATATATTGCGCACTTTAGGGCCTTGCTTTGTTTGTTTTGAAAGTTTTACATTTTAATAATTATTACTAGAATTATTTATTATGCTTATTGTTCATTTATTTTTGTAGCGAGGTGTTGGTCTTTCCTAATACAAAAATAGATTAATAGACGATTGTATTCAGTTTATGAAGGACGTCTACCAATTAAAAGCTTACAGACTGTCTCAATTAATTATTTTAGTTACGGTACCATATATCCTAAATAACCTTCATAAAACCGTCTAAATGTAGCTGAAATCAAACAATAAAAACGTCATCGGTACTGAAGGGGTTAATAGTTTCGTAAAATGGACGCAAACTACTCGTGACTAATTTCGACCTTTGCTCCCCAACCTATGTATACGGTATAGAATGGCTAGCTATGGAGAAATACCCTCTCACACGACAAATCGTTTCCGTGTTTCAGCATTCTCACTATACCATTCCGATCACCACGAGTCACGCATCCCACTTCTCACTCTCTTGACAACCAAAACGACCAACAATGGCTCCCCAAACGGCACACAAATGGCACCCCAAACGACCCAAAACGGCATACAAATGGCACCCCAAACAACCCAAAACACACAAATGGCACCCCAAACGGCACACAAATGGCACCCCAAACGACCCAAAACACACAAATGGCACCCCAAACGGCACACAAATGGCACCCCAAACGACACACAAATGGCACCCCAAACGACCCAAAACGGCACACAAAAGGCACCCCAAACGACCCAAAACGGCACACAAATGGCACCCCAAACAACACACAAATGGCACCCCAAACGACCCAAAACGACACCCAAATGGCACCCCAAACGACCCAAAACGGCACATAAATGGCACCCCAAACGACCCACAAATGGCACCCCAAACAACACCCAAATGGCACCCCAAACGACCCAAAACGACACCCAAATGGCACCCCAAACGACACGTATTTTAAGTATTGTTTACATCAACTCACGTTCTCTTACTAGTTCCCTACAATCTCTCTTTAAACGCCGCAATATTGCATCTCTTTCACTCTTCTATCGCTGTACAACAATCAGTGTTCTTCAGTGTAAACCCCCTCCCTTGCAGCGAGTGTGAGGTACGCGCCTTTCAACTCAGTCCCGCTCTATTTTGTCCAACTCTACAATCCAAAAGTTGGCAAATTACCTCAGTCTTTCTTCTACTCAACAAGTGAACTCCGGAACTTTCTCCCTCAATATATTTTTAATTCATCCTATGACTTGAACTGCTTTAAACTTCGTGTGTCCAGGCATTTTGACCACAACGTTCCTTGAATTTGGTTTTCTGTCACTCTTTTGGCATGAGGGACACACTCGTCACAGACAGCCTGCCTTTTGTCTCCTTCATGCAAATAGGGGAAAATAAAACTAAAACGACCCCAAACGCCTCAAAACACCCGTAGAACACCGAAAAACGAGAACAATTTGGCCCACAACATACTGATTATGTGCAATTTGGGTACTTGCGGGTCTGCTTGGGTAATTATCGCACGCTTCCCTAATCGGTCGCTGGGGTAAAAACCAAAGGGCCTTGGGAGAGTCTGGAAGAATGTATTGGGGATAGTCCCCGTCCCCCCCCCCCCCTCCCCCCTCCCCCCCTCGCAATAGCATTATTAGTAAAAGGTATAAACTTTATGCAGGGAGAGGTAAATCTCTTCAACTGTAAACATATGAACAGACACGTGTACACAATAAATATGAGAGAGAGAGAGAGAGAGAGAGAGAGAGAGAGAGAGAGAGAGAGAGAGAGAGAGAGAGAGAGTACAAAGGAGTACAAAGGAGTACAAAGGAAATCAAGCAACAACAGATCTAGTGACCCTTCTAGGTTGCTTGTCCTCCAAAACACTGAGGATCAAGTGTCCAAACAGTGGTTTAGAGTGGGTAAGGGAACATTGGAAAGGGAACTACTGCCCTGCCACTAACGTGGCAGGACTAGGAAGTTAGTAGGGGACATATGGGTTAGTAACTGAGGGGAGGATAAAGTTATTCATTTACAAACGCAGTCAGTCGCAGGTTTGATGCGAGATATTTGTCTAGGGCGAAATTTAATGAATCAACGGTTGCTGCAGTCTATAAACGTCTCGGGGAAGCCCATTCCACAAGTTGACAACTCGATTGAAGAAGAAATTCTTAGATTCGTGCGAGTTAAAAGATTTACCAATAATTTTGCAACCGTTTCCCCGCGTGTAATTAGATTGGTCGATAGTGAAGTACTTACTACAGTTCATATTGTCGATGCCTTTGATGATTTTGAACACTTGAATTAAGTCGCCTCTTAATCTGCGCTGGGTTAAAGGAAATAGATTTAATTCTCTAAGACGCTCTTCGTATGGTTTGTTCTTTAGGCTAGGTATCATTTTGGTAACTCTACGTTGAACGCGTTCTAGCTTGTTTATATCTTTTTGGTAATAAGGGCACCAGGATTGAACGCAGTATTCCAGAAGAGGGCGGACTAAGGAATTGTAAAGGGTTAGGATAACTTCTTTGGATTTATGCTCAAATGACCTGCCTATAAAGCCAATTATTTTGTTTGCCTTCTTAACAACTTCTGAACATTGTTGACTCGGTTTTAGGTTACTCGATATTGTTACTCCCAGATCAGTTTCTCTGTTTACATTCTTAAGCTGAGTGCCATTCATCGAATAGTTTGCTTTCTCATTTAGCTATCCGACATGTAGTACTTTACATTTATCCGCATTGAAACTCATTTGCCAAATTTGGGCCCAACATGGACAATTTATCTAGATTGTGTTGCATATCGTCAACTTGTTCTTTTGAGAGTACGCTATTTGCAATTTTTGTATCGTCAGCAAATTTTGAGATTGTGCAGGTGAGACCCTCATCTATGTCGTTGATGTAAATTAGAAAGAGAATTGGTCCTAGTACCGATCCCTGGGGTACCCCGCTACTTACATTGGTCCATTTAGATGCCTTACCGTTTATGACTACCCTTTGCTTTCTGTTGCTGAGCCAATTTTCTATCCATTTCAACACACTGTCTTGTATTCCATGCGCTTTTAGTTTTAGCAGTAAACGTTTGTGGGGAGTTCAAAGGCCTTTTGAAAATCAAGGTATATAATATCTACAGCTTTACTCTCATCGTAGAGGTTGAGGATATCGTGGAAGAAGTCTAAGAGGTTTGTTAAACAGGAACGTTTTTTACGAAAGCCGTGTTGAGTATCTTTAAGTATGTTATTTTCCTCCAAGTGATGTACGAGTCTGTCTCGTATGACCGTGTTTCTAGCATTTTACATACAACTGAGGTTAAGCTAATTGGACGATAGTTACTGGGTAGGGATTTGCTGCCTTTTTTGAATATCGGTGTTACGTTGGCTAGCTTCCACTGATCAGGCATAGTTTCCAGACTGCAAGGATTTATTGGATAGTAATGTCAGTGGTTTGGAGAGCTCATTCTTAGCTTCCTTTAGAACTCTAGGCGAGATTGTATCAGGTCCTGGCGTTTTATTTACCTTGAGTTTATCTAAACAATTCAATACTTCTCTCTCTGTAACGGTGATATTGCTTAGAACATCTGAATTATCAATCTGAATCGGCGATGGTGTAGGGATATCACTGAGGTCTTCTGTTGTAAAAACTGATGCAAAGAAGGTATTGAGGGCATTACTCATTTGTACTTCGTCTTTGGTGTATTCTCCTTTTTCATCGACTAACGGTCCAACAGTTGAAGTAACTACTTTTTTCTTTCTGATATAACTATAGAATTCTTTCGGGTTTGTTTTACTTTGATTCGCAATATGTAACTCTAAGGTCTTTTTACTTTGCTTAATTAACTTTTTGGCTTTGCGTCGTAGCTCTACAAATTTCACCCGTTCTTCGTCATTTTGTGAGGATTTCAATCTATCATTAGCAAATTTTTTAGCAAGCAGGCAGTTTGAAATATCTTTATTCCACCATTTGGGCTTATTATTATGGCCTGGCCGCCGTATTTTCGATGGTATGCAGTCTTGCACTGCTTTTAGGTAAGTGGTTTCGAATAACTTCCAAGATGTATTTATGTCGTTATTGTTAATTAAAAAGCTCCAGTCAGTTTCTTTAAACATAGCTCTAAGTTTATGGAAGTTTGCTTTCTTGAAATTAGGGACTTTTTCGATGATACTATTTGGTTCGTTACTAGTAAACTTTAAAGTGAAAGTTATCGTACGATGGTCGCTGTTACTGAATTCATCACCAACATTCAAATTCTCTATCAATTCTTCTTTTGTTGCAAGTACAATGTCAAGAACGTTATTACCACGGGTCGGCATTCGAACAAATTGATAAAGCGAACTCTCTTGCAAGTTCGTATACAAGTCATGTCCGGAGTGTGAAGTAAGAGTATCGCCCCACTTGGTCACAGGTAAATTAAAGTCGCCAAAAATTACGGTATCTTGTGAGTTACTTACATCTGCAATTTGTTCGTAAATTTCTCGGTCAGTTTGCACTGATTGAGCTGGAGGGTCTGTATATTAACGCAAGTATTATTTTTGTACCTTTATTATTCTTTATTAGCACAAAAGATGTGTCGACGTTCACAATTTGAGGTTTTGACACGAGGTGTCGGGTTAAGACTTTCTTTGATATAAAATAAAACGCCACCTCCATTTTTATTTATTCGGCTGTTCTCAAACATTACATAACCGGGAAGTGAATACTCTGCTAAAAAGTCTCTATCTTGTGTATTGAGCCAAGATTCTGTTATGCCAATCACATCATAATTTTCTGTAAACACTAGTTCCTCTAAATCTGAAAATTTATTGCGTATGCTACGAGCGTTTGCATAGAAAACCTTTAAAGTTGCGGTTTTAGAACTCGCAGATCGTTCTTTCATCGAATTTTTGGTTCTGGTCGGATCTACATTTACATTCATGGCTGTCCTCGGTCCTCGGTCGGTATCCCTGACGGTTTTGAATTTGGGTCGTGTTGGTGGAGCTTTATCCCAATTCGCGGTTCTTGACGGATTAGTATTTAATTCCTTTGTAGATTGCCGTCCTCGCTGTCTTCGGTCCTCCTTCCTGGTTGTCCTGTGCTGAGTCGATTTCTTCTCCGAAAATCCTTCACCGCATCGTTGAGAAGACGCCCAAAACGCGCTGCTCCCACCTGGTTCAGATGAACTCCATCATCCGAAAACAAATAGTCATCGTAGTAGAAATTGTCCCAGGTGTCGACGAATCCCACGTTCTCCTTCCTGCAGAGGTTTGCTAGACAACGATTTGTGCTGGTGGCTATGTTGTAAAATCGGCTCTCTACACCGAGCCGGGGGACGATTCCTGAGACGATGATCCTTGATGACTTCTCCTTAAACGACTTGATCAGCTGCTGGTACTTTAAAAGCAAATCTTCCGACCGGGTTCGCTGTATATCGTTGGATCCAACGTGGATGACGTACATTGTATTTGCAGGGGCCAGCTTTGATACTTCGTCAACTGCTGCAACTACGTCATCCACACCACCACCAGGGATACAAAAACGCTTCCTGGTCTTAGGTGCCCTGGCGCAAAACTCTGTGAGCTGACCACGTATCATCGAGTCTCCCACGAGCCGGACTTCTTCTATTTCCTCTTCGTCCACTGAGGCTGCGAGTATCTGGAAACGGTTTTGACACTCGGTAATCGGTATGTGTTTCCTGGTCTTGGGGCAAACGTTGTTCCTCATGACACGGAAGTTGTCATGACTGGGAAGAGAGTCCCGCTATTTGTATCTTGAGTATCGGAAACATCAGCTGAAATGGCTACTGTAGGCGTTGAATTGTTGCCAGTTGACGTTGGGGCGTTGGTGGCTGCTGGAGTTGCGGTGACAATTGAAGTTTGTGGCACTCCAACGTTGAGTGTTACAAACTCTTGGAGTGATTCCAGCTTCATGGTGAGGACGTTGATCTTGTTGTAGGCTTCATCTAATTTCACTGTAAAATTCTCTCGTTGCTGGCAGAGCCGGCAGACTTGAAGATCGATAGTAGCAAACATGGACTCACCAAACCTACCGGCGCAGTTCGCACAAGCGCGAGGCATGGTGACAGTCACTTTCTTCAGATCACTTCACTCACTTAAAAAACAATTCACTCACTTTACAACACTTCACGCACTTTAAAAACACTTCAATCACTTCAACCGAAAACAAATATGCTGAAATACGCAGAAATAGGAATCAGGGGTGATAGCCTAACCGAAAACCAAAATGGTGAGATACGCAGAATTAGGCCTTCAGGGCGATAGCCTAACCAAAAAAAAAAAAAAAA
>CM064566.1:9850253-9856322 GCA_032716605.1 Paralithodes platypus | reverse complement strand
TCTCTCTCTCTCTCTATCTATCCTCTCTCTCTCTCTCATGTCAAAATCTTTCTATCCTATCTGCATCTATTCATCTAGGAAAGCCATCCGGTTCATCTTTATATATATATATAGATATATATATATATATATATATATATTATATATATATAATAATATATATATACTGTATATATATATATTTTGTGTTAACATTTGACTACTTTAACACATCGATCATGCAAGTCTTCAATTTACATTACACATACTTGTTTAGCTTTCCACCCGTCCTGATGACACACCACATGCTTCGAACCCACGACCGACATTCCTTCTAATACTGTAACCTCGCATTCCACAGAAGTTGTTTTTGTTTACTCTCGACCTTGTCTTCTTCGTGCTATATAAACTCAATACGAATAAAGGCGTTTTAACCCCTTCTGTACCAGCGACGTCGTTCACATTTTATTCTGACTATTTTTAGAGTGTTGTGTATAGAGATTATAGATTGATTAGCACTTCAATTTCTAAAGCTAACGTAATTTTTCATGTTTTTTCGTCCACTAAAAGCGCTCCAAAGAACCCTTCTTTCCACATGGCATACTCTGAACGACCTCCACTTCCGACATTCCATCTTCCACATTTCTTTCTAACCTTCCACACACGCCCTTCTTTCCACCTGACATACTTTGACCTCCACTTCCGACATTCCATCTTCCACATACCTTTCTAACCTTCCACATACCTTTCTAACCTTCCACATACCTTTCTAACCTTCCACATACCTTCCACACACCTTCCACACGTACCTTCCACAAACCTTCCACACAAGCCTTCCACACACGCCCTTCTTTCCACCTGACATACTCTGACCTCCGCTTCCGACATTCCACTCTCTACTACTCTCCACTCGCATTCCACAGGAGTTCATAATCTTATCAACACACTAGCCTCTCTCTCTCTCTCTCCTTTCTTCCACTTTATCTTGGAGTTGTCATCTCTACTAAGATTAATTAATACTGGCAACTTCGCAGGGGTTTTAAGATCTGTGTGACCAGTGTATCTATGTAAATCAATGTAAATAGCTATCTCTCTCTCATTACAAGCACTATGACCTTTAAGGGGAGGTATTTAGTTTGTTCCCTAGACCTCCATCAAGCTTAAAATTACACCCCCTTCAGTCCCTTTCAAGATAAATTTGTACATTTTTCGGTAGAAAAATGTCCCGGCCAAAGGCCGGTTCCTCTTAAATTACAGGCTCGCTATTGCTCGCCAGGATAAAATCGACATCTGAATTGCACGAAAGGTCTTAATATGGGGTGAAAGTTAAACTCGCTAAACTAATGGGGAAAACGTTTTATAATATCAAAAGCAATGAGGCTAAACATGAGGGAGAAAGGGGTCAAGAAAAAAATCCCTCAAGTGGAGATCTCCCCTTAAACAAACCTCGCCCAAAAGATCAAATATATATATATCGATATTCGCCTTCCTAATATTATCTACCTTGTCATAATTAAAACTGCACTCTCTCTTTCTCTCTCTCACAAACCAAGATTACAAGCATTATGACCTTTTAACAAACCTCGCGCCCAAAAGGTCAAATATATATATCTATATTAGCCTTCATTATATTATTTACCTTGCCATAATTAGAACTACACACACTCTCTCTCTCTCTCTCTCTCTCTCTCTCTCTCTCTCTCTTTATAAGCTTAACAAATCACCAGGATATGTTCCTATTAAGGGGAGATTTCCACTTGAGGGACTTTTTTTCTTGACCCCTTTCTCCCTTATGTCTAGCCCCATTGCTTTTGAGATTTTAAGACGCTTGCCCCATTAGTTTGGTGATTTTAAGAATGTCCGCCCCATTCTGTCAATTTTAAGACTTTTCGTGCCATGTAGGTGTCGATTTTATCCTGGCGAGCGATAGCGAGCCTGTAATTTAAGAGTAACCGGCCTTCGGCCGGGAAATTTTTCTACCGAAAAATGTACAAATTTATCTTGAAAGGGGGTCAAGGGGTGAAATTTTAAGATTGCTGGAGGAGTAGGAAACAAACTAAAAACCTCCCCTTAAACAAATATGAGATCTATTTGACAATATATATTGATTGAACACACAAAATAATCCTCTTGTGGTACACACTATTTTAACCAGGAGAGGCGTTTGTTTGTTTAGGACCACCTTCTTCCTCATGTTTAGCCCCGCTAGTTTTGATATTTTAAGACGTTCGCCCCAATAATGTGGCGATTTTAAGATAGTTTGCCCCATTTCTTCGTTGGCAATATTTAGACCTTTCGTGTAATTAAAGTGTTGATTAGTTTTCCTGGCGACCGATAGTGAGCGTGTAATTGAGGAGGAACTACCGAAAAGTGTACTTATTTAATTCTAAGGAGGGTCTTGTGTGTACTTACTCTAGTTGTATTGCGGGAGTGAGCATGCTCGTTATTTCCCGCCTCCTATAGGTGTTATATGTATCGTTGGAATGGCTGTGGATGTGTGTGTAGTCTGTATTTTTAGCCAATTGGCGACATCGGAAACGAAGGCTTAGGGTGGATCTGTATGGTACCATTCTCACTATAGACGGTACCGTCTCGCCCGAAGGCTTAGGTAGCCATCAGCTTAGTGAACCATATGATACCCATCTCGCCTTGTACCATTTTTGCCAACCCCAGATGGGACGTCACAACGTCGTCCACTTATTCCAGGTACCTATTTACAGCTAGGTGAACTGAGGCTAACACATGAAAGGAGACAAGCCCAATTTGTCTCCGCCCGGCCGGGGATTGAACCCCCGACCCCTCGTGTGTGAGACGAGAGCGCTACCTACTAGGCTACGGGCTGTGTGTGTGTGTGTGTGTGTGTGTGTGTGTGTGTGTTTAATAAAATGTGATGGAGGTCTAGGGAGGAAACTAAAAAACTACCCCTTAAATATCAATCAATGTGAAGTAAGGTATTTCAAAAGCAATAGTTTAATGTGTGCCTAGGTAAAAGTATCAATAAATAGATTTATATGAAACCAATAACATTACGGGGAGGTTTTTAGTTTGGTCCCTAGATATCCATCAAGCTTTAGATTACACCCCCTTCAGCCCCTTTCAAGATAAATTTGTACATTTTTCGGTAGAAAAATGTCCCGGCTGAAAGCCGGTTCATCTTAAATTACAGGCTCGCTATCGCTCGCCAGGATAAAATCGACACATAAATTGCACGAAAGATCTTCAAATTGACAGAAATGGGTTGAAAGTTCTTAAAATCATCAAAATAATGGGGCGAACGTCTTAAAATTAGAAAAGCAATGGGGCTAAACATGAGGGAGAAAGGAGTCAAGAAAAAATTCACTCAAGTGGAAATCTCCCCTTAACCAATATCTAGTGTATTACTAAAGTTAACGGTATATATATTAAGGGAGCCCACCTCGCTTTTTTTCTCTTTCTCTCCCTCTCGCTTTGGCTTGTATCCATTCGGCCCCATTCAGCCTACTGTTTTAAGACGTTTACCCCCATCCAGGTGTCAATATTTTCCTGGCGAGCGGTAGCGAGCCAGCATATATATACAAGTATATATATATATATATATATATATATATATATATATATATATACTGTATATTTACAGCTAGCTAAATTTGTAAATTTTTCGATAGAAAAATGTCTCGGGCGAAGCCGGATTTCTCCATACAATGCTGGCTCGCTATCGCTCGCCAGGAAGCAATCGACACCTGGATGGGGATAAACGTCTTAAAACAGTTGGCGGAATGTGACCGAATAGATACAAGCAAGAGAAAGTGAGAAGACAAAAACAGGTGACCCTCCTTCACGGTATAAAAATATAATAAATATAACAAGAGTATTAACATTGAAACGAACAATTATATTTATCCTCTTGAAATCATAATACAGAAAATATTGTATAATTTTCAATATAGTGATTATCAAATACCGACCAAGGGAAAAAATATATATAGTGTTATAATAGTTGGTGAATTTCTGGCTTGGTTATAAAATATCCCGACATTTTCTTAAAGTTAATATTGAAATCTCTCTCTTTCTTTCACTCTCGCTCTCTCTCTCTCTCTCTCTCTCTCTCTCTCTCTCTCAATGCTTTGCTTTGCTATTAGCTATCATTCTTACATATATATATATATATATATATATATATATATATATATATATATATATATATATATAGAGAGAGAGAGAGAGAGAGAGAGAGAGAGAGAGAGAGAGACTTACAATCTGAATCTGCCAAACTGAAATTTCTCGTAAAAATTTGACGGATATTCGTCCGTGTGACACCACCTTTAGTTAACCAGGGGCACACCTCGCTTTTTTTTCTCTTTCGCTCCCTCTCCCTATGGCTTGTATCCATTCGGCCCCATTCAGCCTACTGTTTTAAGACGTTTACCCCCATCCAGGTGTAAATATTTTCCTGGCGAGTGGTAGCGATCGAGTATATATATATTTTTGTTTTGACAGCAAGCTAAATCTGTACATTTTTCGATAGAAAAATGTCTCCGGCGAAGCCGGATTTCTCCATATAATACTGGCTCGCTATCGCTCGCCAGGTAGAAATTGACACCTAGATGGGGATAAACGTCTTAAAACAGTTGGCTGAATGGGGCCGAATGGATACAAGCCAGAGGAAAAGAGAAAAGGAGAAAAAAAAGCAGGTGAACCCCCTTAACCAGGTGTTCCCAAGGTAGCTGAACCCCTTCAGTACCGGTGACATATTTTTCCTTATATTCTGCCTACTATTTGACGATTGTATTCAGTTTAAAAAGTGCCTCCAGGAATTTTATAACAGGCTTCGAACTATCTCACTTAACCCTTAACCCTTTGAGTACCAGCGACGTGTGTTGTATTGTATTCTAGATATATTTAGACGATAAAAAAGCAGCCTAGGAAGGATCTGTGGTAGTTAAGGGGAGGTCTCCACTTGAGGATTTTTTTTCTTGACCCCTTTCTCCCTCATGTTTAGCCCCATTGCTTTTGATATTATAAAACGTTTGCCCCATTAGTTTAGCGATTTTAAGAACTTTCACCCCATATTAAGACCTTTCGTGCAATTCAGGTGTCGATTTTATCCTGGCGAGCGATAGCGAGCCTGTAGTTTAAGAGGAACCGGCCTTCGGCCAGGACATTTTTCTACCGAAAAATGTACAAATTTAT
This sequence comes from Paralithodes platypus, assembly GCA_032716605.1. Classification (NCBI taxonomy): domain Eukaryota; kingdom Metazoa; phylum Arthropoda; class Malacostraca; order Decapoda; family Lithodidae; genus Paralithodes; species Paralithodes platypus. The sequence goes on along the minus strand of CM064566.1, from coordinate 9,851,174 downwards.
CTTGAAAGGGACTCTCAAGGGGGTGTAATTTTAAGCTTGATGGAGGTCTAGGGAACTAACTAAAAACCTCCCCTTAAAAAGGTTGGTTGAGATAGTTTGAAGCCTTTTTATTGCTAGAGACCCTCCCTTAATCTGAATAAGATCGCCTTACAGTTGCCAAAATACGATAAAAGGGACGCCCCTGGTACTGTAGGGGTAAATAGTAAGACGGATCCTTCTGAAGAGCACAAAACCGTCTGAATATAGCTAGAATAAGATGTAAAAGACGTCGCCGGAGCAGATGGGGTTAAAACAAAAGGGCGTATCCAGCCAGATCACCAAGGGGTACTCCAGCCCCTTATCTAACCCACTTTAGCCGTACTGCAATGCTAATATAATAAGGGAGCCCACCTCGCTTTGTTTTCTCTTTCTCTCCCTCTCCCTTTGGCTTGTATCCATTCGGCCCCATGCAGTCTACTGTTTTAAGACGTTTTACTCCCATCCAGGTGTCAATATTTTCCTGGCGAGCGGTAGCGAGCCAGCATATTTATATTTTTGTTTTAACAAGCTAAATTTGTACATTTTTCGATAGAAAAATGTCTCCGGCGAAGCCGGATTTCTCCATACAATGCTGGCTCGCAATCGCTCGCCAAGAAGAAATCGACACCTGGATGGGGATAAAAGTCTTAAAACAGTTGGCTGAATGGGGCCGAATGGATACAAGCCAGAGAAAGAGAGAAAAGGAGAGAAAGATCAAAATAAACCCGGTGACCCCCCCCCCCCCTTAAGAGTTCCCCTTACTGCTTGGGTGAGCAAACCGAGACTCTTAGTAGGGACATATGGTAGTATATAATATAATATAGTCTATTATATATAATATAATATAGTCTATTATATATAATATAATATAGTCTATTATATATAATATAATATAGTCTATTA
>CM064566.1:9832753-9845253 GCA_032716605.1 Paralithodes platypus | reverse complement strand
CAAGAACAAGAGAGAGAGAGAGAGAGAGAGAGAGAGAGAGAGAGAGAGAGAGAGAGAGAGAGAGAGAGAGAGAGAGAGAGAGAGAGAGAGAGAGAGAGAGAGAGAGGTGAGAAAGAGATAAGAGATATAGTGAGCACTATTAAAAGAGAGATGGCTGAAGATAACTAGCGGGCTGGGAATGGATATATGAACGAGAAATATACCTCAGCCTCAAACTAACCCCTTGACAGATAACACCACGGGTAATTTCGCCCACAAGTCGATTCAGCCATTTTTCCCCATCGTCACTTACAAGTCTATAATAAACTACAATAATATATAGTAACAGTATCATAATATAAGATAATATATAGTAACAGTATCATAATATAAGATAATATCTTAAGGGGAGATTTCCACCTGGAGGATTTTTTTCTGAACCTCTTTCTTCCTCATGTTTAGCCCCATTGCTTGTGAGATTTAAAGACGCTTGCCCCATTAGTTTGGCTATTTTATGAACCCTCGCCCCATTTCTGTCAATTTTAAGACCATTCGTGAAATTTAGGTGTCGATTTTTTCCTGGCGAGCGACAGCGAGCCTGTAATTTAAGGGGCACCGGCCTTTGGCCGAGACATTTTTCTACCGAAAAATGTACAAAATTATCTTGAAAGGGGGTCAAGGGGGAGTCATTTTAAGCTTGATGGAAGTCTAGGGAATCAACTAAAAACCTCCCCTTAATAAATAAAGGTCAATGTTTGTCTGTTTGTCAGTTACCCGACCTTTGTTACTAAACTCCTCCCACAGTTTTGGTGCCAGGTGGGAGTGTGGGGCACCGTTGGAAAGCCCAGGCTTTGTAGATGGTTTTAGGCGAGTTTAGTGTAAATCAGAGACACTTTTGCTTAATAAAATTTTCGGCAGAACTTATGTAGTATACGGGAGCGAAAAAAATGCAAAAAAAATGGCCGTTTGGGGCAGAAGGAGGCCTCCGATCGAAAAGGTGTATGGAACGAGAGTTGTTCGCATCTCCCCAAAATGGGGGTAAGGATGAGGTCAGATCCAAAATCGGAGGTCATTTAGCGGCCGAAATCGAGGTCGCCGTTTAATGAGGCACAGGGAGGTCGAGGCCGGTGATTATGGTAGTAGTAGTATTGTGATGATTGTGGTAGTAGTGATTGATGATGGTGATTATGGTAGTAGAATTTAAACCCGGGCAACGCCGGGTACCCCTCCTAGTAATAATAATAATAATAATAATAATAATAATAATAATAATAATAATAATACATGGAAGCTAACTCAACCAAACCTATACCTAGTTAACACAGCTAACCTTACCTTGCCAAGAATAACCCACTGTAGCCTAGCCTAAAATACATAACCGAATAAACCAAACTATAGGGAAGGTCTATTTATTTATGTATAGTATACAGATACTAAATTGCACAAGTTATTTATTAACCTTAACTGTAGAGTATCTAAAAGAACTATAACGACATACAAATTATGAAGAAACAAACACTTTGCTATATCTATTTGATTAGTAAATCTAATTTTGACCCGGGTATTTGTCTTGTAGTGTGTAAAATTTTGAAATTATTTACTTTGTTTTCATATTATTACTGTAAAAGCTTTCGAGTTTAAGCTTGATGTGCCTTTAAGAGAGATACCTCTCACAAGGATCAGCCAATGTAATGTTAATTTTGTATTATGATTATCATGTGTATGTTCTACTGGCTAAATAAAAAGTGGAAATTCAATTCAATAGGCTCCGAATCGCGTCATATGTCGGAGAGGGTTAATGTAAGTACGTATAAGTCAATCGACAAGCAGATAAAAAAGACGAGCATTGAGCAATCAACGGGAGAGGGGCAATATTTGTGGACGGTGAGATGTTCACCTCCATACGCGCAATACTAAGTTTCAGTTAACCCCTCCTAGTGCTAGTGTACCGAATACCAAAATTATTAGAAGCACACCGAACGCAAACATCCATTCCGCACTGATGTTAATCGTAACTGTATCCCATACATCGCTTCCATGCTTGCAGATGGTATGGAAGTAGCCTGAGTGCGTAATGGTGTCGTGATGTCGTCTGTGCTTTAGATCTAATTTTTTGCCCTCCCCAGAGGCCATTTTGCTTAGCACCTCATGTGTTTAGTGGGCGAGAGGATCCTCCTTTTTCTATCTCCCATGTTCCCTACCTATATTCACCCCGTCCTTTATCATTCCTCCAATTTGCTACCCTATGCCGGTGACCCATTCTGGGTCCATCCTGGTCCTATCCTGGACACCATCGCCGGCAGCAGCATGGAGCACCAAGAGAGGTGCAGCATCTTCGCCTGCTCGGGGATAAGCAATGTCGCCGGCAGCAAGGGATCCAGCTTCAGCACCATGCAGGGACTCTTCAACCACACCTCCTAGGCCATGGGCTTCGTCCCTGGGTCCATCCTGATCCTGGACACCATCGCCGGCAGCAGCATGGAGCACCAAGAGAGGTGCAGCATCTTCGCCTGCTCGGGGATAGACAACATCGCCGGCAGCACCTCCTAGGCTATGGGCTTCATCCTCCACACGAAGGCAACTCCCCACCACGGAACGCTCCCTAACACAGAAGAACAACAACAATATTATAAACATTGCGGTTTTGATTGATCGGATTTATTTATTTATCAAGTTATTGGAGACAGGTATAGTTCCAGAAGGCAAACGTAGTTCCGATCTTCAAAAAAGGGGACATATTATATTGCTAGTAAAATTAGAAACTACTTCGATACATTAAATAACAAATTCTTCTCAGCATGGATTCACTCAGGGACGTTCTTGCCTTACTAATTTGCTTAGTTTTTTCTCAGAGGTATTTGAAGCAGTAGATAATGACAAGTCATAGGATATATTATATTTAGATTTCAGTAAAGCTTTCGACAGAGTCCCACATGAGAGATTGAGGCGCATAGAATAGGCGGGGCGTTGTTGGGATGGATTAGGTCATGGCTAATTGGTAGGAAGCAGAGACAATAACGTGAACAAAAAGGATATACGAACAACAAACATATAACGTCAATAAGGCGTAGAAAACACACTATACGGGAGCGAAAAAAAATGCAAAAAAATGGCCGTTTGGGGCAGAAGGAGGCCTCCGATCGAAAAGGTGTATGGAACGAAAGTTGTTCGCATCTCCCCAAAATGGGGGTACGGATGAGGTCAGATCCAAAATCGGAGGTCATTTAGCGGCCGAAATCGAGGTCGCCGTTTAATGAGGCACAGGGAGGTCGAGGCCGGTGATTATGGTAGTAGTAGTATTGTGATGATTGTGGTAGTAGTGATTGATGATGGTGATTATGGTAGTAGAATTTAAACCCGGGCAACGCCGGGTACCCCTCCTAGTAATAGTAATAATAATAATAATAATAATACATGGAAGCTAACTCAACCAAACCTATACCGGTACCTAGTTAACACAGCTAACCTTACCTTGCCAAGAATAACCCACTGTAGCCTAGCCTAAAATACATAACCGAATAAACCAAACTATAGGGAAGGTCTATTTATTTATGTATATATTCTTTTTAGTGACCGGTCAACTCAACCAGTAGACCATTTCAACCAGTAGCTCTCAACCAGTACCAAATCAACTAATACGGTTAGCTTAGGTTTGGTTAGTACTATATTTTGGCACTGGTTTATGGTCTGGGTTAATTTGGCACTGGTTGAGAGCTACTGGTTGAAATGGTCTACTGGTTGAGATGACATGGAACCATTATTTTTAGTTCCCTCCATAGACCTTCATTGACCTTTTTAAAATATCCCCAAGACACCCCTTCGATACAAATGTGTGCCCCGGCCGAAGGCCGATTCCTCCTAAATTGCAGGCAGGCTATCACTCGCTAGCAATAAATCGACACCTATTGTTTTCCTATGTGGATGAAGGAGTCAAAAGGAAGGGCTGCCTGTGACAAGTCCCTCCCCCAAAGTTGAAAGAGTGAAATTATATTGATTTACAGTGTGTGTGTGTGTGTGGCAGAAATAAGTGTGGCATGCTATTTTAGTGTAGTGAAGTAGATGGCAGGAGGCACACAAATAACTAGGAGGAAAATAAATCGTGTGGACAAGAAAACACAAATACAAGTGAAAAATGAAAAATAAATAATAATAATAAATAAATAAATAAATAAAAATAAATACACAAATAAATTAAATACACAATTAATATATATATATATATAAAAAAAAAAAAAAAAAAAAAATTAACGGAAATGCCTTGTAAATGAAAGGACCGCTAACCATGACATAATATATTGGGTTAGAGATGGCGGCAGATTTTAAAGGGGAGGTCGAGGTATGCCCCAGCTGGTTCTTATTAAGGGGAGAGGGGCCGTTTTTCTGGTCCCCCGTCTGCCTCATGTTTAGCCCCAGTAGTTTTCAGATTTTATGACGTTCGGCCCATTAGTTTGGCAATTATAAGACCTTTCGCCCCATTTCTTTATCAATATTAAGGTTTTTCGTGTCATTTACGTGTCGATTTTTACCTGGCGAGCGAGAGCGAGCCTAATTTAAGAGGAACCGGCCTTCGGCCGCCACATTTTTCTATCGAAAAATGTACAAACTATTCTTGAAGGAGGGTCTAGGGGTATTTTTATTGAAGTTTGATGGAGGTCTAAGGAGGAAACTACAACAAATATAAAAGAATATATAAATGAGGAAATAAATACGCCAATCCCCCCTTAAGAAATAAATACGCCCATCCACTCTTAAGAAATAAATACGCCAATCCCCCCTTAAGAAATAAATACGCCCATCCACTCTTAAGAAATAAATACGCCCATCCACTCTTAAGAAATAAATACGCCCATCCACTCTTAAGAAATAAATACGCCCATCCACTCTTAAGAAATAAATACGCCCATCCACTCTTAAGAAATAAATACGCCCATCCACTCTTAAGAAATAAATACGCCAATCCACTCTTAAGAATGTGGTGAGTCACAAATAATGAACTGGAAAAAACAAAAGGAACAAAGGGGAAACCACAGAAGAAAAACAATAAGGAAAATAAATATACTTGGGTTGGGTTGGGGAATACTGGCGAGACATGGAGGAAACTATGTATACCTTTTCTACATGTTATAATCTCAGGGCAAAACTTTTAAGGGAGCCCAGCTCGCTTTTTTGTTTTATCTTTCTCTCCCTCTCTCTTTGGCTTGTATCCATTCGGCCCTATTCAGCCTACTGTTTTAAGACGTTTACCCCCATCAAGGTGTCAATATTTTCCTAGCGAGCGGTAGCGAGCCAGCATATATTTTTGTTTTGACAGCAAGCTAAATTTGTACATTTTTCGATAGAAAAATGTCTCCGGCAAAGCCGGATTACTCCACAAAATGCTGGCTCGCTATCGCTCTCCAGGAAGAAATCGACACCTGGATGGGGATAAACGTCTTAAAACAGGTGGCTGAATGGGGCCGAATGGATACAAGCCAGGGAAAGAGAGAAAAGGAGAGAAAGATAAAAAAAAAAAAAAACGGTGACCCCCCCATTTAAATTGCCTGTGAGGCCAGCGAGGACCACGGGTTATATTTCAAAGCCAACAGATGGCGTTAAGCACTGCACATATTTACCACGATTGTCTGGTGTGTGTGTGTGTGTGTGTGTGTGTGTGTGTGTGTGTGTGTGTGTGTGTGTGTGTGTGTGTGTGTGTGTGTAACTGGCGGTAAATTGCCATGTCCATATCTTGGTTACTCAGCTATTACGAATATTCTTGAAGGTAAATATGTTGCAAATCATGAAAACGTAGCATTAGTGATACAGTTTCAGAATTTTCCATTAAATATCGAAAGCTCACCTGAGCTTATATATATATATATATTAAATTAATAATGAAAAAAACAAAATTTATATAAATTATACATATTAAATTAATAATGAAAGAGAAACAAATATATAAATAATATACATTAAATTACTTAAGTCAAATATTAAATAACAGGTGGGACAAAATAAACGTAAGTGTGAGAAATATGTAATGAAAAAGGAAGAGCGATATCAAATGATCCACTTAAAAATACAGTGATAAGAGGAAAAATATGTTAACGGGTGGTGGAAAAGCCAGTGAGAGAGAGAGAGAGAGAGAGAGAGAGAGAGATGAGAGGGCAAGAGATATCAGCGCTGGTCTCGAACGTATTTCATTAGAAGGATGAAATAGGTCAGTTTGAGAAAGTTCGTAAAGGTAACCAGATAAGAAGTAAATAATAAAATAAACCCGATTCAAAGATATAGCAAGACAAATACACCGAGCATCTAAACACCAAGAAGAGAGAGATGGCAAGAGATATCAACGGTGGTCTCGAACGCATTTAAGGGGAGGTTTCTAGTTTGTTTCCTACTCCTCCAGCAATCTTAAAATTTCACCCCCTTGACCCCCTTTCAAGATAAATTTGTACATTTTTCGGTAGAAAAATGTCCCGGCCGAAGGCCGATTACTCTTAAATTACAGGCTCGCTATCGCTCGCCAGGATAAAATCGACACCTAAATGGCACGAAAGGCCTTAAAATTGACAGAATGGGGCGGAAATTCTTAAAAATCACCAAACTAATGGGGCAAACTTCTTGAAATCTCAAAAGCAATGGGGCTAGACATGAGAGAGAAAGGGGTCAAGAAAAAAGTCCCTCAAGTGGAAACCTGCCCTTAAGGAGAGCGATAAGATAGGTGATATTATATAAGAGTGGAATTATTTGTAGAGTACAGTAGATAAGACAATAAAATAAATGCAAATAGGTACTGACGCCAAGATACAAACAACTGATCAACACCAAGAAGAGAGAGAGAGAGATGGTATAAGAGATACCAACGGTGGGGTCTCGAACGCATTTAATTAGAGCGATGAGATTGGCCGGTTTGAGAAGGTCAGTAAACTTGGGGGTGGAGGGGGGGAGGGGTGACTACAGCTTGACCTTTGACCTCTGAATGGGTGGTGATGGGGTGGAGGGATGGGGAGGGGGGGTCAGTGCGAGCAGGGAGGACAGAAGGAAGTGATAAAGAGGAAGAGAGAAAGAAAGGAGAGGGAGAAGAGAAGAAGAAACACAGATGGGATAAATGGTTAAGAAGAAAGGAAAGGCTTAAGGGGAGATTTCCACTTGAGGGACTTTTTTCTGGACCCCTTTCTCCCTCATGTCTAGCATGGGCCCATTGCTTTTGAGATTTTAAGACGTTCACCCCATTAGTCTGGCGATTTTAAGAACTCTCGCCCCATTTCTGTCAATTTTAAGACCTTTCGTGCCATTAAGGTGTCGATTTTTTCCTGGCGAGCGATAGCGAGCCTGTAATTTAAGAGCAACCGGCCTCCGGCCGGGACATTTTTATACCGAAAAATTTACAATATATCTTGAAAGGGGTTCGAGGGGGAGACATTTTAAGCTTGATGGAAGTCTAGGAAACCAACTAAAAACCTCCCCTTAAGTAAAGGTTAGGCTTTGAGATGTGTACCATGGAAACAAAAAAACAATTAGAGAAGCACTCAGGAGAGCGCATACCTCCACCTCTGCTGACGGAGGTATGCACTCTACCGATCGCCTCTCAAATTGAATAACTTCTTCCTTGGCGCATATCCTATCTCTCCATTAAATTTATTTAAAATCGGCTCATAACATTTTGAGATATCTTGTTTACAGACAAACGGAGGCAAAACCGTAGCCTCCTCTAACTTCGTTGGCGGAGGTAATAATGATCATACAAGTATACACAAAGGAAGAGGGGTGGGGGGGGGGGGGGAGGGGGAAGAGAGAGAGAGAGAGAGAGAGAGAGAGAGAGAGAGGGAGAGGGAGAGGGAGAAAAAGAGGGAGAGGGAGAGGGAGAGGGAGAGAGAGAGAGAGAGAGAGAATGGAATGGATGAATGAAAGAATGGGAGGCTAACGCATGACCTTTAAATGATGACTAGCAAGAGAAGGAAGGAAGAAGACGATAGAAGGAAGGAAGGAAGGAGACGAAGGAAGGAACGAACGAAGGAAGGAAGGAAGGAAAGAAGGAAGGAAGGAAGAAAGAAATACAAGAAAGGGAAACATGAATGAAAGGAGGAAGTTGGCCAAGGAAATCAAGAAAGGAAGGAAGGAAGGAAATCAAGAAGGAAGGAAGGAAGGAAATCAAGAAGGAAGGAAGGAAGGACGAAAGAAGGCAGAGAGGGGAGCAAAAGGAAGGAAAGAAGACACAGAAGACAAAGGGAAGGAAGAGAGGAAGAGAAGGATAAAGAAAGGAAGGAGGCAAAAATAAAGGAAATAAGCGAAGGGGGAGAAGACAATATATAATAAAGCAGAATGAAAGAAGAGACGGATGATTTTAGGGTTCAGAAAATGGGAATTGTACAGGAGGTAGGACTAAAGAGAAGCCAAAGAAGGAAAACAGGTGAAAATCGCAAAGAAAGAAGGGAAGGACAAATGTGAGCCAGCTAAGAAATTACAAGGAAAACAAACAACAACAGAATTAATGATCCGATACTAAAGGAATGATAGGAATGATGTGTTTGGAGAGAGAGAGAGAGAGAGAGAGAGAGAGAGAGAGAGAGAGAGAAAGGAGTACAAAGGAAATCAAGCAACAACAGATCTAGTGACCCTTCTAGGTTTCTTGTCCTCCAAAACACTGAGGATCAAGTGTCCAAACAGTGGTTTAGAGTGGGTAAGGGAACATTGGAAAGGGAATTACTGCCCTGGAAATAATGTCCGTGGCAGGATTAGGAAGTTAGTAGAGGACAGATGGGTTAGTAACTGAGGGGGGGATAAAATAAAGTTATTCATTTACAAACGCAGTCAGTCGCGGGTTTGATGCGAGATATTTGTCTAGGCGGAGTTTAAATGAATCAACGGTGATGCAGTCTAAAACGTTTCGGGGAAGCCCATTCCACAAGTTGACAACTCGATTGAAGAAGAAATTCTTAGATTCGTGTGAGAGAGAGAGAGAGAGAGAGAGAGAGAGAGAGAGAGAATGTGAGGATTAATGATGCGAATATAAGCTACTTAAAAATAATTAGGTACATGTAAATTTAACCTATTATACCCCAAGACAATTATTTATTATCGTTATTATTGTATCTAACAATATTAGTATTCCTCTCATTATTAGTACTTTCATTAAGGGAGCCCAACTCGCTTTTTTTCTCTTTCTCTCCCTCTCTCTTTGGCTTGTATCCATTCGGCCCCATTCAGCCTATTTTAAGACTTTTACCCCTATCCAGGTGTCAATATTTTCCTGGCGAGCGGTAGCGAGCCAGCATATATGTATTTTTGTTTTGATAGCAAGCTAAATTTTTAAATTTTTTGATAGAAAAATTCCTCCGGCGAAGCCGGATTTCTCCATACAATGTTGGCTGGCTATCGCCCGCCAGGAAAAATCGACACCCGGACGGGGATAAACGTCTTAAAACAGTTGGCTGAATGGGGCCAAATGGATACATACCAGAGAAAGAGAGAAAATGAGAGAAAGATACAAAAAAGGCAGGTGACCCCCCTTAATATTATGCATATAACGTTATTAATTTTTATATAAACTACAATTATAAGAGAGAGAGAGAGAGAGAGAGAGAGAGAGAGAGAGAGAGAGAGAGAGAGAGAGAGAGAGAGAGAGAGAGAGAGAGAGAGAGAGAGAGAGAGAGAGAGAGAGAGAGGATAATAATAATAATACAGGGAGAGAGAAAGAGAGTGGGGCATGAAAATTGGAAGGCAGCGATTATTATTTTCATTATTATATTTCGAGTGGACACAAGCGAGCCACACCCTGTCTTGGTACACACACACACACACACACAGAGTTTTGGTGTACACACATTCATTGCTTTCGTACACATACATACACGGTCATGGTACACACACACACACACACATACACTGTCTTTTTACAAACACACACACACACTGTCTTGGCACACACACACACACTATATATATAATTTATTCAGTCATTAATATATATATAAAATCATAACAATGTAGTACAGATAAATACTTGTATATATATATATATATATATATATATATATATATATATATATATATATATATATATATATATATATATATAGTGTATAATTATAATACAATATCTTACACCAAACAGATACATATACATTGTTTTTACTATTATTTCCACATATATCCCCCCCCCCCCCCCCCCCAAACACACTCTCTCACTCTCTCTCCTCAGGCCACCAAGGAAATGAGTGGTTCAGTTAAGCTATTTGAGGGTAGCTCCCGCTGGTACTACATCACCTTGGCTCCTGTAATTATCAGGCATTTTTCTTAGCCCATCGATACCATGGGGTTAGTTTCCTCTTATTCTGGCAACCATTATACGATTTTATCCAAGTTATAAGAGGATCTCAAGGAATCTATCTGTCAATCAATCTATCTATCTATCTATCTATCTATTGCCATGTCGTGATCCCCGAAGGGGTGGTCACGAACGAAACGCCCCCATGCACCTCTGTCCCCAGTCAGTCGACGCCCCTCCTCCCAACCAGCACCACCTTCATCCATGTACTTCTTCACTCCATCCTCCCACCTCTCTCTCGGTTTACCTCTCCCTCTCTGTCCTACGAAAATCTTCATACTCTGTTTCTTTTCAACTGACGGTAAATTGCAAAGTTCTCATCTAGATTTCTCAGATATATTGAAGATCTTGTAGTGAAATATGGTGTTGATGATATATAATTGGCCATGATATGATGCTGTATTTGTATATGTTTCCATTAAATGTCGAACAATTAGCTGCTAAGAGATTCAATTTACCGTCAGATAAAATGAAACCGAGTATAGTTGAGTAATTAAGGGTTAGACATGACAATTTACCGCCACTTGCATATATGCGGACTATAGTGACTAGGACACGTCTTTAACAGGCTCAGTAGGAATAGAAAAGAAGACAAATAAACGCGGACTATATCACAAACAACCTCCCATATCAGCTATACAATTATTCTTAAGGAGGGGTCACAGGCTTTTTTGTTTCATCTTTCTCTCCTTTTCTCTCTTTCCCTGGCTTGTATCCATTCGGCCCCATTCAGCCAACATTTTTAAGACGTTTATCCCCATCCAGGTGTCGATTTCTTCCTGGCGAGCGTAGCGAGCCAGCATTGTATTGAGAAATCCGGCTTCGCCGGAGACATTTTTCTATCGAAAAATGTACAAATTTAGTTTGCTGTAAATAATAAAAATATATATATGCTGGCTCGCGGAAAATATTGACACCTGGACGGGGGTAAACGTCTTAAAACAGTAAGCTGAATGGGGCCGAATAGATACAAGCCAAAAAGAGAGGGAGAGAAACAGATAAAAAGCGAGGTGGGCTCCCTTAAGTTTATCTCTTACCTCAACCGCTTCGCAAGTAGTTACGTAGTCCCGCTCACAACACTTACCTAGAATAAACACAAAATATATAATTATTACAATTATTATTACTATTATTATTATTATTATTACTATTATTATTATTATTATTACTATTATTATTACAATTATTATTATTATCATTATTATTACTATTATTATCATTATTATTACTATTATTATTACAATTATTATTATTATCATTATTATTACTATTATTATTATTATCATTATTATTACTATTATTATTATTATCATTATTATTACAATTATTATTACTATTATTATTATTATCATTATTATTACTATTATTATTACAATTATTATTATTATCATTATTATTACTATTATTATTATTATCATTATTATTACAATTATTATTATTATCATTATTATTACTATTATTATTATTATCATTATTATTACTATTATTATTACAATTATTATTATTATCATTATTATTACTATTATTACTATTATTATTATCATTATTATTACAATTATTATTATTATCATTATTATTACTATCATTATTATTATCATTATTATTACTATTATTATTACTATTATTATTATTATCATTATTATTACTATCATTATTATTATCATTATTATTACTATTATTATTACTATTATTATTATTATCATTATTATTACTATTATTATTACTATTATCAATAAGTAACACCCCGTTACCAACACCATTCATCAATTACAAACCCCAATGCACTTGAATAAACTAATGAAAGCATATGGTCCTCCCGGGAATCGAACCCGGAACTCCACACCCAGGACACAAGCACCTAAACCACCACACCACCAACACAGTTAAAGGTTAAGTACACGAACACGATCAACATCCATCTTCGAATCTTGGATATAAATCTAATCATGTCCTCAGATCAGATCAGATGAAGGAATTGAGGGATAATAGCCTTTACAACGGCACCTCGTATCTACATTCTACTTTTTCCTATTTTTCTGAAGAGTGTAGAGAGGGGAGAAGGGGTGTTGGAGAGAGAGGAAGCTGCTGGAGTGGCTTTACAACGGCACCTCGTATCTACATTCTACTTTTTCCTATTTTTCTGAAGAGTGTAGAGAGGGGAGAAGGGGTGTTGAAGAGAGAGGAAGCTGTTGGAGTGGCTTTGTTATGTGTGTTA
>CM064566.1:9817753-9827753 GCA_032716605.1 Paralithodes platypus | reverse complement strand
AGGCCGGTTCCTCTTAAATTACAGGCTCGCTATCGCTCGCCAGGATAAAATCGACACCTGAATGGCACAAAAGGTCTTAAAATGGAGTGAACGTTCTTAAAATCGCCAAACTAACGGGGCGAACGTTTTATAATATCAAAAGCAATGGGGCTAAACATGAGGGAGAAAGAGGTCAACAACAAAATCCCTCAAGTGGAAATCTCCCCTTAACCCCCTAGATGAGCGAATTATTTGCTTATTGTTTTATCTATCATGTTTATTGTTTTATCTATCATATTTTGTTAGTTCCTCCCTAGACCTCCATCAAGCTAAAACAAAACAAAAATCCCTAGACCCCCATTCAAGATAAATTTGTAAATTTTTCGATAGAAAAATTTCCCGGCTGAAGGCCGGTTTCTCTTAAAATTACAGGCTCGCTATCGCTCGCCAGGAAAAAAGTCGACACCTAAATGGCACGAAAGGTCTTAATAATGACAAAGAAATGGGGCGTAAAGTCTTAAAATCACCAAACTAATGGGCCGAACGTCATCAAATCTGAAAACTAATGGAGGCTACTAAACACGAGGGAGAAGGGGGACCAGAACCCCCCCCCCCCCCCCCACCCACCTTCCTCCCACGCTCACCAACACTTTTCACAAACTCGTTGTTTCGATTTAATAAGTCATAAATTTCTTAGGATTTTATTTCATGATAGCCCATCTTTTCTCTTATTATTGCGTCATTGCCGTAAATACAAGGAATTATATCATACTATGTTAATATAATTTGCAAGTGTTTTTCCTTCCTCCGTTCATTGTCTCTTTACCAAAAAAAAAAAAAAAAAAAAAAAAAAAAAAAAAAAAAGTATCCTTGCCAGTTTCATTCGTATTTACATTTAAGATAGGAACAAAAGGCTAAGCTATCAGCCATCTATAACATAGGAATAATGCTTGCCAAAGAACAATAGGCACGTATTTGTTGTAACTGCTTACTCAACAAAAACAAATATCTTGACTTGCTATGCACCTATAATTTTTCATTCTCTCTCTATGGCTTAATTAAGGGGAGGTCTCCACTTGAGGGATTGTTTTCTTGACCCCTTTCTCCCTCATGTTTAGCCCCATTGCTTTTTATATTATAAAACGTTTGCCACATTAGTTTGGCGATTTTAAGAACTTTCACCCCATATTAAGACCTTTCGTGCAATTCAGGTGTCTATTTTATGATTTTTACCCTGGCAAGCGATAGCGAGCCTGTAATTTAAGAGGAACCGGCCTTTGGCCGGGACATTTTTCTACCGAAAAATGTACAAATATATCTTGAAAGGGACTCGAGGGGGTGTAATTTTAAGGTTGATGGAGGTCTAGGGAACAAACTAAATACCTCCCCTTAAGACAAGCGATACTACTGTACGTGTTCCAGTCAGACTGTGAAACGAGTCATTTCGTGAAATGACTAAAAATGTTAGTCAATCTGTGAAATGACTGGTTATTAACTGGTTACTAACCTAACTGGATTAGGTTAGATTAGGTTAGGTTTGATCTCTACCGATCATTTATGAAGTGAAGCAAATTGTTCACACAATGAAATACCTCAATCTGCTTTTCACGCGCTTGAAGGCAAATGTGGGTTGCCCTACCTAACCTAACCTGACCTAACCTGACCTACCTAACCTAACCTGACCTACCTAACCTAACCTGACCTACCTAACCTAACCTGACCTACCTAACCTAACCTGACCTACCTAACCTAACCTAACCCAGTTAGGTTAGTAACCCGTTAGAAATAAAGTCATTTCACAGACTGACTAAAATGTATTAGTCATTTCACGAAATGACTACGTTTCAGTCTGACAAGTATTTCCTAATATCACTAAACGAAATTATAACAACTGCATATTATTGTCGACATTTAATATATTCTTTTCTTAGCTAAAGCCTATATTTCATACAGTGAGAAATAAACAGAATCTAACTCGACACCACCGAAAACAACGCCTTTTACGAACATGTTATTGGCGATTAAGGGGAGATTTCCACTCCAGGGATTTTGTTTTTCTATACTTCCTTCTCCCTCATGTTTAGCCCTTTTTTTTTTTAGATTTTAAGACGTTTGCCCCATTAGTTTGACGATTTTAAGAACTTTCGCCCCATTATGTCACTTTTAAGACCTTTAGTGCCATTTAGGTGTCGATTTTTTCCTGGCGAGCGAAAGCGAGCCTGTAATTTAAGAGGAACCGGCCTTCGGCCGGGAAATTTTTCTACCGAAAAATTTACAAATTTATCTTGGAAGGGGGTCAAGGGGGTGTAATTTCAAGCTTGATGGAAGTCTAGGAAACTCACTAAAAACCTCCCCTTAAGGATTATTTTTCTGGAACCCCTTTTCTGTCTTAGTCCCATTAGTTTTGAAATGTTAAGACATTTGCCCCAGCAGTTTGGCGATTTGAAGAACTTTCGTGCCATTAGGGTGTAGATTTGTTCATGGCGAGCGATAGCGAGCATGGAATTTAAGAGAAACCGGCCTTCGGCCGGAGCATTTTTCTACCGAAAAATGCACAAATCTATCTCGAAGGGGTATCTTGGCGGTATTATTTAATTTTGATGGAGCTCTAGGGGGGATACTAAAACAATATATATATAAAAAAATAAATACATAAACAAATTAATAATCTTGCATTAGTATTCTTGCTTCATACACACAACACAGCATGCCGCAATATTAAAGGAATATACTGCATCGGTCTTTCCACAAACACATGATCAATAAAGATTTAGCAATATCTTTCTCCACCCACCTGCAAGCTATTTACATCCCATCACCATCACTCCCAACCCTCTCATTTCAACACTTATGCAACAACACACACATTTTCCTTTGAGTGGGCTGATGTTTTTGGTTGGGTTCCTAAATAAAGACATTATTTTTATTTATTTTTATTTTTTTTTAAGAGACAATGAACGGAGGAAGGAAAAACACAGATAAAACAAAAAGGTCCATGTGCCTAAAGGCATCCTCCATTCATAAAATGTTTGTAACAACTGGATTTAAACATTTGTAGATTGTAAGTTTGTGGAAAGCAATTCGAGGGAAGTGAATTCCAATAGCTCTGGGGATAAATGAATTCTGATAAGCAGAAGTTCTGCATTGTGGAGGAGAAAGTGTAAATTCATGGGCGCTCTCAGCTGCCCTAGTTCTACGGGGAAAGATGTGGAGAGGCGGCACAATTGAAGCAAGTTCCTCGGAACAATTGCTGTGAAAATATCTGTAGAATAATGCAAGGGATGCAACGTTTCTTCGTATGGCTAATGTAGGAAGGTCCTGTGTGATTGCAGGGTTATTGATTAATCTAATAGCTTTATTTTGAATTTTGTCCAACTGCCTCAATGCAACCACTCCACTTCCACCCCACAGAGGTGAACAGTAATCCATCTGAGAGCGCACATGACTTTTATATATTACGGCCAACTGCTCGTCAGTGAAGAATTCTCGAACTCTGTACAGGAGTCCCAGTTTTTTAGAGGCATTCTTAGCAATGCTTCTAACATAATGTGTCCATCTCAAGTTAGTAGTTAATGTTACACCGAGAATGTCAATACTAGGGGAAGTGGGAATATTTACATCATTAAAAAAATATATGGGAGTCAGTGAGATTCTGTCGGTTAGAAAATTGAATGTACTTGGTTTCCTGTGCATTAAAGGAAACTAGATTCTTTTGTCCCCATTCATTAATTCTAGAAAGGTCCTGGTTCAGAGAAATTGCAGTGTTTATTTTTGAATTTATAAGATCGGGTTGGGTGAAAGAATTGGTAAATGTGAAGGAACTGTGGAGTGTTGAGTCATCTGCGTAGGAATGTATTGGATTATGAGTGGTAGATATGAGATCATTGATATGAATGAGGAACAGAGTTGGGGCCAAAACTGATCCCTGGGGAACACCAGCATTTATTGAGTGAAATTGAGAATAAAGGCCATCTACCATTACACGTATTTTTCTGTTATGAAGATAAGAATAAATTAGTGGAACTAATGATGCAAGGCCGTAGTGTGACATCTTCGACAATAAGGATTGATGCCAGACTCTATCAAATGCCTTTGATATATCCAGTGCTATTGTATGTGTTTCACCATGTTGGTCTGTAGATTGGTTGATTTGATGCGTAAGAAGGCAAAGAATGTCTGCAGTTGATCGACATCGTCTAAAACCATATTGCCTATCACTGATTAATTTATTATTCTCAAGATGCTTAATTATGTGATTATTTAATATAATTTCAAAAACTTTGCCAAGAGTGGAAGTTATAGCTATTGGTCTGTAGTTTGATGGATCTGAAGAGGCACCTTTTTTAGGAACTGGATGGATGTTTGCTTCTTTCCAGGGTACTGGGAAGCATGAGGTATGAGTACACAGACGGAAAATTTTTGCCAATACAGGAGCGAGCACCAAGGAGCAATTCTTAAGTACTATTGGAGGAATTTCATCTGGACCAGGAGCCTTATCTACTGAGAGATTCTGCAAAATAGTTTTGACATGTCTGGTGTGGATCTTAAGTGAGGGAATTTCAGGTGAATTAGATTGTAAACGCGTGATGATTATACACTGCCTAACCCCTTCAGTACTAACCCTATTTAGAGGCTATTATGCAGCTTAGGAAGGATCTGTGATAGTTAAAAGGGTTGGTTGAGATATTTGTAAGCCATCATTTTGCTAGAGGTTCTTCGTGAGCTGAATAAAATCATTAAATAGTTGCCAGAATATGATACAAAGGACGTCCCTGGTACTGAATGTGTACATTTTTCGGTAAACAAATGTCCCGTTGCTCCAAAATTACAGGCTCACTATTGTTCAACAAGGGAAAAAATCGACCTCTAAATAGCACTAAAGGTCTGAATATTGACACAGAAATGGGGCGAAACAGAAATTTGTCTTAAAATCGACAAACTAATAAGGCAAACGTCATAAAATCTGAAAACTAATGGGGCTAAACACGAGGAAGAAGGGGGACCAGAAAAAGCGCCTACCTCCACCTTAAGGGGAGATCTCCACTTGAGGGATTTTTTTCTTGACCCCTTTCTCCCTCATGTTTAGCCCCATTGCTTTTGATATTATAAAACGTTTGCCCCATTAGTTTAGCGATCTTAAGAACTTTCACCCCATATCAAGACCTTTCGTGCAATTCAGGTGTCGATTTTATCCTGGCGAGCGATAGCGAGCCTGTAATTTAAGAGGAATCGGCCTTCGGCCGGGACATTTTTCTACCGAAAAATGTACAAATTTATCTAGAAAGGGGGTCAAGGAGGTGTAATTTCAAGCTTGATGGAAGTCTAGGAAACACACTAAAAACCTCCCCTTAAGCAGATATATTTAAACTGAATACAGGACAATGTAGGATAAATAAGCATATACAAGTTTAGCAGATTATCTTTCTCACTAGCAAATTAATTATGTTTCTTCACGAGTGCACAAAATTCATGGGATTATCTTGAGGTTAACCACTACATGATCTCTCTCTCTCTCTCTCTCTCTCTCTCTCTCTCTCTCTCTCTCTCTCTCTCTCTCTCTCTCTCTCTCTCTCGCTCTCTCTCTCTCTCTCTCCTCTCATCTCTACTCTCTCTCTCTCTCTCTCTCTCTCTCTCTCTCGCTCTCTCTCCCTCCCTCTCTCTCTCTCTCTCTCTCTCTCTCTCTCTCTCTCTCTCTCTCTCTCTCTCTCTCTCTCTCTCTCTCTCTCTCTCTCTCTCTCTCTCACTCACTCACATTCACTCTCACTCACTCTCCCTCATTCAGAAGTAGCATTGGACCTCTAAACGATCCAACAGGCCAACTACAAACCTCTGACACTGATATAGCTAAATCCCTAAACGACTATTTTGCCTCAGTATTCACAAGGGAAAATACCAGTGACAAGCCAAGTCCAGGATTAGTGTATGAGGGTGAAGTGCTTAGCAGAATTAGATGTTCCCCAGAGGAGGTAGCAAAAAGAATAGAAAAGTTAAATAGGTTCAAGTCATCCGGCCCAGCTAGCTTCTTCCTCGAGTTGTACGTGAAGTGCGAGATGAAATCGCACCTTTCTTAGCAGACATCTTCAATAAATCACTAGAAAATGGAGAAGTCCCTGAAGACTGGAAACTGGCCAATGTGACCCCAATCCTTAAGAAAGGGGATCACAAGAGTCCTAAGAATTATCGGCCAATTAGCTTGACTTCTATCATAATAAAACTCTTAGAAGGGATACTAGTAGACAAGATAGTTGACTACCAAATCCACAATTTAATTACAGATTCCCAACATGGATTCAGCCAACACCGATCATATCTTACCAGTTTGATGGAACTTTTCCATGAAATGCTACGTAAGTATGTCAAAAGTAGAGCCATAGACTTCCTATACTTAGATTTTCAAAAAGCTTTTGACAAAATGCCTCATTGCAGGCAAATGTCAAAAGTGAGTGCACTAGGTATCAATACAGAGGTCACAAATTGGATAGAAAGTTGGCTAACAGGTAGACAACAATGAGTGGTAATCAATGGTGTTTCTTCTGAGTGGACATCAGTCACTTCTGGAGTTCCACAAGAATCTGTCCTTGGCCCACTACTGTTTATCATGTCAATGGTGTCGATATTGTTCTGTTGAGTGATCTCCAAGTTTGTATATGACTTAAAGCTTGGAATGAATGTGAAAGACCCAAAAGGGGTTGAACAGCTCAGGATGGACCTCAACAGACTGGGTGAATGGTCGGAGACATGACAGATGCCTCTAAACTTGGAAAAGTGCAAGGTGGTGCATATCGGCCAAGCAAACCCCAATTCAGGCTATTCACTAGTGGGAATGCCTCTGGAAGAGACTGACTTGGAAAAGGATTTGGGTGTTCTGATTAGCAGTGACCTAAAGTTTTCCAAGCAGTGCATTGAAGTAGAGAAGAAAACTTAGAAATTATTGGGCTATATTAAGAGGCAATTGAAGCATAGTAATAAGGAAATAATCCTCACACTTTACAATGCTCTGATACGGCCTCTCCTGGCGTATGCTGTTCAATTCTGGTCTCCAGCACTCCGAAAAGATATAAAGCGATTGGAAAGAGTACAAGCTACGGCTACAATGCAAGGCCGGTTCCTCTTAAAATTTCAGGCTCGCAATCGCTCGCCAGGAAAAAAATGACACCTAAATGACACGAAAGGTATGACAATTGACAATGAAATAGGGCGAAAGGTGTTAAAATCGCCAAACTAATGGACGTTCGGAACGTCTTATAATCTCAAAATAAATGGGGCTTAACACGAGGGAGAAAGGGGACCAGAAAAACGACCCATCTGCCCGTAAGAAAACAAAAGAGTGAGATGGACCCTCGATTGAGATAAATGTAGTGTAAATATTGAACTAAACTTGGGAGTCAAAAGATTGCCAGTCATGTGAGATCATTGTGCAGTGACCTTTAAAACGGCTCCGAAAATCTGTGTTTGTGTTGGTCTGATTCCTACTTGATACAGAGAGAGAGCGCGCGCGTTACAAGAAGTTACAATGAGTTACAAGGAATAGTTAGTATCTCAAGAGACCTTGCGGACTATTCCGAGGAGATACTCGAAGTGGAAGGAGAGAGACTGTTTAGTGAACTACACTCTTTACAGAGTGTGCAAAATACTGTCTACTCTCTTTTTGAACTGCTCTACTGAAGAACTATTTACAACTTCGGATGGAAGTTTGTTTCAGGTAGAACAGATCTTATAACTATGTGATTTTTTTTCGACAAATACTAGTGGTGAACCTTTTCAATTCTAATTTCCAGGCAAGGTTGCGTGTTGTATTCATATTGAGGCTAAACATTTTGCTATAATCCACATTGTCAAACCCATTAAGTATTTCAAAAACTTCAATGAGCTGACCTCGTAGTCTACGTGTCTCCAACGGGAAGATATCAAGAGCTCTCAACCGCCCCTCATAGCTCATTCTTCTAAGAGATGGAATAATTATATTATTATGCTTATCCGCACACACTGAAATTTAAAGGCATATATATACGAACTCGTGCAACTTTATACAAATATACAGATATAGCCACTTTCATTCTACCATCTATTTCAACTCCTGCTCCACTGCCAATTAGTTCCACTGCCAATTCGTTTCACTCCACATTTGGAATACCACCAATTTATTTCCAAAAATGAGATTATAGCTAAGAGATTGGCGAAGTTAGCCGAGTCATTCTGGGCACCTGGCGAAAGTAGTGCCGTATTATGAGCGAATAACAGAAACAAGCCCTTGGGACAATTTGCATTAACCCTTTGAGTGTCAGCGACGTGTGCTATATTATATTCTAATCATTCTAGCTATATTTAGACGATATTATGCAGCTTGGGAAGGAGCTGTGGTAGTTAGAAGGGTTGGTCGAGATACTTTCCAGTCATATTATTGCTAGAGGTCAGCTGAATAGTATCGTCTAAACGTAGCCAAGATGACCTACAAAAGACGTCGCCGGTACTGGACGGGTTAAGAATGATCTATGGCAGTAAAAAGGTTTAAGTGAGATAGGTTCCCTCGAATTGCTTTCCACAAACTTACAATCAACAAATGTTTAAATCCAGTTGTTACAAACATTTTATGAATGGAGGATGCCTTTAGGCACATGGACCTTTTTGTTTTATCTGTGTTTTTCCTTCCTCCGTTCATTGTCTCTTAAAAAAAAAAAAAAAAAAAAAAAAAAGTTGAAGCCTGTTAGTTACTAGAGGTCCTTTTTAAACTGAATAAAATCATCTAATAGTCGCAAAATAATGCTCGTTTTAGTAATCTACTTTATATTCATTTCACTCCAACACCAAACACCTCCAATGAAATTAACGAAAGCATGTGATCCTACCGGGATTCGAACCTGGGTTACCACACACACACACACACACACACATTTTTAAGCACTCTAACCATTACACCATCAAGACAGTTAAGGGAAGATGGTTGCTTTTTCTGGACCCCCTTCTCCCTCATGCATAGCTAGCCCTATTAGTTCGGAGATTTTAAGACGTTTGCCCTATTAGTTTGGCGATTTTAAGATCTTTCGCCCTATTTTGTGGTTGTTGCCAATATTAAGACCTTTCATTAAAATGTAAGTGTCAAATTTTTCCTGGCGACCGATATCGAGCCTGTAATTTAAGAGAAACCGGCCTTCGGACGGGAAATTTGTCTGCCAAATTTCTTAAAATCTGAAAACGAATGGGGCTAAACACAAGGGAAATGGGGGACTAACAAAACTACATGTCTCCCCTTAAAATCGTCTCGTACTATAGTCTATTCGCTCTAAGTAGGCGATAAATCATGACCTCTATCCTCTGTAACTCAAAAACGACTCGAGTAATCGAGCTAATATGTATACCATTTGGGAAGAGTCAGTCAGGGAATAAATGTGGAAATGTACAGCCAATTTGCTTAAGCCCTTTTTGAGTTACAGAGGTTAGAGGTCATGATTTCTCGCCTACTTACAGCGAATAGACTATAGCCGCAAGACAACGAAATATAAGGTTGATGACATTGAGAGGGTGAATTACTCCATCTGGCCCTATCTTAAGGGGAGATTTCCACTTGAGGGATTTTTTTCCTTACCCCTTTCTCCCTCATGGTTAGCCCCATTGCTTTTGATATTATAAGACGTTCGCCCCATTAGTTTGGCGATTTTAAGAACTTTCGCCCTATTTCTGTCAATTTTAAGACTTTTCGTGCCATTTAGGTGTCTATTTTTTTCTGGCGAGCGATAGCGAGCCTGTATTTTAAGAGGAACCGGCCTTTGGCCGGGAAATTTTTCTACCGAAAAATATACAAATTTGTCTTGAAAGGGGGTCTAGGGGCTGTAATGTTAAGCTTGATGGAAGTCTAGCGAACTAACTAAAAACCTCCCCTTAACCAGAGACGTCATCCACACTACGGTATCGTACTCTGTCTTACGTTAACGTCACTACGTGGTTTGACACCGACGTCACTCACGTCACTCTCAGTCTCTCTCTTACTCACTCACTCACCTCACACACACAACGCTACTCGCAG
>CM064566.1:9811270-9817653 GCA_032716605.1 Paralithodes platypus | reverse complement strand
TATAGTGTTGTTTTATACTGAAGAGGAGCGGAAATGAGTATTTACCCATTTTCCAACAATCTAAAAACACGCCCCCCACTAGTGGGGAGGGCTATGAAGTTCAGGGAAAATGAGGGGTTAAAAGCGTAATAATGCAATAATATAGCGCTTTGTATCAAAACTTGGCTCGGGTTTTCCCAAATTGAAAACTCATACAACCCAATTTTGTGAATACCCGCCCAAACTTTTGACGAAAGCTGGCTCGGATTTCACGGGGTGGAGTGGGTAGCCTAATAGTTCATGTTATAAAAATAGTCAACTGTGGGAAGACATTAGCCTAACCCAACAACCTTACCTAACCTATCCTAGTATTATGGGTGGGGGCTGCCGCCCCCACACCCCTGCTAGTTGGGTTAGACTTTTTTTTTTTTTTTTTTTTTTTTAAATGTTCTAGGCTATTAGCCTAACCTAACAACCTTACCTAACCTAACCTAGTATATGGGTGGGGGCTGCCGCCCCCACACCCCCGCTGGTTGGGTTATTTTTTTTATTTTTTTTTTATATTTTTGTATGTGCTATTAGCCTAACTTAACCTAGTATATGGGTGAGGGCGGCTGCCCCAAAACCCCCGCTGGTTGGGTACTGGCTGAAAAACTTATTGTTTTACAGTAGCCTAGGCCTATACATGTATTTTAGCGTTTTTGTTTTTTCTTCCTTAAAATACATTTCAGCTCTTAATGCCATATATAGCAATGATGTATATGCTCTAACGGACCTATTAGGCCTAAACAGATCGATGAGCTAACTGTCGGTCCAAAACATCAGTATAACCCGTCTTTTACCCAGCTTTTTCCCTGATATTCATAGTTGGTCGGGAAGCTATGCCTTTACAACGGCGCCTCCCTTTTGTCGCTGTGTAAGTGAAACTAGAATTTTACCACCTAACCTAACCTAACCAAGGTTAGGTTGGGTTAGGTTAGGATAGGTTAGGATTTAAAACTGTGGCCTCATTCGGTCTTCTCTTTGCCGCGCCATACGGTACGGTAAAATATGCGCGAGTTTAGCTGAGTTAGCCATTAAATAGGCCGCGCGGAACCGACCTCACCAGTGGTGCCCAACCATAATACAGTTGGGCTATATGCGTCCCGTTAAAATATCCTCAAGTAACCTATTAAAAACTATCAGAGTGAGAACTGAGCGATCTCTGCCATACCCATAGTTTACTCCGACTGTTCCTTTTACTTATATATGTTTTAGATCTCAAGTGACGGCGTCTCTTCCGTGGATTGACCTTCCAATCTACTAAGATTGGAAGCCAAAGCGTCACATTTTTCCTTTGCCCCTCAACTTTCTCTTCATAATTGCTGAGGGGCACAGGGCCCTGGGTGGGGCTTTGGTTTCCCGGGCGTTTCTGCACCCTCCTCTGCTCCCCGCCATGGAGTGGCTTCGGTCACCCAGGCTTTATTGTGGTCGGCAGGGAGGGTTCTGTGGGGGCGCTCGGTTATGGCCTTGGCCTTGCTCGGGGCCTTGGGGCTGTTCGGCCAGACAGCTTGGGGAACAACAACAAAAACCTATTAAAAACTGTTCAGGGGGCTGGTTAGAACTTGTAGGATGTTTAATTGAAGGTCGGATATCAGTATTTACTGAGAAATAAAAGTCTTAAAATGCGCTATGTTTTACGGGAGGGTCTGTACGCCGCTACATACGCGCGGCCCCGCCCACTGACCAAAATGTACAAATATTATATTAGATTAGATTAACCTAACCTAACCTAACCTAACCCTAATATAATATAATATAACATAACATAACATTACCTGGGAAAGAGAGGGCAGGGACCCTGGGTGACCCATAGCGCATTTTAAGACTGTTATTTCTCAGTAAATACTGATTTTCGACCTTCAATTAAACATCCTACAAGTTCTAACCAGTCCCCTGAACAGTTTTTAATAGGTTACTTGAGGATATTTTAACGGGACCATAGCTAAACATTTATCGAAATTTGCTACCTATATTGTTGCGTCTCCTGTATATTGACCATATATATATATATATATATATATATATATATATATATGTATATATATAAAAAGTAGGGAGGAAAAGTAAAATAGAGATATTGAGTGCGCGCATGTGTGAGAGTGTGTGTGTGTGTAATCCAAAAATGTATACTGGCCTTTAATCTTCCATTCATCTCCTTTATCCTCCCTCCTTCCTCCCTCCCTCCCTCCCTCCTTCCCTCCCTCCTCCCTTCCTTCCTCCCTCCCTCCCTCCCTCCCTCCTTCCCTCCCTCCCTCCTTCCCTCCCTCCCTCCCTCCCTCCCCTCCCTTCTTCCCTCCTCCCTTCCTCCCTGTTACACGAGGGCTCGTACTCGTAACCTTGGTTCACTTTTTGGGCGATATTTGCATGTATTCATTATTTGTCTAGTTTCCTCCCTAGACGTCCATCAAATTAAAAATAGAACATCCATTTGATCCCCCTACTAGATAAATTATGTAAATTTTTCGGTAGAAAAACGTCCCGGCCGAAGGCCAATTTCTTCCAACATTACAGGCTCACGATCGTTCGCCAGGAAAAAATCAACACCTAAATAGCACGAAAGGTCTTAATATTGACGAAGAAATAGGGCCAAAGGTCTTAAAATCGACTAACTAATGGGGCAAACATCTAGACATCTGAAAACTAATGGGGCTAAACATGAGGGAGAAAGTGGTCCAGAAAATCGGCCCATGTCCCCTTAAAACTTCAGACGCACTCAGGTTTATTTATATATGTATTAAGGGAGCCCACCTCGCTTTTTTTTTTTTATCTTTCTCGCCCTCTCTCTTTGGCTTGTATCCATTCGACCCCATTCAGCCTACTGTTTTAAGAAGTTTACCCCCATTCAGGTGTCAATATTTTGCTGGTGAGCGGTAGCGAGATTGCATATATATATTTTTGTTTTGACAGCAAGCTAAATTTGTACATTTTTCGATAGAAAAATGTCTGCGGCGAAGCCGGATTTCTCCATACAATGCTGCCTCGCTATCGCTCGCCAGGAAGAGTTCGACACTTCGATGGGGATAAACGTCTTAAAACAGTAGGCTGAATAGGGCCGAATGGATACAAGCCAAAGAGAGAGGGAGAGAAAGAGAAAAAAGCGAGTTGGGCCCCCTCAAACAAGGCAGTTGATTTATGAAACAAATTGTCTAATAAGGTAGTAGAGGACTGCACACTCCAAATATCACATAGATTAACCCTTTGACGATTGGGACTCATTTTTGACAGTTTATTCTGGCTATCATTAGAGGATATTATACAGTTTAAGAAGGAAAGGATATATGGGGAATTATAAGGGTAAAGGGCTATCTCAATTCTAAGGGTAAAGGCTATCTCAATTATAAGGGTAAAGGCATCTCAATTATAATAAGGGTAAAGGCTATCTCAATTATAAGGGTAAAGGCTATCTCAATTATAAGGGTAAAGGCTATCTCAATTGTAAAGGTAAAGGCTATCTCAATTGTAAAGGTAAAGGCTATCTCAATTGTAAAGGTAAAGGCTATCTCAATTGTAAAGGTAAAGGCTATCTCAATTGTAAAGGTAAAGGCTATCTCAATTCTAAGGGTAAAGGCTATCTCAATTTTAAGGGTAAAGGCTATCTCAATTCTAAGGGTAAAGGCTATCTCAATTATAAGGGTAAAGGCTATCTCAATTATAAGGGTAAAGGCTATCTCAAATATAAGGGTAAAGGCTATCTCAATTATAAGGGTAAAGGCTATCTCAATTCTAAGGGTAAAGGCTATCTCAATTCTAAGGGTAAAGGCTATCTCAATTCTAAGGGTAAAGGCTATCTCAATTATAAGGGTAAAGGCTATCTCAATTCTAAGGGTAAAGGCTATCTCAATTCTAAGGGTAAAGGCTATCTCAATTATAAGGGTAAAGGCTATCACAATTATAAGGGTAAAGGCTATCTCAATTATAAGGGTAAAGGCTATCTCAATTCTAAGGGTAAAGGCTATCTCAATTATAAGGGTAAAGGCTATCTCAATTCTAAGGGTAAAGGCTATCTCAATTCTAAGGGTAAAGGCTATCTCAATTCTAAGGGTAAAAGCTATCTCAATTCTAAGGGTAAAGGCTATCTCAATTATAAGGGTAAAGGCTATCTCAATTATAATGGTAAAGGCTATCTCAATTATAAGGGTAAAGGCTATCTCAATTCTAAGGGTAAAGGCTATCTCAATTAACCCTCTGACTTCTATATACCCTTCCTAAGCTGATTAAAATAGTGTAATTATTGCCGGAAAACCAAAACTAAATGCGTATTGGATCTTGAAAGGGTTAATATCTCTCCTTAAGGGAAGATTTCCACTTGAGGGATTTTTTTCCGGACCCCTTTCTCCCTCATGTTTAGCCCCATTGTGTTTTGAAATGTTAAGACGTTCGCCCCATTAGTTTGGCGAATTTAAGAACTTTCGCCCCATTTCTGTCAATTTTCAGACCTTTCGTGCCATTTAGGTGTCGATTTTTTTCCTGGCGAGCGATACCGAGCCTGTAATTTAAGAGGAACCGGCGGGACATTTTCCTACCGAAAAATGTACAAATTTAACTTAAAGGGGTTCTAGAGGGTATAATTTTAAGCTTGATGGAGGTCTAGGGAACAAATAAACCCCCCCCCCCCTTAAATCACTACCTGACGGCGTTTGTGCACGAGTATCATATTATTTATGTCCAGATTTCTCAGGAGTCGAAGTTGTTTTGGTCACAATCTTCCCTTTCCCAATCATTGACCTTGAACAAACAGCCTCGTAGGGAACATTAGAACACCCTCTCTCTCCATCCCTCCCCAACTTTGCTATCCTCTTCTTCCTTCCTCCCTTTTATTAATTTTATCATTCGGGATTATTTTTCTTTTTTCCCTCGCCGTTTTCTTTCATAATTGTAGTTTTATTTTCATTCGTTCATTCATTCCTTCATTCTCATTCCATCACGTCCGTTTCTCATCTGTTTACATTGTTTAGATATTTTTCATTGTTTTCTTATTTATGTATTTTTTTATTATTTCCATATTTTTTTTTTTTTCTGTCTTCCTCCATTCGTTTTGTTTTTAGTTTATGTTGACACGGATATACAGACAGGTAACATCCACACACACACACACACACACACACACACACACACACACACACACACACACACACACACACACACACACACACACACACACACACACACACACAGAGTTATAACACACAGAGTTAACACACAGACACACAGTTAACACACACACACAGAGTACACACACACATACACACAGAGTTATAACACACAGTTAACACAGACACACAGTTAACACACACACACACATACAGACATACAGACACACACACACACACACACAGACAGACAGACACACACACACACACACACACACACACACACACATACACCCGTCTCTTTCATATATCGTTGTGAATTAAAGCTTTTAGTGATCAAAGGATAGTGAGAGTGAAGGAGATAATATGTCTATTCTTAGCCTGCTCCTTCCCTAAGACTGTCTGTCTATCTAACTGTCTGTCTATCTACCTATCTACCTATCTATCTAGCTATCTACCTATATATCTGTCTGTCTAAGTGTCTGTCTGTCTAACTATCTACCTATATGTCTGTCTAGCTATCTACCTACCTATATGCCTGTCTAGCTATCTACCTGTCTAGCTATCTACCTATATGTCTGTCTAGCTAGATACCTATATGTCTGTCTAGCTAGATACCTATATGTCTGTCTAGCTAGATACCTATATGTCTGTCTAGCTATCTACCTATATGTCTGTCTAGCTATCTACCTATATGTCTGTCTAGCTAGATACCTATATGTCTGTCTAGCTATCTACCTATATGTCTGTCTAGCTATCTACCTATATGTCTGTCTAGCTATCTACCTATATGTCTGTCTAGCTATCTACCTATATGTCTGTCTAGCTATCTACCTATATGTCTGTCTAGCTATCTACCTATATGTCTGTCTAGCTAGATACCTATATGTATGTCTAGCTAGATACCTATATGTATGTCTAGCTATCTACCTATATGTCTGTCTAGCTATCTACCTGTCTAGCTATCTACCTATATGTCTGTCTAGCTATATACCTATATGTCTGTCTAGCTATCTACCTATATGTCTGTCTAGCTATCTACCTATATGTCTGTCTAGCTATCTACCTATATGTCTGTCTAGCTATCTACCTATATGTCTGTCTAGCTAGATACCTATATGTCTGTCTAGCTAGATACCTATATGTATGTCTAGCTAGATACCTATATGTCTGTCTAGCTAGATACCTATATGTCTGTCTAGCTAGATACCTATATGTATGTCTAGCTATCTACCTATATGTCTGTCTAGCTATCTACCTATATGTCTGTCT
>CM064566.1:9623770-9806270 GCA_032716605.1 Paralithodes platypus | reverse complement strand
CAGACATAGTTTCAATCAAGAGCAGAGAGAGAGAGAAGAGAAGAGAAGAGAGAGGAATGCATTTAAATCCAGAAAAGTAAAAGACTTGAACGGCTTATGTAAAAGACTTCAACGGCTATTCACCTGTCACACACACACACACACACACACACACACACACACACACACACACACACACACACACACACACACACACTCAAGCGCACACACACACACACACACACACACACACACACACACACACACACACACACACACACACACACACACACACACACACACACACACGGCCCGGTAGCGTAAGTGGTAGCGCGCTCGACTCACAATCCAGAGGTCTGGGGTTAGAATCCCCGGCCGGGTGGGGACAATTTGGGCTTGGTCTCCTTTCACGTGGTAGCCTCAGTTCACCTAGCTGTAAATAGGTACCGGACGTAATTCGAGGAGTTGTAACCTCGCCGCCCGGGGTGTGTGGTGTGTGAAAAGGTCTCAGCCTTACCCAATGATCGGACAATACGAGCTCTAAGCTTAATTCCTGGAGGATGATGGCTGGCGAGAGTTCCTCCTCAAGGCATCCTCAAGATCGTAAGTGAAAAAATTACACACACACACACACACACACACACATACAGACACACACACACATATATATATATATATATATATATATATATATATATATATATATATTCACACATACTATATATACCCATATTTACATATGCAATAATATGTGGTAGTTATATAGGTGAACAATTGGAATACTTTGCTGAAATATTTTGAAACCACCCCTTTGAACACATGCCAGAGCCAGTGTTTTCCCTCGTCCATTGTTCACTGCCCTAAGTTTATCGTTTTGTTGTGGACCAGCTATTTATGCAGACGATTGTACAGTCGGCCTAATAAAGCCGGTATCATACGAGAGCTTTTATAGTCGACATTCGATGATCAACATTTTTCTGGCAACATTTCTGGAACAATTTGCAACGGTATCGGAAACTAGACTGATGATAGAGGAATTTAGGCAACCGAAATATTATATATGTTGACCACATAAGCTGCCAGACCAGTGTTGAGGATAAATGTTGAGTGAAAAAGCGCTCGTGTGATACCGGCTTAAGTGTTGTCTCGGCACTATTATTGTTTTATCAATAGTTGGTATCGGCAATATTTACACGATTTCTTCTTTCTGAGTGAGATATACCAACATGTTCCTATACTTACCCACCCTATTCAACATCTGACAGACATTAATACAGAACAGAGCGAGCCAAACGTTATGACAGCTGAGACATGACTTATTAGCGCCACCGTACCTGAGAGTATATTCAGAATTTTAAGAAGTTAGGCCCATTAGTTTGGCGATTTTAAGACCTTTCACCCCATTTTCTTGTCAATATTAAGACCTTTCGTGCCATATAGGGGTCTTTTTTTTCTGGCGAGCGATAGCGAGCCTGTAATTTTAAGAGTAAGAGATTGCTAATATATAGATAGATGGTGTAAATAGATACTTTATATACATAGATAGATGGTGTAAATAGATACTTTATATACATATAGATAGATGGTGTAAATAGATACTTTATATACATATAGATAGATGGTGTAAATAGATACTTTATATACATATAGATAGATGGTGTAAATAGATACTTTATATACATATAGATAGATGGTGTAAATAGATACTTTATATACATATAGATAGATGGTGTAAATAGATACTTTATATACATATAGATAGATGGTGTAAATAGATACTTTATATACATATAGATAGATGGTTGTAAATAGATACTTTATATACATATAGATAGATGGTGTAAAATAGATACTGTATATACATATAGATAGATGGTTTGTAAATAGATACTTTATATACATATAGATAGATGGTTGTAAATAGATACTTTATATACATATAGATAGATGGTGTAAATAGATACTTTATATACATATAGATAGATGGTGTAAATAGATACTTTATATACATATAGATAGATGGTGTAAATAGATACTTTATATACATATAGATAGATGGTGTAAATAGATACTTTATATACATATAGATAGATGGTGTAAATAGATACTTTATATACATATACGGTATATGCATTCACTATAGGTAGCGCCAACCAACTTGACAATAATCTGGACCCTTTAACTTCCTATAACTCAAAATGAATGAAAGCAATTGGGCTGACATTTCTATCATTTGGGAAGAGTCCACCAGGAAATAGGTGTGGATATTTACAGCCAGTTTGCTCAAGGTCTTTTTGAATTACGAAGAAGTTAGGGGTCGAGATTATTTTCAAGTTCGATGGCGTGACCTATAACAAACGATAGTCTTTCTAACAGGGGAGATGGGCTGGTTTTCTGGGCCACTTTCTCCCTCGTGTTTAGCCCCATTAGTTTCAGATTTTATGACAAAATAATTGGCTTTATAGACAGGCCATTTGAGCATAAATCCAAAGATGTAATCATAGCTCTTTACAATTCCTTAGTCCGCCCTCTCTTGGAATACTGCGTTCAATCCTGGTACTACCAAACAGATATAGACAAGCTAGAACGAGTTTGAACTCGTAGAGTTACCAAAATGATACCTTGCCTAAAGAACAAACCATACGAAGAGCGTCTTAGAGAATTATAACTATTTCCTTTAACCCTGCGCAGAATTAAAGGCGACTTAATTCAAATGTTCAAAATTATTAAATGCATCGACAATATGAACTGTAATAAATATTTCACTATCGACCAATTAAATTACACGCGGGGGAACGGTTGCAAAACTATTGGTAAATCTTTCAACTCACTCGAGTCTAAGAATTTGTTCAATGGAGTTGTTAACTTGTGGAATGGGCTTCCCCGAGATGTCATAGACTGCAGCACCGTTGATTATTTTAAACTTCGCCTAGACAAACACCTTACCGGTACCTTAAGGGGAGGAAGACTGTTTTACTGGACCCCCTTCTCCCTAATGTTTAGCCCCACTAGTTTTGAGATTATAAGACGTTTGGCTCATTAGTTTGGCGATTTTAACACCTTTCGCCCTATTTTGTTGTCAAATTTAAGACCTTTCGTGCCATTTAGGTGTCGATTATTTCCTGTCGAGCGATAGCGAGCCTGCAATTTTAAGAGGAACCGGCCTTTGGCCGGGAAATTTTTCTACCGAAAAATTTACAAATTTATCTTGAAGGGGGGTCTAGGGGGTATTTTTCTAAGCTTGATGGAGGTCTAGGGAGGAAACTAAAAAAAATATATGAATAAATTAATTAATAGACCAAACAAACGGTCTGCCTCCCCTTAACTCCACGACTGACTGCATTTATAAATTAATACAGTTCTTGTTTTCCTTACCCACTCTAAACCACTGTTTGGACACTTGACCATCAGTGTTTTGGAGGGCAAGCAGCCTTGAGGGGTAGCTGGAGTATCTGTTGTTGCTTGATGTCCTTTGTACTCCTTTGTACGTACAGTAGGCACACACCTACGCACGTACAGGTATATTAGTGGAGAGAGAAAGGGAGAGAGAGAGAGATAGACGTATTGAAGACAGGTTAAAAATAAAACTATGGAGAGAGAGAGAGAGAGAGAGAGAGAGAGAGAGAGAGAGAGAGAGAGAGAGAGAGAGAGAGAGAGAGAGAGAGAGAGAGAGAGAGAGAGAGAGAGAGTAATATGAGCGACACCCAGACAGACAATGTTAGTATATAAAGTGTAGTGAAGGTAGCACATACACACATCGATTATACCACCACCACCACCCACCCCCTATCCTACCTGTGACTGTTGGAATGTTACCAGCTTTAATTAAATATACACACCTACACACACACACAGGCAGATATACACATTACTTACAAATGCACACACACACACACATATCACTTACAAATATACACACACACACACACACACGCGCGCGCGCACACACACAGGCAGATATACACATTACTTACAAATGCACACACACACACATATCACTTACATATATATGCACACACACACACACACACACACACACACACACACAGGCAGATATACACATTACTTACAAATGCACACACACACACACATATCACTTACAAACACACACACACACATCACTTACACACACACACACACACAAACACACACACACACACATATCACTTACAGATATACACACCTACACCTACACTAGGGGAGGTGTGGTGGAGTGGTCATGCCACTTGACTGGTGATCCAATGGTCCCGGGTTCGAATCCCGATGTATCAATGGGAAGATATTATTGGGATGGAATTTGTGCTGTACCTAGTATCAGTGCATTACCACAAAGCCCACTGAAACGCCAAAAAGTACCCTCATTGTTCCCTGATTAAATAGCACGTATGAATATTCCCATATTAAAAATATGCTACAGGGGGGCAATGCCTAGTGAGTTAATTGCTCATTAGGTGGCGTTCTGAGAGTGAGGGTCCGAGTCTGAGGGATGAGACAGTGAAGCGCATAAGGCGGAGCAGTTTCAGAGATGGGGCTGCTTCGAGCCGTAGGTGGACAGCCAGGTCCCATGCATCTTGTGAAGGCAAGATGGCGGTGGCTGGTTGCAGCTCAAAACGCTTCATATGTCTCACTCCCTAGGTTGGAATGAGACCTCACGGGCTTCATCGTTGAATGTATGGTTGAATGTACAGGCTCTCAGCCTATACCCGAGAGGGTGTACGGTAGTTGGAATATAGACAAATAAATAAAAACACACACACAGGCAGACATACACACATCACTTTCAAGTGTACACACACACACACACACAGGCAGACACACACACACACACCTACACATCATTTACAAATACACACACACGCACACATACATCACTTACAAATATACACACTACACATACACACACGCAAAGTGAGACCACTTACAAATATACACACCTACACACACATGCAGACATACACACATCACTCACACACACATCACTCACACATATATATTACACTGGTACATGCATACACACATACTTTCATTCACGTTCGCGTACCATGCATATACGCATAATTACATACGTACGGTCGTCGAGGTTAATAAGTGTTGTCAGATATTTCACAAAGTTTCGGACACTGACTAATACTTTGAGGGATAAGCACTTTTCCCAGTAACTATAAAGAACCGATAACACTTTTTGAGCGATAACCACTGGAATCTATGACAACACTTAATACCTGGCGGGTGCCCAACCCCGAAAGGGGTTGAAATAGGGGAGCTATCCCCCCGCCAAAGGCGGCTTTCTAGGGCCTTTCCTAGCTGATGCTGAGAGGATTGGGTTCTAGTCATGTGGTGATGGGCTGGTCTATCAGAGTGAGAACTGAGCGATCTCTGCCATACCCATAGCTTACTCTGACTGTTCCTTTTACTTATATATTTTCTAAATCTCAAGTGACGGCGTCTCTTCCGTGGATCTACCAAGATTGGAAGCCAAAGCGTCACATTTTTCCTTTGCCCCTCAACTTTCTCTTCATAATTGCTGAGGGGCACAGGGCCCTGGGTGGGGCTTTGGTTTCCCGGGCGTTTCCACACCCTCCTCAGCTCCCCGCCATGGAGTGGCTTCGGTCACCCAGGCTTTATTGTGGTAGGCAGGGAGGGTTCTGAGGGGGTGCTCGGTTATGGCCTTGGTCTTGCTGGGGGCCTTGGGGCTGTTCGGCCAGGCAGCCTGGGGAACAACAACAACAACAACAACAACAATTAATACCCCCGCTTGTACATACAGTATATAACTACAGTATACGGTTACCTTTTATATACTGTACATACATACATACATACATACATGTATGCATAATATACAGTATATATATAATACATTCAATGATACACGCACATACAGTATATAATCAAGTATTTGCACACACACACACACACACACACACACACACACACACACACACACACACACACACACACACACACACACAAACAACTACCCATCTTGTTAAGCCAACGTAAAGTATAATTTATGGCATTGTATGGGGAGGGAGAGAGAGAGAGAGAGTGGGAGGGGGGAGTGAGAGAAAGAGCGAGTGAGAGAGAGAGGGGGGGAGTGAGAGAGAGGGGAGTACAAAGGAGTACAAAGGAAATCAAGCAACAACAGGTCTAGTGACTCTTCTAGGCTGCTTGTCCTCCAAAACACTGAGGATCAAGTGTCCAAACAGTGGTTTAGAGTGGGTAAGGGAACATTGGAAAGGGAACTACTGCCCTGGAACTAATGTCCGTGGCAGGACTAGGAAGTTAGTAGGGGACATATGGGTTAGTAACTGAGGGGAGGATAAAATAAAGTTATTCATTTACAAACGCAGTCAGTCGCGGGTTTGATGCGAGATATTTGTCTAGGCGGAGTTTAAATGAATCAACGGTGCTGCAGTCTATAACGTCTCGGGGAAGCCCATTCCACAAGTTGACAACTCGATTGAAGAAGAAATTCTTAGATTCGTGTGAGTTAAAAGATTTACCAATAATTTTGCAACCGTTTCCCCGCGTGTAATTAGATTGGTCAATAGTGAAGTACTTACTACAGTTTATATTGTCGATGCCTTTGATGATTTTGAACACTTAAATTAAGTCACCTCTTAATCTGCGCTGGGTTAAAGGAAATAGATTTAATTCTCTAAGACGCTCTTCGTATGGTTTGTTCTTTAGGCTAGGTATCATTTTGGTAACTCTACATTGAACTCATTCTAGCTTGTTTATGTCTTTTTGGTAATAAGGGCACCAGCATTGAACGCAGTATTCCAGAAGAGGGCGGACTAAGGAATTGTAAAGGGTTAGGATAACGTCTTTGGATTTATGCTCAAATGACCTGCCTATAAAGCCATTTATTTTGTTTGCCTACTTAACAACTTCTGAACATTGTTGACTCGGTTTTAGGTTACTCGATATTGTTACTCCCAGATCGGTTTCTCTGTTTACATTCTTAAGCTGAGTGCCATTCATCGAATAGTTTGCTTTCTCATTTAGGTATCCGATATGTAGTACTTTACATTTATCCGCATTGAAACTCATTTGCCAAATTTGGGCCCAATGTGACAATTTATCTAGATTGTGTTGCATATCGTCAACTTGATCTTTTGAGAGTACGCTATTTGCAATTTTTGTATCGTCAGCAAATTTTGAGATTGTACAGGTGAGACCCTCATCTATGTCGTTGATGTAAATTAGAAAGAGAATTGGTCCTAGTACTGATCCCTGGGGTACCCCGCTACTTACATTGGTCCATTTAGATGCCTTACCGTTTATGACTACTCTTTGCTTTCTGTCGCTGAGCCAATTTTCTATCCATTTCAACACACCGTCTTGTATTCCATGTGCTTTTAGTTTTAGCAGTAAACGTTTGTGGCGAACTTTGTCAAAGGCCTTTTGAAAATCAAGGTATATAATATCTACAGCTTTACTCTCATCGTAGAGGTTGAGGATATCGTGGAAGAAGTCTAAGAGGTTTGTTAAACAGGAACGTTTTTACGAAAGCCGTGTTGAGTATCTTTAAGTATGTTATTTTCCTCTAAGTGATTTACGAGTCTGTCTCTTATGAGCGTTTCTAGCATTTTACATACAACTGAGGTTAAGCTGATTGGACGATAGTTACTGGGTAGGGATTTGCTGCCTTTTTTTAATATCGGCGTTACGTTGGCTATCTTCCACTGATCAGGCATAGTTCCAGACTGTAAGGATTTATTGAATAGTAATGTCAGTGGTTTGGAGAGCTCATCCTTAGCTTCCTTTAGAACTCTAGGCGAGATTGTATCAGGTCCAGGCGTTTTATTTACTTTGAGTTTATCTAAACAATTCAATACTTCTCTCTCTATAACGGTGATATTGCTTAGAACATCTGAATTATCAATCTGAATCGGCGATGGTGTAGGGATATCACTGAGGTCTTCTGTTGTAAAAACTGATGCAAAGAAGGTATTGAGGGCATTACTCATTTGTACTTCGTCTTTGGTGTATGCTCTATTTTCATCGACTAACGGTCCAACAGTTTTTTTTCCTTCTATTTTTTTTTCTTTTTTTTTTTTAATAAGGTGACAGTTACAAAGTGGTGTACAATCTATCTTATTCTAGTTACATTGTAGTTTATCTTATTGTACCAGTACCTCCCTACAATCAACCTAGTTGTTCCCCAATTCGTCCCTCCGCCACGACCATTTCAAAGTCCAAGTCTCTCACTCTTGTCCTCTGTAGCGGGTAGGACCTTGTACCCCTGAGACATAGGAGTGCAGACCTGAGAAGAGAGAAAGAGAGCCGGCATCTCATCCAAGTTATGACTTGGCTTCTATGCTGGCGTTTTTTCTCCGATATTTGTTCAGCTAATCTGGCATAGAAGACACTTGCAGAAGGTCCCATACCTCCCGACGATGAGAAGACCAGAGGAGTAAAGCTTCCTTGATCCCTGTTCAAAATTCTTTTTCATAAGCGCTTTTTTTCTCACTTTCGTTTCTCAAGTATGCCACCTTGTGTCCTCGCTCACGATATGTTTGTGCTCTTGGGTTGAAGATTCTGATGTCGAAAAAAACCTGTTGTCCCCTCGTCCAAAAACCTCGAGCACTTACGTCCACTCTTGCTTCATTTGAAGTATTTGCAGTATTGTGGGCCAAGCGCTGTCCGTCCATAGGCAGAAGTTCCGGTTCGATTCTGACATCATGGCACACCTCGTCCAGCATTTGTGCAGTGATGTCTCGTACTTCATCATGCCGGATACAGATGAATCCTCCTTTCTTACAGGTGATACAGTGGTCTGGGTTGTTTATTTCACCGCATGCACATTTCAGCGGCAGGTTCGAAACTGGCCACCCATACCTCAAGGCTACTGCATCATTGAATTCTTGTTTATTTAAGCTGAAGCCCCTCTCCTTTATTGGTAATGATGTGAGCCAATTTGAAGTCTTGTGCCATCTCAACTCTCATTTTCAGTTCTTCCCTACATCTGGTCTTAATTTGTTCTAGGCTATGTTTCTGTCTCTCTTCTCTGCTCTTTGTAATTTCCTGTCTTGCATTTCGTTGTTCCTCTTCGTCCACCTCATCATTTTCATTTTGCTCCCGTATTTTTTCTGTCAGAGACGTAGTAAGTTTAAGGGAATTTTGGTACTCATGTGGTGCCGCCTCCACTGGGTTTATGATCCCCATACCTCCGAACCTTGGCGGAAGAGCTAATAGATCTCTTAGCTCTTGCGTGACGCCTTCCATCTCTGTTAAGGCCGGTATGAATGTTCCTCTGATTGCTTCTTCCAGCGGTTGGAGCATCTGTCTAATGCCAGGCACTGTTCTCATAAGAGAGGTCCATCTGTGCTTAACACCATATGTGAAGGCAGTATATGCAGCATGTGGTTCAGATTACGGTCCAACAGTTGAAGTAACTACTTTTTTCTTTCTGATATAACTATAGAATTCTTTCGGGTTTGTTTTACTTTGATTCGCAATATGTAACTCTAGGGTCTTTTTACTTTGCTTAATTAACTTTTTGGCTTTGCGTCGTAGCTCTACAAATTTCACCCGTTCTTCGTCATTTTGTGAGGATTTTAATCTATCATTAGCAAATTTTTTAGCAAGCAGGCAGTTTGAAATATCTTCATTCCACCATTTGGGCTTATTATTATGGCCTGGACGCCGTATTTTTGATGGTATGCAGTCTTGCACTGCTTTTAGGTAAGTGGTTTCGTATAACTTCCAAGATGTATTTGTCGTTATTGTTAATTAAAAAGAGGGAGAGTGAGAGAGAAAGGGGAGAGAGAGAGAGAGAGAGAGGGGGGGGGGGGGTGGAGTGAGAGAGAGAGAGTGAGTGAGAGTACAAAGGGGAGATTGAAATTACATATAAAAGTAAGATAACCTTTTCTTATATTGTGTATGCCAAGGGTAAAGAAAACAGTATACCTTATAATTGTGTACCTGTGTATTGTTAGTGATTTACCTTTGAACCCTTAACCCCTTCATTACCGGCGACGTCCTTTTAACTTTATTCTGGTTACCATTAGAAGAGTTTATTAAGTTTAAATAGGCCCTCCAGCAATTAACAGGCTTCGAACTGTCTCACTTACCTCTTTTTACTACCACAGATCCTTCTTTAACTGCACAAAATCCTCTAATTATAGCTAGAATGACGTTAAAAAGACGTCGCCGGTACAGAAGGGGTTAAGGGGGAAGAGTTTGTTTCGGTCGATTAATATTTATTTATTTTTAGTTTCCTCCCTAGACCTCCATCAAACTTAACAAACACATCCATTTGATTCCCCTTCTAGATATTTGTTTACATTTTTCGGTGGAACAATTATCCGGCTTCTTTCAACATTACAGGCTCACTATCGTTCGCCAAGGAAAAAATCGACACCTAAATAGCACGAAAGGTCTTAATATTGACAAAGAAATGGGGTGAAAGGTCTTAAAATCGACAAGTTAATGGGGCAAACTTCTTAACATCTTAAAACTGATGTGGTTAAACATGAGGAATAAGGTGGGCTAGAAAAACGGCCCATTTCCCCATATATTAGAGGGTTCTTAATTAATTGTGTATATTGACAGTGATTTACCTTTCTACCTTTAAATTAGAAGGTTTTGTAATAATTGGGTATATTGATAGTGGATTACCTTGCTACCTTTACTTAAGACGGCTTTAAAATAATTGGGTATATTGATAGTTGATTACCTTGCTACCTTTAATTAAGACGGCTTTAAAATAATTGGGTATATTGATAGTTGATTACCTTGCTACCTTTAATTAAGATGGCTTTAAAATAATTGGGTATGTTGATAGTGGATTACCTTGCTACCTTTAATTATGACGGCTTTAAAATAATTGGGTATATTGATAGTTGATTACCTTGCTACCTTTAATTAAGACGGCTTTAAAATAATTGGGTATGTTGATAGTTGATTACCTTGCTACCTTTAATTAAGATGGCTTTAAAATAATTGGGTATATTGATAGTGGATTACCTTGCTACCTTTAATTAAGACGGCTTTAAAATAA
This sequence comes from Paralithodes platypus, assembly GCA_032716605.1. NCBI lineage: Eukaryota > Metazoa > Arthropoda > Malacostraca > Decapoda > Lithodidae > Paralithodes > Paralithodes platypus. The sequence goes on along the minus strand of CM064566.1, from coordinate 9,795,280 downwards.
TTGGGTATTGATAGTGGATTACCTTGCTACCTTTAATTAAGACGTCTTTAAAATAATTGGGTATATTGATAGTGGATTACCTTGCTACCTTTAATTAAGACGGCTTTAAAATAATTGGGGATATTGATAGTGGATTACCTTGCTACCTTTAATTTAGACGGCTTTAAAATAATTGGGTATATTGATAGTGGATTACCTTGCTACCTTTACTTAAGACGGCTTTAAAATAATTGGGTATATTGATAGTTGATTACCTTGCTACCTTTAATTAAGACAGCTTTAAAATAATTGGGTATATTGATAGTTGATTACCTTGCTACCTTTAATTAAGATGGCTTTAAAATAATTGGGTATGTTGATAGTGGATTACCTTGCTACCTTTAATTATGACGGCTTTAAAATAATTGGGTATATTGATAGTTGATTACCTTGCTACCTTTAATTAAGACGGCTTTAAAATAATTGGGTATGTTGATAGTTGATTACCTTGCTACCTTTAATTAAGATGGCTTTAAAATAATTGGGTATATTGATAGTGGATTACCTTGCTACCTTTAATTAAGACGGCTTTAAAATAATTGGGTATTGATAGTGGATTACCTTGCTACCTTTAATTAAGACGTCTTTAAAATAATTGTATATTGATAGTGGATTACCTTGCTACCTTTAATTAAGACGGCTTTAAAATAATTGGGTATTGATAGTGGATTACCTTGCTACCTTTAATTAAGACGGCTTTAAAATAATTGGGTATATTGATAGTGGATTACCTTGCTACCTTTAATTAAGACGGCTTTAAAATAATTGGGTATATTGATAGTGGATTACCTTGCTACCTTTAATATAATTGGGTATATTGATAGTGGATTACCTTGCTACCTTTAATTAAGACGGCTTTAAAATAATTGGGTATTGATAGTGGATTACCTTGCTACCTTTAATTAAGACGTCTTTAAAATAATTGGGTATATTGATAGTGGATTACCTTGCTATCTTTAATTAAGACGGCTTTAAAATAATTGGGTATATTGATAGTGGATTACCTTGCTCCCTTTAATTTAGACGGCTTTAAAATAATTGGGTATATTGATAGTGGATTACCCTGCTACCTTTAATTAAGACTGCTTTAAAATAATTGGGTATATTGATAGTGGATTACCTTGCTACCTTTAATTAAGACAGCTTTAAAATAATTGGGTATATTGATAGTTGATTACCTTGCTACCTTTAATTAAGATGGCTTTAAAATAATTGGGTATGTTGATAGTGGATTACCTTGCTACCTTTAATTATGACGGCTTTAAAATAATTGGGTATATTGATAGTTGATTACCTTGCTACCTTTAATTAAGATGGCTTTAAAATAATTGGGTATATTGATAGTGGATTACCTTGCTACCTTTAATTAAGACTTTTAAATAATTGGGTATTGATAGTTGATTACCTTGCTACTTAATTAAGACGGCTTTAAAATAATTGGGTATTGATAGTGGATTACCTTGCTACCTTTAATTAAGACGTCTTTAAAATAATTGGGTATATTGATAGTGGATTACCTTGCTATCTTTAATTAAGACGGCTTTAAAATAATTGGGTATATTGATAGTGGATTACCTTGCTCCCTTAATTAAGACGGCTTTAAAATAATTGGGTATATTGATAGTGGATTACCCTGCTACTTTAATTAAGACTGCTTTAATGATTGATAGTGGATTACCTTGCTACCTTTAATTAAGACTGCTTTAAAATAATTGGGTATATTGATAGTGGATTACCTTGCTACCTTTAATTAAGACGGCTTTAAAATAATTGGGTATATTGATAGTGATTACCTGCTACCTTATTAAGACGGCTTTAAATAACATATATGATTGCTACCTTTAATTAAGACGTCTTTAAAATAATTGGGTATATTGATAGTGGATTACCTTGCTATCTTTAATTAAGACGGCTTTAAAATAATTGGGTATATTGATAGTGGATTACCTTGCTCCCTTTAATTTAGACGGCTTTAAAATAATTGGGTATATTGATAGTGGATTACCCTGCTACCTTTAATTAAGACTGCTTTAAAATAATTGGGTATATTGATAGTGGATTACCTTGCTACCTTTAATTAAGACGGCTTTAAAATAATTGGGTATATTGATAGTGGATTACCTTGCTACCTTTAATTAAGACGGCTTTAAAATAATTGGGTATATTGATAGTGGATTACCTTGCTACCTTTAATTAAGACGGCTTTAAAATAACTGGGTATATTGATAGTGGATTACCTTGCTACCTTTAATTAAGACGGCTTTAAAATAATTGGGTATATTGATAGTGGATTACCTTGCTATCTTTAATTAAGACGGCTTTAAAATAATTGGGTATATTGATAGTGGATTACCTTGCTACCTTTAATTTAGACGGCTTTAAAATAATTGGATATATTGATAGTGATTTACCTTTCTCCCCTTGTAATTGATGATTTTAATATAATTGTGTATATTGATAGTGATTTACCTTTCTACCCTTATTACAGACGGTTATAAATAAATTGGGTATATTGAAAATTATTTATCTTTATACCGTTTTCTTAAGATGTTTTATTGACGCCAATATACTGTTTTAAGGGAATATTATTTTCTGATCCCCTTCTCCCTCATTTTAGCCCCATTATTAATTCAAGACTAAGACATTCGCCTCTTAATTTGGCGATTTTAAGACCTTTGGCGCCATTGGTGTCGATTTTTTTGTGGCGAGCGATAGCAAGCCTGCAATTTAGGCGGAGTCGGTGTTCGGGCGCAAAGTTTTTGTACCAAAAAATGCACAAATATTATCTCAAATGGGATCTTGGGGGTATTTGTTAAAGCTTAATGGGGGTCTACGAAGGAAACTATGAACAACACATTAAATTAATAAGTAAATAATCCAATAAATATAAACTTTCCCTTAATTGATCTTTCTGACTACTATCAATTTTAGTTAACCGATCGTTGTACTGCTGTAACTGTGACGGGGACGGTAGAATGGAACCTCCTTCCCTTTATTACTTTACCGACACCAGTCACAGTAACGCAATCGGTAATAATAATAATAATAATAATAATAATAATCATCATCATCTCGTTATTAGTGTCATCATAAGCATGCACCAACAATACCTTAAAGTTAACAATAGACATAATGATAATCATCATCACCATAATAATAATAATAATAATTAATAATAATAATAATAATAATAATAATATTAGCCTAATGGAATTAATATTTGTATCATAAGCTTGCAGCAACAACTACGATAACTTAAACACTAGTAATACAAATCAGTATCTTCATCATCACCTAACAATACTAACACGGTGGCCGAGCGCGCTTAGTACAGTGTATTGGGAGCGCTAGCTCTGGTGTCGGGGGTTCGATCCCACGCGCCGGCAAGGGAAGTTCTCTCAAAAACTTTCCCTGGCCGTGAAGGCAAGGTCTGGACGGACCGTTTCGGGGGGCCCACAAAGTCTCCTGCCCACGTCCTACTCCTTCGGGGGTATGTAGGCGCTATCGTTAGCAGCCATGATAAGTCTGTTGATCCCTTAGGATAAGATCTGAGTTAAGTCTGTGTATTTTCAGCCCCATTGGCTACCGGCTTGAAATAAACCGATTATTATAATTGTTTGATTACTTGCATCATAAGCATGCAGAAACAACATCATCATTCATAACAATATAATATAAATGGCAATACTAGCAAGAACGTCAAAATCAACAACAACAACAACATATATATATAGAGAGAGAGAGAGATAACACAAAAAAGACAAAAGCAATAATGACAACAATAACAACAAAACAGACAAATAACAACAACAATACCTGTGTCGTCCCTGGTGACAATTTGCATATAAATGTGTTTGTTTTATGAACTCTGCTGTGGTTGTTGCTCTTGTTGTTGTTGCTTTAGTTGTCATTGGAGTTGGTGTTGTAATTGCAAGTGTTATTTAGTTTTTGTTTTTGTTATGTTTCTGTGTTTGTTGTTTGTTATTGTTGTTGTTGTTGTTGTTGTTGCTTTAGTTATCATTGGTGTTGTTTTTGCTAGTGCTATTTTGTTCTTGTTTTTTATGTTTGTGTGTGTGTAGTTTGTGTTGCTGTTATTGTTGTTGTTAATGTATTTATTGTTCGTGTTGCAATTGTTCAACTATTATTTTTCATCACTTGCGTTTATATTATTTAAAATCTTATAGTATTGTAATAGTTGATATTGTTCTTACTATTTTGTTGTTAATAGATTGTTGTTGTTTCTCTCGTTGCTATTGTTATTATTGTTGTTCCTTTTATGATTGCAAAATGTATCATAGGTATAGAGAAGGTTGTACAAAGGAAATCAAGCAACAACAGTTCTAGCGATCCCTCAAGGCTGCTTGCTCTCCAAAACACTGATGGTCAAGTGTCCAAACAGTAGTTTAGAATGGGTAAGAGTAAAATGAAAAGGGAAGACTGCCCTGGGACAAAATTAATGTGCTTGGCATGATTAGGAGATGTTAGTAGGGGACAGTTGTTAGTAATATTATAGAGGAAAACAAAAACACTTTATTTATTTACAGATGCAGTCAGTCGTGGATTATGGCAAGGTGTTTGTCTATGTGAATTTTAAAAGAATCAACTGTATGACATCTCGGGGAAGCCCATTCCACAAGTTGACAACTCGATTGAAGAAGAAATTCTTAGACTCGTGTGAGTTAAAAGATTTATCAATAATTTTGCAACCGTTCCCCCGCGTGTAATTTGATTGGTCGATAGTGAAATATTTATTACAGTTCATATTGTCCATACAGTTGTGCGGTTGTTGTTATTGCTGTTGTTCTAGTTATTGTCTGGGGTTTTAAGTGACGTTATTTTTAGCGATGGTGGTGATGACAAATTGTTTACACATCGTTCTGTTAAAAGCGATGTCACACGACCGATTTTTCCCTCAATTTTTATGGGTAATATTAGTGGGCAATTTATGAAGGTAAAATGTAAAACATATATTGTAACATTACAAAATTATTGAGATATAAGTACAGGTCTGCCCGCTACACAGGATTATACCAAGGTTTTTAGTTTGTTCCCTAGACCTCCATCAAGCACCCCCTAGACTCCCTTTCAAGATAAATGCGTACATTTTTCGGTATTTCGCGGAGTACCGATAGTTTCCTTAGTGGTTCGTGAGTCACTGGATCAACACCTTTTGAGATCGATACAGACTGAGATTTGTCCGTGTACAAACCCAAGCAGTTATACCATCTGTGTTGGTGGTGTAATGGTTTATATGCTTATGTTCAGGGTGGGGTGTCTCGAGTTCGAATCCCGGGAGGACCATATGCTCTCATTAGTTTATTCAAGTGCATTGGGGTTTGTAATTTATGATTAATGTTAAGAACGGGGTGTTACTTATTTCACAAGGATCCAGTGAGAGAGAGAGAGATAGAGAGATGTGGAGGAAGTTAGAGAGAGAGATGTGGAGGAAGTTAGAGAGAGAGAGAGAGATGTGGAGGCAATTAGAAAAGATGTGGAGGAAGTTAGAGAGAGAGATTTGGAGGAAGTTAGAGAGAGAGATGTGGAGGAAGTTAAGAGAGAGAGAGAGAGAGATGTGGAGGCAATTAGAAAAGATTTGGAGGAAGTTAGAGAGAGAGATTTGGAGGAAGTTAGAGAGAGAGATGTGGAGGAAGTTAGAGAGAGATGTGGAGGAAATTAGAAAGAGAGAGAGAGAGAGCTAGATCAAGAATAAGAGGGAGGGAGAGTCTAAGAATAACATATGCCAGGAGAGATGTCGAGGAAGCGGGGGTTACGAATTAAGGAAGAGAGAGAGGGGGAGAGGAGGGGGGAGAGAAGATTGGAGGTAGAAATAAGGCAGAGGGGGGAGATGTAGAGAAGGGGAGAAGGAGGGGAGGAAGGAGAAACGAGAAATAAATTAGATGCGAAGTAAGAGGGGAGGAGATCTATATACGAGTTAGGTAGAGAGATACAGATACACACACATACACATATCTATCTATCTATCTCTATCTGTATATCTATCTATGTTAGTAATAATAATGATCGGCTTATTGATAATAGGCTGAAAATTTAAAGATACAGTTTACAGCGTGATATTAACTAACCTAAGCAAGAGATTACATACGAGCTAGTTAACAGAGTACAGTCACGCTAATAAGTGATGTCTCGGCACCAAGTATATTTTGATCAATAATTGGTATCATCAATATCTAAGCTTAATTTTTTCATATCGAGTGAAATATACAACAGATTTCCTACACTTACCCACCCTATTCAACATCTGACATACATTACAGCACAGAGCCAGCCAAACGTAATGACAGCTGGGACATGACTTATTAGCGCGACGATACACAAACTAGGTATATATATAAGATTATATTTATTAAGTTAAAAATAGTGTGAACATAATACATGAGAGAAAAGATTTACGGGTTAAGGGGAGGTATTTAGTTTGTTCCCTACGTTTTCATCAAGCTTAAAATTACACCCCCTAGACCAACTTTCAAGATAAATTTGTACATTTTTCGGTAGAAAAATGTACCGGCCGGAGGCCGGTTGCTCTTAAATTACAGGCTCGCTATCGCTCGCCAGGAAAAAATCGACACCTTAATGGCACAAAAGGTCTTAAAATTGACATAAATGGGGCAAAATGTCTTAAAATGTCAAAACTACTAGGGCGAACGTCTTAAAATCTCAAAAGCAATGGGGCTAAACATGAGGGAGAAACAGGTCCAGAAAAAAATCCCTCAAGTGGATATCTCCCCTTAACATATATTGGATAATAGCAAATGATGAACAAATAACAATGAAAGTGGCCCAAGTGAATCAATTGATTATAGATACTGTACAATACAATAGATGAGTTGAACCTGTTAAGTACACTAAGATAATATGGTGTGGGGAAAGTGAGGGAAGCAAGCTAAGTCTGAGGTATTGATAGCATGGTCAGGCTTCTATGTTAACCCATAAATGGTGCCTGTCCTTAATAGAGGTTTTTGTTGTGCACTGCGACCGTCCTCAATAGATCCAGAGCATAAAAAAAAAAAACAGTGGCACTCAAAACAAAGCAATTTGTGATTAGGTGAGATAATTTTCCTCCATTACTTTCTACCACTCCTACATATGTGCCCCCCTCCTCAATTATCAGCTATTATTCCTTGTATTCCACCTTTCATCGGATAATTTTCGGCGCGAATTTCCCTCATGCGGTCTCTTTAACACGGGCGAGGCAGCTAGAGATCTTTGCAACAGAAAGACTTCTAGTGTAAGGCCTCAGTGTCGCTCTACAGCTCGGAGAGGGAGCATATACGCCGCCCCGGCTCTCGCCTCATGATACGACCGGGCGGCAATAATACGTCTTTTTAACCTCCCAAATGCTATTCCCAATTCTTTTATTGCTCTTAAATGTTCATATGTTCATATTAAAAGCAAAATAGGCGCATATGGATAAGTAATAAATATATAAATGGTACTATGATGATTTTAGTCGGAATAGAACCAAATACCTTAGTTTGTTGGGAGGGTTTGAACTACCATAGCTTCGCAGTTTACGAGTTAATGAAGTATATCTAAATCAATGTACACGTAAACGGAGTCATTTGCGCGAGCTACATCATAGATATATTCAACCAAGGGTAACAAAGGATAGAGTGTGGATTGTATAAGTTTGACTTGGAATAAGAACGGTCCCTGAAAGACATGACTTAGTCCTCTGCACTACAAATATATATTTTTCCAGGTGTCCCAGATATGGATAAGTCTGGAACTGAAAACCTCTCAGGGATGGTGGTGGGACACAGTGTACTGAACTTCTGTTTCTCGCCCACTGTGCCTGTAGTCTTCTTTTTTGCCAATGGTGTCAGGAGACCGTGACGGGATACTCAGACACGGAATTTGCCGACAAGTTACTCAATCGAACCTCCTGGAGATACACGGAGAAGCGAGCCTTGGTGAAAGTGGATTGATGATCGCTAGGCCTGCGTGGAGATATGTCCCAATTTTGTTCTTCATGTGGTTCTTGGTGTTGGGGGACATGAAGGTCTTCCTGTGCTCAAGTCTGTGACCTGAGTTTGTGTCCTTTTCACTCTGGCGACTCAGGTAGGGGCGAGATGAAAGGCAGCAGCATAGGTAAGCCCAGGTGGCTATTCCCCGGGGAACTGGAGGGCGGAGTGAGTGACGTAGTGGCTGGGAGCGGGATTTATGACATCAGCGGCTTCATAGAGGACAACTGTGTTGTTTTCTGGGAGGTTGCTGTTGTTGAGGTGATGGATGCTAGGCGTGTTGGAGTTTCTCTTCATGTTGGATCGAGCATTAAACTATATTATATATATATATATATATATATATATATATATATATATAGCCTATATATCTCCAGAGTGACTATCCTACTTTTCCTTCTGGGGGCAGGGGGCTAGGAATCCTCCTCCCCTTGTAAAATTCACCTACTAGACGAAACAGAGTAAAGGGCGTGAGAACACGAAAGTGGTCCTGGACCTTAAGAATAGGAACTTTAAATGTTGTTTCTGTTCGGGCTCTGTCTCGATTCGGCCACCATGGGATATGTGCCTGAGTATATATATATACTGTATATTTAAGAGAAAGAGAGAGGTTCATATATACATATGGATAGATAGACAGATATACCAGGAGAGAGAGAGAGAAGGCAAGGAGGCAGTCGGCAAATGACCTTCCTTTATGAATGACCTAAGATATATCTGGGAGAGCAAGAGAAGGGCGAGAGAGAGAGAGAGAGAGAGAGAGAAGGCAAGGAGGCAGTCGGCAAATGACCTGCCTTTATGAATGACCTAAGATATATCTGGGAGAGCAAGAGAAGGGCGAGAGAGAGAGAGAGAGAGAGAGAGAGAGAGAAGGCAAGGAGGCAGTCGGCAAATGACCTTCCTTTATGAATGACCTAAGATATATCTGGGAGAGAGAGAGAGAGAGAGAGAGAAGGCAAGGAGGCAGTCGGCAAATGACCTGACACCAGCAGAATGTCTAGTCTTAATAACAGAAACCATGACCCAAATCTGTAGCCACCATATACCTGCAAGACAAACAAAATGAAGAAGCAAACAAGATCGGGAAAGGAGGAGGCTGTACAGAAGAAGAAAATTACTCGCACAAAGATGCACACATCAAAATCTACAGGATAGGCAAAAGGCCGAAATAGATAGAGAAATTGTGGAAATTGAACAAAGGCTAAGAATATCATATGAACTACAACATATGGAAGAGGAGAGGAAAGCTATTGCAGGTATAAAGGAAAATTCCAAATACTTCTTTTCATACGCCAAACAAAAGGCTAAAACAACATCTAACATCGGCCCACTGAGCAAAGGGGACGGCTCTTTCACAGGGGACAAAAAGGAAATGAGCGAACTCTTAAGCAGGCAGTATGAAATGGCATTCAGTGAGCCTGATGAAACAAAAGTCATCAGAGACCAAAATATATTTTTCATGGAAACCTCCCCCACGGAAACCCCTCAGATGCTGGATATTGATTTCGGTCCAAAAGACATAGAAGAGGCCATTTCCAACATGCCATCCCACTTGGCACCAGGCCCGGACTCATGGAATTCGATCCTAATGAAGAAATGTAAGGTAAACCTCTCAAAACCCCTGGCTATAATGTGGAGGAGTCTAGACACTGGTGACATACCAGATAGCTTGAAAAACGCAATAATTGCCCCACTGCATAAAGGAGGGAGTAAAGCACTACCAAAAAACTACCGCCCGGTAGCTCTAACCTCTCACATCATTAAAGTTTTCGAACGAGTCCTGCGAAGAAAAATTTCAACATTCATGGAGACAAATGAACTACACAACACCGGTAAACATGGGTTCAGAGCGGGAAGATCATGTCTCTCACAACTTTTGGAACACTATGACAAAATTCTTAAAGCGCTAGAAGAAAAGAAACACGTGGATGTCATTTACACCGATTTTGCTAAGGCATTTGATAAATGTGACCATGGTATAATAGCCCACAAACTGAAAGCAAAAGGAATAACTGGGAAAATCGGACGGTGGATATACAATTTCCTCGTAAACCGAAAACAATCAGTAGCAGTAAACCAAGTCACATCTGAGCCTTCGGATGTCAAAAGCTCAGTGCCCCAAGGAACAGTGCTAGCACCCCTTCTGTTCCTCATACTAATTTGCGACATAGATACCAACACCAGACACAGTACGGTGTCGTCTTTTGCTGATGACACAAAATTAAGCAAGATAGTAAACACACAAGAAGACACGGGCCGACTGCAGGAAGACATGAATGTAGTGTTCCAGTGGACCAGGGAAAACAACATGCAATTCAATGAGGAAAAATTCCAATTAATACGGTACGGAGATAATAATGGTGTTAAAGAAATTACAAATTACTTAACAGAATCTAACCACATAATAGAACGGAAAGACAGTGTGAAAGACCTTGGGGTATTAATGTCTTAAAATATGGGTTTCAAAGTACATAACCAGGTCAAAGTGGCGGCTGCGAAATGTCTAACGGGTTGGATTCTGCGTACTTTTAAAACACGCGGTGAAGTACCTATGATAACGCTCTTCAAATCTCTAGTGCTACCGCGGCTTGAATATTGTAGCGTATTAACATCCCCATACAAAGCAGGTGAAATAAATGACGTAGAGAGTGTACAAAGAAATTTCACTTCGCATATAAGTTCGATAAAACAGCTACAGTATTGGGAGCGTTTAAGAGCACTGAATCTGTACTCACTGGAACGTAGAAGAGAACGTTACCTAATAATATACACGTGGAAAATCGCAGAGGGTTTAGTACCAAACCTACATACTCCGATAGTCATGAAATTCAGTGATAGGAGAGGCTGGGAATGCGAAATCCCCCGGATGAATAACAGGGGTGCTATGGGCTCTCTGCGAGAGGGCTGGTTATCACACAGAGGCCCACGTCTTTTCAACAAACTCCCACGGCGAGTAAGAGACATGAGGGACGTCTCGTTAGACAGCGTCAAGAGAGCCCTAGATGTCGAACTGCAAAAGGTGCCAGACGAGCCCATCCTCGCAAGGGAGCGAGCTGTTGCTTCAAACAGTCTACTGCACCAAATCACCACCCAAAACGAGGGGCGTCGCGCTCCTTGGTGCCGCTAGAAGAGTGGCGAACACATCATAAGGTATCATAAGGTAAACAGAGAAGGCAAGGAGGCAGTCGGAAAATGACCTTCCTTTATGAATGACCTAAGATATATCTGGGAGAGAGAGAGAGAGAGAGAGAGAGAGAGAAGGCAAGGAGGCAGTCGGCAAATGACCTTCCTTTATGAATGACCTAAGATATATCTGGGAGAGCAAGAGAAGGGCGAGAGAGAGAGAGAGAGAGAGAGAAGCAGAGGCAGACAATAAAAAACCGAGAGAGAGAGCGAGAAAGAGAGAGGTAGTTAGAGAGAGAGAGATAGTCAGAGAGAGGTAGTCAGTGAGAGTGAGAGTAAGAGGATTGGGCCCACAAGAGAGGAGGATAGACCAGGCAGTGATTTACAAGGGTTCATAAGAGGTATATAGCCAATAAACAGGATTACAGAACTGCTTGTGAAATAGTCGGGGTAAACCAGAGACAGAGCCTAACTGAGGATATTTAACACTTTCAATATGGGTCACGTGTTTCTCACTTTATGGTGGCTACTGTTATGTGATTTCCTCAAGAGTACAGGAGTAGATTGATATCCAGTATTCGATAAATGAATATATAATCGTAGTCATGTACTTAAGGGGAGATTTCCACTTGAGGGATTTTTGTCTTGACTCCTTTCTCCCTCATGTTTAGCCCCATTGTTTTTCTAATTTTAAGATGTTTGCCCCATTATTTTGACGATTTTAAGAACGTTCAACCCATTTCTGTCAATTTTAAGCCCTTTCGTGCCATTTAGGTGTCGATTTTATCCTGGCGAGCGATAGCGAGCCTGTAATTTAAGCGGAACAGGCTTTCAGCCGGGACATTTTTCTACCGAAAAATGTACAAATTTATCTTGAAAGGGGCTCAAGGGGGTGTAATCTTAAGCTTGAAGGATATCTAGGGACCAAACTAAAAACCTCCCCTTAACCTTTAACTCTCTTGATGGTGTAATGGTTAGTGTTTAAGATATGTATGTGGTATCCCAGGTTCGAATCCCGGGAAGATTACATGTTTTCATTAAGTTCACTGGGAGGTGTTTGGTGTTGAGAGGTAAATTAATGAAATAAATTATGTCGTGTTTGTGAGACATACTTAATATTAAGATGACGAATGACTTCCAGGACTCTAATATGTACAGTCTATCTCTAATATGTACAGTCTATCTCTAATATGTACAGTCTATCTCTAATATGTACAGTCTATCTCTAATATGTACAGTCTATCTCTAATATGTACAGTCTATCTCTAATATGTACAGGCTATCTCTAATATGTACAGTCTATCTCTAATATGTACAGTCTATCTCTAATATGTACAGTCTATCTCTAATATGTACAGTCTATCTCTAATATGTACAGTCTATCTAATATCTACAGTCTATCTCTAATATGTACAGCCTATCTCTAATATGTACAGTCTATCTCTAATATGTCCAGTCTATCTCTAAATATGTACAGTCTATCTCTAATATGTACAGTCTATCTCTAATATGTACAGTCTATCTCTAATATGTACAGTCTATCTCTAATATGTACAGGCTATCTCTAATATGTACAGGCTATCTCTAATATGTACAGTCTATCTAATATGTACAGGCTATCTCTAATATGTACAGTCTATCTCTAATATGTACAGGCTATCTCTAATATGTACAGTCTATCTCTAATATGTACAGTCTATCTCTAATATGTACAGTCTATCTCTAATATGTACAGTCTATCTCTAATATGTACAGTCTATCTCTAATATGTACAGTCTATCTCTAATATGTACAGTCTATCTCTAATATGTACAGTCTATCTCTAATATGTACAGGCTATCTCTAATATGTACAGGCTATCTCTAATATGTACAGGCTATCTCTAATATGTACAGTCTATCTCTAATATGTACAGTCTATCTCTAATATGTACAGTCTATCTCTAATATGTACAGTCTATCTCTAATATGTACAGTCTATCTCTAATATGTACAGTCTATCTCTAATATGTACAGTCTATCTCTAATATGTACAGGCTATCTCAAATATCTCTTTAATTACCACAGCTCCTTCCTAAGCTGGGTAAAATCATCTTAGATTTAGTTCGAATGTTATAAAAAGAACGTCCCTCGACTTGAAAGGGTTAAAAGTTCTATATGCTTTATTTGGCCACGGAATGACGACATATTAATATTGAAAATTGTATATATGTTTTGTTAATAAAGCCTCAATACGAAAACGGAAATGGAATGGTGGAAAATAACAATACATAAATATAGATAGACAGATGGATAGATAGATAGATACATGGATAGATAGATAGATAGGTAGATAGATACATACATGGATAGACAGATAGATAGATATATATATATATAGTAGATACATAGATAGATAGAGATAGATAGATAGATACCTAGATACCTAGATAGATAGATACCTAGATAGATAGATACCTAGATAGATAGATAGATACATATATAGATACATATACAGATAGATAGATAGATACATAGACAGACAGATAAATAGTTACACAGATAGATACACAGATAGATAATAATTAATCTTTGTCCACCTTGCTGAGACCGTAATTCAGATGTGGTCTTTGTATCTAAATAACTAATTGTTTTCTCTTTCTTTCTCACAATACACTTTCCTCCCCCTTCCTCCCTCCCTCCCTCCCCCTTCACTTCCCTTCTTTTTTTCTTCCCTCCCTCCCTCTTCTTTCCTCCCTCTTCTTCCTCCGTTCCTCCCTCGCTTCTCCCTTTCTCTCCTCCTTTTCCCTTCCTCTCTCCGTACCTTCCCCCCCCCCTCCTTCCCTCTCTCCCTCTGTACCTCCCTCCTTACCTTCCTTCCTCCCTCCTTCCTTCCTCCCTCCTTACCTTCCTTCCCTCCCTACCTTCCTCCCCACTCCTTCCCTCCCTACCTTTCTCCCTCACTCCCTCCTTCCTTCCCTACCTGCCCCCTTCCTTCTCTTACCTTCACTCTTCCCTCCCTTCCTTCCTCCCTCCGTTCCTTCCCCCCCCTCCTTCCATCTCTCCCTTCCTTTTCCCTCCGTTTTTTCCCTCCGTTCCTCCTTACCTTCCTTCCTTCCCGTTTTTCCTCTTCCCCCCCCCCTTTCCCTCCCTACCTTCCTCCTTACCTCATTGTCCCTCCCTAACTCACCCCCGCCCTCCTTCCCTCCCTACTTGCCCCCTACCTTCCCCCTTCCAATAGGGCTGTTGCAGTTTGTTCTCCTTTGTATTCCTTCCCTCCCTCCCTCCCTCCCTCCCCCCCTCTCCCCCACCCCCTTCTCTTTCCTCCCTCCTTCCCTCCTCTCCCCCTCCCTCCTTCCCTCTCTCCCTCACCCTCCCTACCTCCCTCCTCCTCCCTCTCCCGCACCCCCCTCTCTTTCAATACACTCCCACAATACCTCGGTTCCATTGTGTTTATTCCATTAATTCTCTCTTTTTTTCTCTCTCCCTCTCTCACTCATTCTCTCTTTCTCATTCTGTCTCTCTCTCTCTCTCTCTCTCTCTCTCTCTCTCTCTCTCTCTCTCTCTCTCTCTCATTCGTTTTCATACTCATTCTCTCTCTCTCATTCTCTTTCTTTCTCAGTCATTCTCTCTCTCTCTCTCTCTCTCTCTCTCTCTCTCTCTCTCTCTCTCTCTCTCTCTCTCTCTCTCTCTCTTCAGTTGTATGTAAAATGCTAGAAACACTCATAAGAGACAAACTCGCAAATCACTTAAAGGAAAACATCATACTTAAATAAGAAACTCAACACGGTTTTCGTAATAAAGGCTCCTGCTTAACAAACCTCTTAGACTTCTTCCACGATATCCTCAACTTATATGATGAGAGTAAAGCTGTAGATATTATATACCTTGATTTTGAAAAGGCCTTTGACAAAGTTCCCCACAAACTTTTATTTACAAAACTAATAGCTCATGAAATACAAGACGGTGTATTGAAATGGATAGAAAATTGGCTCAGTGACAGAAAGCAAAGAGTAGTCATAAACGGTAAAGCATTCAAATGGATCAGTGTAAGTAACGGGGTACCCCAGGGATCGGTACTGGGGCCAGTTATCTTCCTAATTTACATTAATGACATAGATGAGGGTCTCACCTGTAGGCTACAATCTCAAAGTTTGCTGACTATACAAAAATTGCAAATCGCGTACTCTCAAATCAACATGTTGAAGATATGCAACATAATCTAGATAAGTTGTCACATTCGGCTCAAATTTGGCAAATGTGTTTCAATGCAGAAAAATGTAAAGTAGGCTATTCCATATCGGAAACCGAAATGCGAAAGCAAACTACAGTATTCAATGAATGGCACTCAGCTTAAGAGTGTAGCCAGAGAAACTGATTTGGGAGTAACAATATCGAGTAACCTAAAACCGAGTCAACAATATGCAGAAGTTGTTAAGAAAGCAAACAAAATAATTGGCTTTATAGGCAGGTCATTTGAGCATAACTCCAAAGATGTAATCATAACGCTTTAAAATTCCTTAGTCCGCCCTCTTCTGGAATACTGCGTTCAATCCTGGTGCCCTTACTACCAAAAAGATATAGACAAGCTAGAATGAGTTCAACGTAGAGTTACCAAAATTATACCTTGCCTAAAGAACAAACTATACGAGGAGCGTCTTAGAGAAATATATCTATTTCCTTTAACCCAGCGCAGATTAAGAGGCGACTTAATTCAAGTGTTCAAAATCAACAAAGGCATTGACAATATGAACTGTAATAAATATTTCACTATCAACCAATCAAATTACACGCAGAGGAACTGTTGTAAAATTATTGGTAATTCTTTTAACTCACACGAATCTAACAATTTCTTCTTCAATCGAGTCGTCAACTTATGGAATGGTCTTCCCCGAGATGTTATAGACTGCAGCACCGTTGATTCCTATAAACATCGCCTAGACAAACACCTCGCCTTAAACCCGCGACTGATTGCATTTGTAAATTAATATTTGTCTTCCCTTCTATTATATTACTAACAACTGTCCCATACTAACATCTAATCCTGCCACGGACATTTGTCCCAGGGCAGTCTTCCCTTTCCATTTTTCCCTTACCCACTCTAAACCACTGTTTGGACACTTGACCATCAGTGTTTTGGAGGGCAAGCAGCCATGAGGGGTCGCTGGCTGTTGTTGCTTGATTTCCGTTGTACTCTTTTGTACTCTCTCATTCTCTCTCTCTTTCTCTCTCTCTCATTATATCTCTCTCTCATTATCTCTCTCTCTCTCTTCCATTTCTCTTCCCTCTGCCTTCCTTAATATATTTCACTCCTTCATTTCTTCTGTTCATTAATCACTCTCTCTCTCTCTCTCTCTCTCTCTCTCTCTCTCTCTCTCTCTCTCTCTCTCTCTCTCTCTCTCTCTCTCTCTCTCTCTCTCTCTCTCTCTCTCTGTATTTATCTATCTAACTAACTCACTCACTCACTCACCTTGTTAGAGTATATACACTTAAGCCGGTATCACACGAGAGTTTTTATAGTCAACATTTTTCTGGCAACATTTTTGGAATATTTTGCACTGGTATCGGAAACTAGACTGATAATTATAGATGAACTTAGGCAAAATAATTAATCTATGTTAACCTCATAAGCTGCCAGACCAGTGTTGAGGATAAATGTTGAGGGAAAAAGCGCTCGTGTGATACCGGCTTAAGGGGGGGGGGGGGATGTTTCACTTTTTGGTCGATTTTTTCATTTATGAATTATGTTTCTAAGTTCCTCCCTAGACCTCCATCAAACATAAAATAACATCCATTAGATCTCCCTTCTAGATAAATTTGTACATTGTTCGGCTTTCAAGTGACAACACAGCACGACCAAGTTACTCGATCCAAGTAGTATCGTTATTCTAAGCAACAACAACAGCAACAGCAACAACAACAGCAACAATAACAATAACAGCAACAATAACAACAGCAACAATAACAACAGCAACAATAACAACAGCAACAATAACAGCAACAATAACAATAACAATAACAATAACAACAGCAACAACAACAGCAACAATAACAACAGCAACAATAACAACAGCAACAATAACAGCAACAATAACAATAACAGCAACAACAACAGCAACAATAACAACAGCAACAATAACAATAACAACAGCAACAATAACAATAACAGCAACAATAACAATAACAACAGCAACAATAACAATAACAACAACAACAACAATAACAATAACAGCAACAATAACAACAGCAACAATAACAACAGCAACAATAACAGCAACAATAACAGCAACAATAACAATAACAACAGCAACAACAACAGCAACAATAACAGCAACAATAACAACAGCAACAATAACTAACAACAACAGCAACAATAACAATAACAGCAACAATAACAACAGCAACAATAACAATAACAACAGCAACAATAACAATAACAACAACAGCAACAATAACAATAACAGCAACAATAACAACAGCAACAATAACAATAACAACAGCAACAATAACAATAACAACAACAGCAACAATAACAATAACAATAACAGCAACAACAACAACAACAACAACAGCAACAATAACAATAACAACAACAACAATTCTCAGCAAGTCTTTCAGGTTTTGTCATCTCTCAAACGTTGGTTACTGAGCCACTAATAATAAGGGTGGTATTCTCAAACCATTCGTTCCATTAGCTGCGCTGTGAACCCCTTCTATACCGCTCCCGTCTTTTTAACTTTACTCTGGCTACCATTAGACGATTTTATTCAGTTTAAAAAGGGCCTCCATCACTTAACTTTACTACCATTAGACGATTTTATTCAGTTTAAAAAGGGCCTCCATCACTTACAGGCTTCCAACTATCTCGCTTAACCCTTCTACTACGAATAAAATGAAAAAATCGTCGCCGGTACAGAAGGGGTTAAGGGGATATGGGTTGTTATTCCGGTCCCCCTTCTTCCTCATGTTTAGCCCCATTAGTTTTCAGATTATATGACGTTCGGGCCATTAGTTTGGCGATTTTAAGACCTTTCACCCCATTTCTTTGTCAATATCAAGACTGTTCGTGTCATGTCGGTGTCGATATTATCCTGGCGAGCGATAGCGAGCCTGTAGTTTAAGAGCAATGAAATTTGTCATCAAAATATGTACAAATTTATCTTGAGGGAAGGTCTGGGGGAGGGGGGGAGGGGGGTTAAAAGCTTGATGGAGGTCTAGGGAGGCAACTAACATATATATATACAAAATATAAATATATAAATGGGGACAAAATACGCTCATCCCTCCTTAATGGACGAAATAGCTTGAAAAATGACGCTAGCTTCAGAAATGGGTGTACTAATCCGTCTAATCTCTATAAACAACGCTCATTCCCGCTATGTTCGTTCGGCATCAGGCGCTGCGAAGGGTGAGAAATGTTTAAAAGGGAGATGGGTCGTTTTTCTGGTTCCCCTTCTTCCCCATGTTTAGCCCCATTAGTTTTCAGATTTTAAGACGTTCGCCCCATTGGTTTGTCGATTTTAATACCTTTCGTCCCATTTCTATATCAATATCAAGACCTTTCGTTCCATTTAGGTGTCGATTTTTCCTGGCGAGCGAAAGCGAGCCTTTAATTTTAAGAGAAACTTGCCTTCGGTTGGGAAATTTGTATATCGACAAATGTACAAATTTATCAAGGGAGTGTGTTTTTTTTTTTTTTTAAGCTTGAAGGTTAACTAACAAGGAAACTAACAAAAAATAAATAATATAGGCCTATAGATAAATGTATGTAGCCTATGTATGTATGTATGTATATAATCAGGCACATACCCCATTGCTGGGGGTGACCGACACGAGACAGAGCCCGAACAGAAACCACATTTAAAGTTCCTATTATTAAGTTTTCCTCCACCAACCGACTTTACTTCTAAACTCAATTAATGAAATCAACAAATACATGTGGCAGTCCAGGGATTCGAACCTAGGTTGCTCACACTGAAATTCAGTGCATTTATCTCAGGGTCCGGGACCACTTTCGCGTTCCCTCGACCCTTTCTCGTCTCGTCAAATAGGAGAATTATACAAGGGAAGGAGGATTCCTAGCCCCCCTAGACCCCCCAAAAATATCCACTGTCCCCTTAATTGACCACTTGTGAGTTTCAGGCTATAAGGAAGTTGGAGCCGTGAACATCGATATTATAGAGAAATGCAAGAATAATGTAAGTTTCTAATGGATAAATGGTATGTTGAATTGGGTCTTATGTATATACTGTAATTATAAATGTACTACGACCGTATTTTAGCTGTAAATGCTGTTAAATAGCGTTGTCTACAGCTCCAACTTCCTTATAGAACGAAACTCGCAAGTCGGCAATTAAGAATACGAGTCTAAGATTAGCCATTATACTCTCGCAGGTGGTATAGTCTCGGTCGAAAGTTGTGTTCTGTCTCCGTAATGGCCTTTATGTTTCGCTCTTTAGTTATAAGAACAAATTATATTCTTAACGATATCTGGTCCGACTTCCTGTGGGTTAAAGGGGAGATTTCCACTTCAGGGATTTTTGTCTTGACCCCTTTCTCCCTCATGGTTAGCCCCATTGATTTTTATATTTTAAGACGTTCGCCCCATTAGTTTGGCGATTTTAAGAACTTTCACCCCATTTCTGTCAATTTTAAGACTTTTCGTTCCATTTAGGTGTTGATTTTTCCTGGCGAGCGATAGCGAGCCTGCAATTTAGGAGGAACCGGCCTTCGGCCGGGACATTTTTCTACCGAAAAATGTACAAATGTATCTTGAAAGGGGGTCTAGGGGCTGTAATGTTAAGCTTGATGGAAGTCTAGCGAACTAACTAAAAACCTCCCCTTAAGCCGGTATCACACAAGCGCTTTTTCCCTCAACATTTATCCTCAGCACTGGTCTGGCAGCTTATGAGGTACTAAGTTTATAAAGGTCCTATATAATTGAATGTGCAATACGAAGAATGAAAGATGAATAAGGAAACAACTGTTTAAGGGTCTTGTATTATTGAATGAGTAATGTTGAAAGTGAATAACAAATAGGGAGCTAACTTTATAAATTAATGTGAAATCCGAAAAGAAAAAGACAAATAAGGAACTAACTTCATAAGGATCTTGCAACTGAATGTGAAATCCGAAGAGAGAAAGACAAATACGGAACTAACTTCATAAGGGTCTTGTAACTGAATGTGAAATACGAAAAGAAAAATATAAATACTAAACTAACTTCATAAGGGTCTTGTAATTGAAGGTGAAATCAGAAAAGATAAATACGGAACTAACTTTACAAAGGTACTGCCACCACCTTTGTTCTCTCCCAAAACAATAACAACAAGAGCTAGATTTTTGCGAGCGCCACTAGCCAACCCGTAACTAAAGCCGTAACAACCTTTACGGCGCCATAACGCGACACGTACCAGCACATTACGCTTCGTTATTTCGGCGTTATACCAGGCTTGCGTTGTGGAGCTCTTAGTTTTTTGTTTAGGCTATTATTGTTATTTGTATTGCGGTGGTTGGTTGTTATTGTTTATTATTATGGGGTAATGGTTCAAATTGGTCCGAATCAGAAGGTGTGGGCTGGAGAGTAATTAAGGGGGGGAGGGGGGGGGGGGATAAAGGTATACTGAATTTATGCTAATTATTTCATAGTTTTCCGTTTCTCTCTCTCTCTCTCTCTCTCTCTCTCTCTCTCTCTCTCTCTCTCTCTCTCTCTCTCTCTCTCTCTCTCTCTCTCTCTCTCTCTCTCTCTCTCTCTCTCTCTCTCTCTCTCTCTCTCTCTCTCCCCCTTATTGGTATTCATAACTTCTTCCTTATCCTCCTGCATATTTCCTTCCTTCACTTTACTTTATCATTCTTCCTTATCTGTATTCCTTCTTGGTTCCCAGGATTATTTGTTTTATCTCTTCTTTCCCCCCTCTCTTCCTTCCTTCTCCTTCTTTTCTTTATTTTTTTCTTTCTCCTTCTTTCATTCCTCTTCTTTCATTTATCCTCCCTTTCCATATTCCTTCTTTCATTCATTGTTTCACCTCCCCTTGTCTTACTTCTTTCTTGTTTTGTTTTCAGCTGCCTTCCTTCCTTCCTCCCTTCCTTCATTCGTCGTTCTGCTTTCTTTCCTTCCATTATTGTTCTTCCTTCCTTCCTACATCTACCGTCCTTCCTTCCTTCACTTCAACTAATCTCCCTCCTTTCAGATATTCCCTCCTTCTTTCTTTTCTTCCTGTTGCCGTCCATACTTTTATCTTTGTTCTGTATGTGTCTGTATTTACCAACCTCTTTATATCTCCCTTCTCCCTGTTTTCGTCCTTTTCTTCCACTTTACCTTCACTCTTCTCTTGCTTCCTCCCCTCTCCTATTCCCCTCCTCCCTCCTTCGTTCAACTCCACTCCCTTCCTGCATTTTACATCCCCCCTCCTTCCTCTTATATCTCCCTTCCTCCCTCCTCTCTTCCTGCCTCCTCCTCTCTTCATCCCTTCCTCCCTCCTATCCTTCTCTCTTCCTCCCTCCTCCTTCAGTCCTCTCTCTTCCTCTCTTATCGTACCTCATCCTTCTCTTAATCCTTCCTTCCTTCTATCCCTCTTCCTTACCTAATTTATTCCTTCATTTTCGTCTTACCCTCCATCCCTACTCATACATTCCTTCCTTCTATCCCCCTTCCTTCCTCTCTCCCTCCATCCTTTCTCCTAAATTCCTTCCTTCTATCCCCCTTCCTTTCCCACTCTATCCCTTCGTCTCATCCTCTCTGTCCCTCCATCCTTACTCCTACATGCCTTCCTTCTATCCTCCTTCCTCTCTCTCCCTCCATCCTTACTCCTACATCCCTTCCTTCTATCTCCCCTCACCCCCCCCCCCCCCCTCCTACCCCCTGTTAACTTGTCTAGGTGGTAAGTTATAGCAGTGTGCCCAGGGCGTCTCTCTAGCTTATACTACTACTGCTGTGATGTGTGTCTTGCTATTAAGTACATTTGCTTGAGGGCAGGTGGTGGTGGAGAGATTGACAGGATAGCAGTGATTGGTTGATTGATTGATTGGTCGGTCGATTGATTGGTTGATTGATTGATTGATGGTAAATGTGATTGATTGATTGATGTTTTTAACTGATTGATTAATTTGTTGGTTGGATGATTGATTTATTGATTGGTTTACCGATTGATTGATTGATTGGGTGAGTGAGTGTTTAAAGGTTCGATTGATGGTGTTCTGTCATCCCTTCCTTCTTCAAGCTTTCCATCCCTTTCGTTCATCTTTCCTCGGGAGTCTTCCTTGATTGATTGATTGATTGATCGATTGGTTGGGTGAGGGAGTGAGTAAGCTATGAATTGATGGTGTTCTTGTATCTCTTCCTTCTTTCAATCTTTCTATCTCTTTCGTAATTGATAGATTGAGTGCCTCGCTTCCTTCCTTCCTTCTTTCTATCTCTTCGTCCTTCTGTCGTCAGCGTCTTCCTTATTGGTTGAGTCATTGATGGGTTTTCTTCTCTCTATTCTATTCTTTCTTCGTGCTTCTCTTCCTTCCTTCTTTCTATCTCTGTATGTAGTTTCGTCCTTCTTTCCTCGGCGCCTTCCTTTTTGGGTGAGTGATTGATTGGTGATGTCCCTCTCTATATTCTGTTCTTTCTTCCTGCCTTCCTTCCTTCCTTCCTTCCTTCTCTTACATTTGGAATCCCATTACGCCACCAGGCAGTACACTAGGACTATACGGCTGTGAAAGTGTAGATAGTAGAGAAAGGGTGTTGTAGATAGAGGAAGCTGTTGGAATGGCTTTGCTATGTGTGTTGTTAGTCTGTATACGTCTTCGAGGTGTCCTCCGACTGGGTGCGAACATGATATACATGCTAGGACGTACTACCACACCCACTATATGTCCGCCTTGGCTGGGATCGAACCCAGGTCAAGCAGATTCACACGTGAGCGTGCTCTCCACTCGACGGCCGCGGCTCTAAATTTGCATCCTCTCTTCTTCTCTATCATCTTCATTCTGCCTGCCTTCCTTCCTTCATTCTTTCTTGCTATCTCTTTCATCCTTCTTTCAGTTGAGTGATTGATTAGTGATGTTCCTCTATCTATTTCCTTTTTTCTTCCTGCCCTCTTTCCTTCTTTCCTTCTTTCTATTCTATATTATTCGTCCATCTTTCCTCGGCGCCTTCCTTATTGGTTGAGTGATTGATTGGTGGCAGAAGAAGAAGAAAGGTAGCTAAAAGTATTAATTGAGATAGTCTGTAACCCATTTGATGGCTAGACGTCCTTCGTAACCTGAATACAATCGTATAATTGTTGTCAGAATATAATAGAAAGAATGTCACCTGTACTGAATGGGTTAACTTAAGTTCTGTCAATTATCTTATTTCTTCCTTCCTTCCTTCCTTCATTATTTACTTACCACTTGAGTTTGTCTTCATCCGCTTCTCTCTTCCTTCATTCGTTCAAGCTTTACTTCCCACTCTTTTTTCCTTCATTCACTTCTTTCTCTTCTTTCTTTCTTTCCTTCATTCTTTACTTACCACTCTTTTTTTCCTTCATCCGCTTCTCTCTTTCTCCTTCATCCGCTTCTCTCTTTCTCTTCCTTCATGCTTTACTGCCCACTTTCTACTTCTTTCCTTCATCCGCTTCTTTCTTCTTCCTTCCTTCTATACTTCCCTCTGTCTCTTTATTTTCCTTCATCCGCTGCTTTCTTTCTCTTCTTCCTTCCTTCCTTCCTTCCTTCCTTTATTCTTTCTCCTTCTTCATTCATCTATCCGCTCCTTATTCTATTGATTGCATGATTGACTTATGGAGCTCCATAAGTCTATATATTAATTAAAGGTTGTGTAGAGGTAGTGTAAAGCCGTATTATTATCTATATATATATATATATATATATATATATATATATATATATGTATAGAATATATATATATATATATATATATATTTTTTTTTTTTTTTTTTTTTATCTCTCTCTCTCTCTCTCTCTCTCTCTCTCTTAAGTACCTGGGGGTTCTTATATCTGAAAATTTAAATACCTCATATCAATGTACAGCAGCTGCGAACAAGGCCAATCAAGTAATGAGATATAATAAAAGTATTTTTTCTTATAATAATGAGAACATTAGTGTACCGATATTTAAAACCATAGTGAGGCCCCATCTTGAATATGACGTGCAATTTTGGTCTCCTTATCTGAGCAAGGACATGAGAAACATCGTAGAGCGACATAGTTGATACCGTCACTAAGAAATAAATCATATCATGAAAGAAGATTGCGAGGTCAATTAATCGAGTGTTTCACGATATTTAAGGGCTTTGACAAAATTGATGTAGATTTACTTTTCAAAATCGATAATAGTTCATTAACTCGGGGAATTGGAATGGAATGAAAAACCAGGAGGGCGAATCTCGATGTCACAAAGCACTTCTACACCTACAGTGTGGTCATCGAGTGGAACAAACTACCAGAGAAAGTGGTACAATTATTATGTTCCTTCCAACAACCAACTATACTCCTAAAATCGATTAATGAAATTTACAAACACATGTGGCAGTCCGTGGATTCGAATCCAGGATGCTCACACCGAAAATCAACACCTTATGCATCGCACCACGTAGGCAGTTAAAGAATGGTGGACACTGCCTACGATTTATTATGCAACTTCGAATCCTGCATATCAATCTAAGCATGTACACACATCCCAACTGCAACTCACGTAGGCTATGCATATGTGAATGGAAAGAGCAATTAATGGGGCCTTAACCAATGTAAGACAATTGACACATTCAAAAGAAGTTTAGACATCCATTTTGAGGAAGTTGGAATAATATAGGTAAAATAAAACAAAAAGTTAGGTTAAGCATCAGTAGTATATAATATTTCTCAACTTCGTTCTTTACTAAATTTCATGCCGACCAATGGTCGGAGGGAGGGGTGGGTGGGGAGAGATTTGTCTGCTTTGCTATCCTTGCCTTCCACTTTGTAGCAAATTCTATTTTAGCATTAAGTCCGGACTGCTTAGTAGGGACCGCAAGGTCTGTGTAGTCTGTGTATCTATGTAACTATATGTAGCTCAAAATTCCACTTTATAATTTCTTGGACATTTTCCTGTATAGAGCGAATCCCTCTCAAGGCGTTATGAAGGTGAGGGATTACGGGAGAGAGAGAGAGAGAGAGAGAGAGAGAGAGAGAGAGAGAGAGAGAGATGAGGGGAGAGGGGGGAGAAGGAGACAGATTTACATGGACTGACATAGATACACTTACCACACAAACTTTACGATCCAAGCGAGGTGGCCAAGACTTAATTTTATTGAGATAGCAGACCCCCAAATACAGATAATTGGAAGAAAAGGATAGCACTGCACAAGAGAGAGAGAGACAAAGTGAGTGAGAGTTAGAGTAGAACGAAGGAAGAAGTACTTGAATAATTAAGCCATATGAGAGAAAGAACAGATATAAAGGAGAAGGAAGAAATATAAACAAACATGAAGAAGAGTAGGAAGAGAAGAAGACAAACTGAATGGAGGAAAGCTTAAAGAAAATAGAAGGCCTAAACAAAGAGAGAGAAAAAAGAATATATATAGTTTTGAGGTGAGGTAGGATATTACTAGGTCATATTGGGTAGCAGAATAAAAATGATGGGTAAACTAAGGTATATGGGCTAGGGAGGCTAGCTATCTATCTAACTATCTGTATGTTTGCACATCTATCTATTTTCTGAGGCATGTTACCATTAGTATATTATATATATATATATATATATATATAGGCTATATATATATATATATATATATATATATATATATATAGGCCTACGTTAATTATCTAGCTATCAATCTATCTGTTACCAACCTGTTATCTACCTATCAACCTGTTATCTACCTATCAACCTGTTATCAACCTATCAAACTGTTATCTACCTATCAAACTGTTATCAACCTGTTATCTACCTATCAACCTGTTATCTACCTATCAACCTGGTATCTACCTATCAACCTGGTATCTACCTATCAAACTGTTATCAACCTATCAACCTGTTATCTACCTATCAACCTGTTATCTACCTATCAACCTGTTATCTACCTATCAACCTGTTATCTACCTATCAAACTGTTATCTACCTATCAAACTGTTATCTACCTATCAAACTGTTATCTACCTATCAAACTGTTATCAACCTATCAACCTGTTATCTACCTATCAACCTGTTATCTACCTATCAACCTGTTATCTACCTATCAACCTGTTATCTACCTATCAACCTGTTATCTACCTATCAACCTGTTCTCTACCTATCAACCTGTTATCTACCTATCAACCTGTTATCTACCTATCAACCTGTTACCTACCTATCAAACTGTTGTCAACCTATCAAACTGTTATCTACCTATCAACCTGTTATCTACCTATCAACCTGTTATCTACCTATCAACCTGTTATCTACCTATCAACCTGTTATCTACCTATCAACCTGTTATCTACCTATCAACCTGTTATCAACCTGTTATCTACCTATCAACTGTTATCTACCTATCAATCACCTGTTATCTACCTATCAACCTGTTATCTACCTATCAACCTGTTATCTCTACCTATCAAAACTGTTATTCTACCTATCAAACTGTTATCTACCTATCAAACTGTTATCTACCTATCAACTGTTATCTACCTATCAAACTGTTATTACCTATCAACCTGTTATCTACCTATCAACCTGTTATCTACCTATCAACCTGTCTACCTATCAACCTGTTATCTACCTATCAAACCTGTTATCTACCTATCAACCTGTTATCTACCTATCAAACTGTTTATCAACCTATCACCTGTTATCTACCTATCAACCTGTTAGCTACCTATCAAACTGTTATCTACCTATCAAACTGTTAATCTACTATCAAACTGTTATCTACCTATCAACCTGTTATATACCTATCAAACCTGTTATCTACCTATCAAACTGTTATCTACCTATCAACCTGTTATCTACCTATCAAACTGTTATCTACCTATCACCTGTTATCTACCTATCAACCTGTTATCTACCTATCAACTGTTTATCTACCTATCACCTTTTATCTACCTATCAAACTGTTATCTACCTATCAAACTGTTTATCTACTATCAAACTGTTATCTACCTATCAACCTGTCTACCTATCAACCTGTTATCTACCTATAAACCTGTTATATACCTATCACCTGTTATCAACCTATCAACCTGTTATCTACCTATCAAACTGTTATCTACCTATCAACCTGTTATCTACCTATCAAACTGTTATCTACCTATCAACCTGTTATCTACCTATCAACCTGTTATCTACCTATCAACCTGTTATCTACCTATCAACCTGTTATCAACCTATCAAACTGTTATCTACCTATCAACCTGTTATCTACCTATCAACCTGTTATCTACCTATCAACCTGTTATCTACCTATCAAACTGTTATCTACCTATCAACATGTTATCTACTTATCAACCTGTTATCTACCTATCAAACTGTTATCTACCTATCAAACTGTTATCTTCCTATCAACCTGTTATCTACCTATCAACCTGTTATCTACCTATCAACCTGTTATCTACCTATCAAACTGTTATCTACCTATCAAACTGTTATCTACCTATCAAACTGTTATCTACCTATCAAACTGTTATCTACCTATCAACCTGTTATCTACCTATCAACCTGGTATCTACCTATCAAACTGTTATCTACCTATCAAACTGTTATCAACCTATCAACCTGTTATCTACCTATCAACCTGTTATCTACCTATCAACCTGTTATCTACCTATCAACCTGTTATCTACCTATCAAACTGTTATCTACCTATCAAACTGTTATCTACCTATCAAACTGTTATCAACCTGTGATCTACCTATCAACCTGTTATCTACCTATCAACCTGTTATCTACCTATCAACCTGTTATCTACCTATCAACCTGTTCTCTACCTATCAACCTGTTATCTACCTATCAACCTGTTATCTACCTATCAACCTGTTACCTACCTATCAAACTGTTATCAACCTATCAAACTGTTATCTACCTATCAACCTGTTATCTACCTATCAACCTGTTATCTACCTATCAACCTGTTATCTACCTATCAACCTGTTATCTACCTATCAAACTGTTATCTACCTATCAAACTGTTATCAACCTGTTATCTACCTATCAACCTGTTATCTACCTATCAACCTGTTATCTACCTATCAACCTGTTATCTACCTATCAACCTGTTATCTACCTATCAAACTGTTATCTACCTATCAAACTGTTATCTACCTATCAAACTGTTATCAACCTATCAACCTGTTATCTACCTATCAACCTGTTATCTACCTATCAACCTGTTATCTACCTATCAACCTGTTATCTACCTATCAACCTGTTATCTACCTATCAACCTGTTATCTACCTATCAAACTGTTATCAACCTATCAACCTGTTATCTACCTATCAACCTGTTATCTACCTATCAAACTGTTATCTACCTATCAAACTGTTATCTACCTATCAAACTGTTATCTACCTATCAACCTGTTATATACCTATCAACCTGTTATCTACCTATCAAACTGTTATCTACCTATCAACCTGTTATCTACCTATCAAACTGTTATCTACCTATCAACCTGTTATCTACCTATCAACCTGTTATCTACCTATCAAACTGTTATCTACCTATCAACCTGTTATCTACCTATCAAACTGTTATCTACCTATCAAACTGTTATCTACCTATCAAACTGTTATCTACCTATCAACCTGTTATCTACCTATCAACCTGTTATCTACCTATCAACCTGTTATATACCTATCAACCTGTTATATACCTATCAACCTGTTATCTACCTATCAAACTGTTATCTACCTATCAACCTGTTATCTACCTATCAAACTGTTATCTACCTATCAACCTGTTATCTACCTATCAACCTGTTATCTACCTATCAACCTGTTATCTACCTATCAACCTGTTATCTACCTATCAAACTGTTATCTACCTATCAACCTGTTATCTACCTATCAACCTGTTATCTACCTATCAACCTGTTATCTACCTATCAAACTGTTATCTACCTATCAACATGTTATCTACTTATCAACCTGTTATCTACCTATCAAACTGTTATCTACCTATCAAACTGTTATCTTCCTATCAACCTGTTATCTACCTATCAACCTGTTATCTACCTATCAACCTGTTATCTACCTATCAAACTGTTATCTACCTATCAAACTGTTATCTACCTATCAAACTGTTATCTACCTATCAAACTGTTATCTACCTATCAACCTGTTATCTACCTATCAAACTATTATCTACCTATCAACCTGTTATCAACCTATCAAACTGTTATCTACCTATCAACCTGTTATCTACCTATCAAACTGTTATCTACCTATCGAACTGTTATCAACCTGTTATCAACCTATCAAACTGTTATCTACCTATCAACCTGTTATCAACCTGTTATCTACCTATCCACCTGTTATCTACCTATCAAACTGTTATCTACCTATCAAACTGTTATCAACCTATCTTACTAGCCGGTTATTACCTGGCATCAAATCCTTCATTTTATCCTTGGCCTTATATTGGAGAAAGAGAGAGAGAGAGAGAGAGAGAGATAGAGAGTGTGTGTGTGTGTGTGTGTGAGTAAGGGAGTGAGTGTGGCTTTATTTTGTTACATATGTTTTATTGCGTAGTATGATTAGTTATAATGATTGATTGATTGATTGGCATAATTGATTGATTGGCATAATTTAGCAAGTGTTAATTTATATTCTTACTTCCTAATCTCCTCTATATGCAATCTACTCCTATACTGATTAATTGATGGAATATTGATTAATTGATGGAATATTTAGCAAGTGTATATTTTCTTACTTCCTATCTAGCCTATCTGTCTATTGCCTTACGCCGTGCTCCCCGAAGGGGTGGCCACTAACGAAACGCCCCCATGCCCATTTGTCCCCAGTCAGTCGACGCCCCTCCTCCCAACCAGCACTGCCTTCATCCATATACTTCTTCACTCCATCCTTCCACCTCCCTCTCGGTTTACCTCTTACTTCCGAATCTCTTCTATATGCAATCTACTCCTATAATTATTTACCTCTGAAGCATCCACGTTTTTCTATTAAATACTATGACTTTGTCTTGCTATTATTAGAAGCTCATATATAGTATACTAAAGGGAGAGGTTTTTAGTTATATACTGTATATATATATATACTGTATATAATTTATTCATTATCTATTTTTAATTTCGTCCCCAGACATCAAGCTTAAAAGAAATACTGCCAAGACCCCCCTTCAATATAAATGTGCATTTTTCGGTCAATAATTGCAGGCTCGCTTTGGCTCGCCAGGAAATTTCCATACTTACCTGGCACGAAATGTCTTAAAATCGCCAAACTAATGGGGGCGAATGTCCCTCTCTTAGTGCAGTGGTGGATTAGAGTTAATAGTGTGCAGTAATCAACCCCTTCAGCACCATGACGTAATTTTCATCATATTCTGGTTACCATTAGACGATTTTCTTTGGCTTATAATCTTATGTGTGTTATGTATCACTCCGTCCTTCATGGGTCATAATGTGTGTCATGTGTCACTCCGTCCTTCATGGGTCATAATGTGTGTCATGTGTCACTCCGTCCATCATGGGTCATAATTTGTGTCATGTGTCACTCCGTCCATCATGGGTCATAATTTGTGTCATGTGTCACTCCGTCCATCATGGGTCATAATGTGTGTCATGTGTCACTCCGTCCATCATGGGTCATAATTTGTGTCATGTGTCACTCCGTCCATCATGGGTCATAATTTGTGTCATGTGTCACTCCGTCCTTATGGGGAGGGGGGAGGGGTCACCGTTTTTTTGTTTTATCTTTATCTTCTTTTCTCTCTTTCCCTGGCTTTTATCCATTCGGCCCCATTCAGCCAACTGTTTTAAGACGTTTATCCCCATTCAGGTGTCGATTTCTTCCTGGCGAGCGATAGCGAGCCAGCATTGTATGGAGAAATCCGGCTTCGCCGGATACATTTTTCTATCGAAAAATGTACAAAAATTTAGCTTGCTGTCAAAACAAAAATATATGCATGCTGGCTCGCTACCGGTCGCCAGCAAAATATTGACACCTGGATGGGGGTAAGCGTCTTAAAACAGTAGGTGAATGGGGCCAAACGGATACAAGCCAAAGAGAGTGAGAGAAAGAGAAAAAAAACGAGGTGGACTCCCTTAATGAGTCATAATATGTGTCATACATCACTGCGTCCTAAATGGGGCTTGCCACTATCGCACAAAAAATGGCATAGTTTAAACGCAATTTGACTTATCTTTGAAAGGGACTCTAGGGATAAAGACTATTTCAATTTATTCTGTATTTAGGGGCTAGTGGCTGTTTTTAGGGGCTGTATTTAGGGGCTAGTGGCTGTTTTTAGGGGCTGTATTTAGGGGCTGTATTTAGGGGCTAGTGGCTGTTTTTTTTTTTTTCTATTTATTCAGTTATTTTTTTAGTTTCCTCGCTAGACCTCCATCAAGCTTAAAAAAAACACCCCCTAGATCCCTCGACCGAAGGCCGATTCCTCTTAAAATTACACCTAAATGGTACGAAAGGTCTTAAAATTGACAAGGATATGGGTCGAAAGGTGTTAAAATCGCCAAACTAATGGGCCGAACGTCTGAAACTCTCAAAACTAATGGGGCTAAACACGAGGGAGAAAGTGGTCCAGAAAAACGACCAATCTCCCCTTAGTTCAATAAAATAGTCTGAAAATAACACATAAGATTGGAGTCATGTGATTGAAAGGGTTATAAAAAAAATGTGCTGCATAGAAACGTACACGAAACACGGCGCCAGGTATACAAAATGTCGGACGTGGAAAGGAAGATGGGATATTCCCTATAAAGGACTGGGTGGAGGGAGACATGGAAGGGGTGGGGCGGGGTGGAGGCTAAATCAGGGAGAGGGGAGAGACAGGGAGGGGGGAGGAGAGGGGAAGAGCGGAGAGAAAGGGAGGGGGGAGAGGGGAAGAGAGGAGAGAAAGGGAGCTTGGAAAAGAGGAGAGAAAGGGAGAGGAAAAGAGGAGAGAAAGGGAGAGGGAAGGAAAGAGAAGGCTTGTTCACCAGCTTGCTCAGTGAAAAGAGAGGACAACCATTGGTGATGGTGAACATTGAATGATAGTGTTCCACTTTAGAAGTAAGATAGTCCAAGAATTTCGGATAGTCAGTAGAATTAGGGGAGAGAAAAACAGCACAGATATATTTGGTGAGTGTGACAAAATATTCAGAAGAGTCAAAGTTGAGAACACTAGAGCAAGTAAGATTGTTTGATTATGCACACGCAACATCCACCTTTGACTTTGAATTGAGGATAGATATAGTAGGAGGATATAGAGAAGGGTTTGCCCTCTGTTGCCTCAGTCAACTGAGTTTCAGTGAGAAATAGACATTTATAGTGAGATTGAAGTTGGTATCATGAGTCAGATCAATGGGAGCATTTCTGGTCAACCCTCCCCCCCCCCCCCCACACACACACACACCCACCCGAGGTCTCCGAGGTGGGGCGTTGATTCATATAATTATTTATTTATATTAAATTTGGCTAGCCTATACAATTTTGAAAAGGTAGTGTAGTATACAACATGTTTGTGGTATAATAATAATAATAATAATAATAATATTTATTCAGTTAGCAATTTACAGAGTTGGTACCACATAGTTTGTTATAAATATGACATGTACCAGCCTTGCATAATTCCAACTAAGGATAGCCCAATAAGGCCGTTAGGCGTATTTCCATTGGGGTCCTTGTGGGATTAGGTTAGCTGGGGAAATGTGGAGGATAAAGAAATAGATACTTTAGAGAAAGTATATCTAGGGGGTTATTTTAAGATACCTTACATCCTATAGTAAATATCAGTAATCCGTAATCAGTAATCATTTCAGTTTGGTTTGTCTATCTCTTATGTCGTATTTAGTAGTAGACATAAGCTTGGTGCTCCCTTCTCGCAGCTGTCCGGAGCACCAAGCTTATGTCTACTACTAAATACGACATAAGAGATAGACACACCAAACTGAAATGATTACTGATTACGGATTACTGATTGTATGTATTGTATTGATAGAAAGAGAAGGCGTTTTGGAGGGTAGGCTGAGGTTGCCCTCAATATTGGTGATGCACAGAAAGAATCAGCAAGGGAGTTCAGGTGATGAAACAGGAGTTCCAGCTGTCCTTATAATCCACCTATAGCACTCCTCGGGAGTACTGCCCTGCTCGGCTGGTTTATGTAGTAATGCTCAGAATATATAATAGTACAGTACTGTAGGTTATTGTATTTAGTAATGTTGAAGTAATAGCCTTAAATATGACAATGCCACAAAGGCTGAAGCAAAAGTAAGAATGATAACAAAAAACACAACTTAAATGGCCACACTCATACATGGTTTACTTACTTACTTACTTGTCTTACTTGTCGTAGTTCCACACTCATAAACGGTCACTACCAAAAGATGTAGACTACACTCCTAAATGGCCACAGCCGAAATGGATATACAATCTGTTCCTTCTGTTGTTTGTCCATGCCCGATAAGTTATATGATCTTTTTATATCTGCTCAACAGGTGGCGTTGTGTGTGTGTAAGTGTGAGTGTCCGAGTGTAGGGGGTGAGACAGTGAAGCACGGGAACGAGGTGGCTTCAGAGATGGGGTCGTTTCGGGCCATGAGTGAGCACCGTGCCTCATGTGAAGGCAAGATGGCAGGTGCTCGTTGTACTCTACGTGCTTCACATGTCTCACTCCCTAGACTGGAACAAGACCTCACAGGCTTCACTGTTCATTGTAAAGCGGTGAATGTTAAGGCTCTCAGCCTATGCCCGAGAGGAAGTAAGTTGGAATATAGAAAACATATATATATATGACACAGCCCCTGTTTCCAAAACAATACCCTGCATGCAAAACTGCCTGAACCCCGGACAACATAGCTTGCAACTTTAATTATTATTATTATGATTAATATGTGCAAACTAGCATGGGAGAAGGGGAGTGTACCTGATGACTGGAAGACAGGCATAATAGTCCCCCTATATAAGGGGAAAGAGGAGTGTGTGGTAACCACCGAGGAATATGTCTTCTAACTTGTTCTAAGTGTAGTAGGGAGGTGTAGGCTACAGTAGGGTAGTGATTGAGAAAGTGAGAGCGAGAACGGAGAAATGGATAGGTCACGAGCAGGGTGGTTTTAGGAAGGGAAGAGGATGTGTAGATCAGATTTTTACCCTGAATTGTGTTGTGGAGAAATATCTGGAGAAGCAACAAAAGCTGTATGTTGCCTTTATGGACTTGGATTAGGCCTATGATAGAGTGGATAGAGAAGGTATGTGGAAAGTTCTTAGAATATACGGAGAAGATGGCAAGTTGCTGAAAGCAGTGAAAAACATGTATGAGGGTGCAAAGGCGGCAGTACATGTGGAGAATGAGCAGAGCGAGTTCTTTAATCTGAATGTCGGGTTGAAACGGGTGTGTGATGTCCCTGTGGTTTACTGTAGGCTATATGGATGGAGTCATGAAAAAAATACAAGGAAGAGCAGTGGATGTTGGTGTATCGCTGATAAGGGAGGGAAATGAGTGGAAGCTACCTGTACTGCTGTTTGCTGATGATACAGTTCTGATGTATGATAATGAATGGGAGTTGCAGGGTCTGGTAAATATGTTTGGAACAGTGTGCGAAAAACGGAATCTGAAGGTAAATGCGGGGAAGAGCAAGGTTATGGTTTTCGAAAGGGGTGAAGCCACAGAGTGTGAGGTGAAGTTGAACGGTCAGGCTATGGAGATTGTCAGCTCATTTAAGTATCTGGGCAGTGTGTTGAGTAAAGATGGGACTATGGATGAAGAAGTGCGGGAGAGGGTTGTAGGAACGTTGCAAGCAGTTACAAGAAATAGGGTGGTCAGTATGGAAGTGAAGAAGTCCTTGCATGGCAGTGTGGTAATAATAATAATATAATAATAATACTTTATTTCAGACTCACACAGTACAGAGGGGACCATACTGGGGTCCATATATAGCTTACAGTAACATAAATATATATAAGCTACTGTACATAGGCTACATAAAATAAAAAGAAATTAAATAATACCCAGCTTGCTATCATGTAGTTCACAGCACTGCTTCAACCAAAAACAGTGGTCATCAAACTACTGTGTTACCAAAACCACTGTCCTAATTGTGTACAGTACCATGCCTCACATCATTTAGCTTCCGGTACAGTATGTTGCTACAGTACAGTATAGGAATATCGGTACTGTACTGCACTATGAGGTTCAGTACCGGTATGCTAATTCTGTAGAGTAGCAGACCTGAAATCATTACTTAAGGTTAAATATAGAGCAACTTCCTCCAGTGTGCCTGGATCCTGGAGGTGTACACTATGCTTGGAGTTTGTAGCATTTTAACCTAAGAAGTGCGCATGGGGGTAATTAGAAACGTCCCCCTGTGCTGACGTATTTGAGCTGTTTCCATCACTAAAATATTCATTTTACCATAAATAGCATTAATACTTATCCATACGCGCCTATTTTGGGTTGATTATAAAGGTATTAACCTGAAACAACAATAAACTAGTGAAAACAGCGTTTGGATGGTCAAAATCGGAGATATAGGCCGCGAGTTATATAATGTATGGGTGAGGCAACCTGCTTTCCCGCCAATTTCCCCCAAGGCCACTGAGACACAGTCGATCGATATTCTCTCTCTCTCTCTCTTGCACTCGCTTGCTAACACTGATGACAATGCCCTGCTTGCAACTCGCTAATGTTAGCACGAAAATATACCTCAGAATAAGGGAATAACAGGGAAAATAGGTGATAACTGAAGGAGGGGAGGAAAGTGGGGAAGGAGGGGAGGTAGAGGAGTGATATTTTGCATGGCCCAGGGGCCCAAAAAAAAAAAAAAAATTTGTTTCGATGTTTAAAGTTGATTTTATTTTTCTCTGACTCTTAAGAGTCTTCCCGCAGTCCGCCGGGGGAACTCTTAAGAGTCTTCCCGTAGTTCCCGGGTTAATGATCCTGTTCTCAGAAGTGTTAAGGTGCTGAATGAATTTATATGTTAGCTTTCTAATGAGTGATTGGTAACAGTGTAAGTTCATATAGGCACATAGTGTACTTGTACTCTCATATTTTGAGAGCCCCAGAAAAATGTTCATGATATTGTGATATGAGATACTTAGTCTATTCACTGTCATTTTCTTATAGTTCCACCATAGTTGTGCTGTATACATTGGTGAGCAGTAAGAGTTGAACAATGTTATTTTTGTATCCCATGTGCACATATGAAATTTTCTTAATATTGAATTTCCCTGCATGCAAAGTTGCCTTCGCTGACGACCCATATCCTCATCATCTGAGCGATCACTTGAAATATACTGTCCTAGATACTTTACTTGGTAATCCCGACACACTTACAGAAGCGAAGCATGGACGTTGGAGAAGAGACTGATCAGACCAAGAGTGAGAGGGGTAGAAATGAGTTATTCAAGAAGTGCGTGCGGAGTTACATGGAGGGATAGACAGACGAATGAGGAAGTAAGAAGGAGGCGTGGTGTAGAGGTAGATGTCCTGGAAAGTGTGAAAAGGAACACCATGAAATGGTTCGGCCATATGGAACGTATGGGGAGCGAGAGAATGACTAAGGTGTATGAGAGTGAGGTGGAAGGACAGAGAGGGAGAGGTAGACCGAAGGAGAGGTGGAAGGATGGAGTGATCGAGGAAGTACAGGTATATGGATGAAGGCAGTGCTGGTTGGGAGGAGGGACGTCGACTGACTTGGGACAGAGGTGCATGAGGGCGGTTCGTTCGTGGCCACCCCTTCGGGGATCACGGCGTCAGACAATAGATAGATGATTAATAAAATTGTGTAGTGATACCCAAAATCCAAGGAAACAATGTAGGCCTATAATTGAAATGGATTATCTATGTTATTCGAGATGGGTTTAAACCCTTGCTTATGAGAAATACTTTTAAAGCTGAATGGAAATCGTCTAGGCCTAAAGTACATCTGAATAAGGTAAAGAAATAACATAGTTCATGGTAATTATTCAACCAATGTCCAGTTTTAGGCAGCCAATCAATCAAATCAAATGAATATAGAAAAGGTGGGTGAGGGTGAAAGAAGGGAAGTTTTTATTGGTGTAGTAAGAGAGAAAGTGTCAAAGTAGGAGGATAAAGAGTGTCGGGGCTTGACCCAACGTGCGTGAGTTGTTGATTTTAGTTTGGGGGTGGGCTGTGACTGTTGGTATTATTGAGACATATTTTTCGAGAGCTTCAGTATGGCACGTCAAGAAGGGATGGAGATAAAAATGGGTGGTAAGGCAAAAGATAATTAATTTTGGGTGGTAAAAGTTAATTTTGGTGAAGTGAGATTCAGAGGCTCTGATCGGTCAAGAGTGGCATAGAGGTTGGGCTGTGGACGAGCCGGCATGCCCCACCGCCTCTACCAGTCTGGACGAATCAGATGAGTCTGGGTGAATTTGAATATAAAATTTGGTAATGGAGAATGTTTTAATGATGGTCTGGCAATTTTGGATGGTAAGGGTCTAAAGTGGGGCAGCAAGGCATGGCTGTCAACTGCCGAGTCTAGAGATGATTGCACTGTTTTATGAAGAGCTTAATTTACTTTAGTTTTTATTGTGTATTTGTGAAAGAATTAGACATTTTGGCTGGTAGGTGAGTAAAAGGAATGGTGAAAATTGAGTGTGAGTTTGTGGTGTAACAAAGTTATTATGTGAATAGGGGATTGGGAGCCTCTCTGTTGATTGGATGCAAGAGGTTCGACCAGGGACGGATGGGTTGAGTGATATTATTAAAAATTTGACAAAGTTATCAAAGGTCTCAAGTTTTTCAAGTTGTTTATTAGCCAGAAAGTTGTTGTAGACATTAAGTGAAGGGATGCGGGAGAGTTCATGCAAGTGTTCCGATGTTTGGAACTCATACCACCGAGTTCCATGGATCCACCTCAGTGCTCTGTTCTGTATTCTTTGGAGTTTAATTTTGTGGGAGTTTGCCAAAAGAGTGCTGGTCAGTGGGGCATATGAAAGTAGCGGTCTAATTAGGGCTTTGTACGAATGGGTTTTAGTTTTGATGGAGGCATTTCGAAAACGGAAAATTGATTGAAGAGATTTTGAAGCAATGGGGATAATCTGATTTGCATGATGATGAAAGTGAAGTTTTTTGTCAAAGGTTAGGCCGAGTATATACTTTGTTAGTGGGTGAGACAGTTACTGGGATGCGATCAGGAGGAGGTGCGCGGGAGTTGAGGAATAGTGGTCTAGGACGTAGGTAAGCAGTGGATATGTAGGTGATAAAGGATTTTCAAGGATGAGCCTGAATCCGCCATTTCTGTTCCCTTTGTGCTATTCGGTCAAGCGCTCTCTTGGCTTTGTTTGTCAAACCGTCTATGGTAGTTGCCCTAACAAGTTACGTCACGTCGTCAGCGTAGTACTTTACTTACTTTTGTAGTACTTTTGTAGATGTTTAGGTGACAATCACCACGGTCGATCTGGGGATTCGCCGCTAGTAGGAAATTGTGAGAGTCATTATTGATTGGATCTGGCATGTCGTAGTGTAGAGAATGTACAGTGTAGGTGCGAGCACGGATCCCTGAGGTACGCCTGCATGGAGTGGAAATGAGTCTGAATAGAAATTTGAAAATTTAATTTTGGCTGATCTGTTATCTAAGAAGTTGCAGAGAAGTTTTTTAATTGGTAAGGGGAAATTGAAGTTTTCGCAGATTTTGTACTTCAGGCCTACCTGCCATACAGTGTCAAATGCTTTTTTGATGTCTTTTGTGATGAGTGTTGTTTTGTGTCCGCGTCTGGAGTGTTTGTTAATGTGAATGTAGTTCGTGATTATGTTAAGTGCTTCCTGAGAGGATCTGCGGGGTCTAAAACCAAACTGTTTGTCAGTGAGAAGTCCTTCGTCTTCGAGGTACAGTCTGAGTCGGCGATTTATGATTGTTTCAAAAGTCTTCCCAAGAAGCCTATAGTGGAGTACTTTATTAGTGCTCCAAATGAAAGGTGTGTTCTCAACTAAAATTTAAATATCAACCTATGTTGAATTGTTGACTTTGGCTCAACGATCTTTGTTTTTGTAGTGGGAAGTCACATAATAAACGCAACTATTCGTGGTACGAGAGTGCTTATTGGATGAACGTCCTTCATTGAAATATATAATAGGTTAGATTAATGATTTTCAGCCGATTGTTGAGCTACAGTCAACACAGTCACAGTTTGACTTTTAATGACACTTAAGAACGTACCTTTCATTTGGGGCATTTGAGATATTCCTGGACTGTCCACATCTGATTACCGAAACGTCACCTTTGTTTACATGGCTCTCCAGTGAAAGGTTCTCATGAGTGTTTAAAAAAAATCCTTGCCTTGGTAAGTAGACTAGGCTATAAACTCGTACAGAAACTGAATTGAACAGAGGAATACTTAAAGGTAAAATGTCTGGAATTAGAGGTCGTGAACGTCTTTAGGCTAGCCTAGGGGTCACGGTTAGGGTAGGCTAAGTAACAACTGAGGATCTTGATTATCTGGGAGACTTAGGCCTAGTCCTAGTTAGGAGTGGGTGGGCCAGGGTCACACTGGTCGGAGAGAGGTGCTTAGGCTATTGCTTATATTGTAGAATTCAGTAATTTCAGTTAGGATATTGGCCTAGGGTCTAGGCTAGTGCCACTAGTAGAGATGATCGAGATCTTGGTGGTAGCCTACGATTTTAGTTACTGGACCTATTTGACAGATAGGCTACCGCCAATGATTTAATAGGCCTAGGGCCTAGGCCTACATATTTTTTTTCGGTTTCCACGCATCCAACACCCTTTTCTGGTGTACGAAACACTAAAAAAGCAATGGGGACACTTATCGTAGGCTACTGGCTAGCCTAATTGTTTAATCGAAGGCCTTTTTTTTCTAGTTATTAAAACTTATTCTAGGCTATGGTGTATTATATGATATAGGCTATAGAAGCAATATAACTGTTAAAATTACCTGGGAAGTGTATATTAAACCAAATACTAGTACGCGGTACCGTATTAGAGTAAGTCCACGGATGTGCGTTTACATTTTGGGTATGGAGCGACCTGTTGCCTACTGTAACAGCTCCGTTGTATGCGTATTTCCTTAATTGACCGACCGTAATTGTTTAATCGAAGGCCTTTTTCATAATTTTTTAGTAGAAGGCCTTTTTTTCTAGTTATTAAAAATGTACTCTATGGTGTATTATATGATATATAGGCCTAGAAGCAATAGAACTGTTAAAATTACCTGGGTAGGCTAGTGTATATTAAACCAAATACAAAACTTTGAATAGGGCTAATGAGGTAAGAGATATGTTTTTTATCACTTTTCAACCCAAGACCAGTGGGGGTTAGGTTAGGTTAGGTTAGGTTAGGTTAGGTTAGGTTAGTGAGACCCAGCGTCGCACGTGATGCGTCGGCAGTGTTTGATCACCAACTCCCAGAGACGCATCACGTGCGTCCGACATATTAAAATCAGTTACGTGGCTCGTAAGGTAGAAAATGGCGGGAGAATAGGAGGGGGAGGTACCGTAGTGTGTGTGTGGGAGCCAGGCCGGTAGGTGTGAGCGGGCCAAGACAGC
Organism: Paralithodes platypus; assembly: GCA_032716605.1. Lineage (NCBI taxonomy): Eukaryota > Metazoa > Arthropoda > Malacostraca > Decapoda > Lithodidae > Paralithodes > Paralithodes platypus. Next base: position 9,754,526 of record CM064566.1, on the reverse strand, counting down.
CGCGCGGCTGGTGGTGGTGGGCTTAGTGGGGATACTTTACACCCTTAGTTCAACGCCACTTTGAACCTTCATTACTCCGGTCGTATGGGAGCTAGAGGCTTGAGATTTATGTGAGACACTCCTTAGGATGTATGCCGTACAATGCCATACTCAGTTTTCACCCTAGTGCTCCCGGGCGGGTGGTCATGCGGGGGAGACAAACTTTCGACCCCCCCGCCCCCCAAATGACCGAGGCGAGTTTTTTTTATTTTTTTATTCATTTCTCACCATTCTCTTCCATTTTGGCACAACAAATTTTTTTGAGGCCCCCCCCCCCAAAAAAAAATATCCGAGGTGATTTTTTTTTTTTTTTTTTTTTCATTTCTCATCCTTGTCTTCCATTTTAGCAAACAAAAAAAAGAAGTGAAAATGGCTTGGGACTGGGGTGAAAAAAATATTATAACTAGCCGGGATTCAACGGGTTAATGACCAGCTATGTAAATACAGTAGTGTATTTTTGGTTTAGTCTGTGCTCAAAAATCCATTTTCTTTAGGATTTTCTCCCCCTCCAAGGCTCCACCCTCCCACTGCTCTTAGTTTTGTATTTGGTTTAATATACACTTCCCAGGTTATTTTAACAGTTCTATTGCTTCTATATATCATATACCGGTAATACACCATAGAATACGTTTTTAATACCGTAACTAGAAAAAAAGGCCTTCGATTAAACAATTACCCGAAATATAAAGACAACTCTGTTGCGTTCGTGGAAGTAGCGTCACTTTGTTTACTTTACGCTCGGAGTGACTTCCCGGTCCCGCCTTGGCGGTCGACTTAAAATGGCTAAGCTTATAACCAGTTGTTGGGTACATTTTTTGATAAAAAATTGCGTTATAGGGCGTGGGATACAGGACAGGGTTGAGGGGGGGCTCTGCCCCCCCTCACCCCTCCGTGAATTATAATAATCGTCATCTATGTTAACTCACCTGGTTAACTCACCTGGTAGGGCCGCCAATCGGTAGTGCATGACAGGCCAAGGATTAGGCAGCCCAGGAGATAGCATGACATGCCAGTCAGATGCAACATTTGAATGTACTGGGGATGCTTGACAATGAGGTGACTGGTAGTGTGTGTCGGACCAATAATATGATGGGGTAGTTTATCAGGGGTTGAGATGCAGGGTGTCAAACGACGCTGTTTTTTTGAGTGATAACGCAAATGAACTTTTTGTATAATGATAACAGAAGCTCCTCCCATTTATTTTTTATTTTTTTAAGCAACAAAAAAGGTAAATTGACATAATTTTGGTCTCCATATTTTCCATCTTGATTGCTTTTAGATTGCAGGAAATACTGTTTTAGACACCTAAATTCTTAAAAAAAATCACGGGGGGGGCATGCCCCCGGACCCCCCTAGAGCTCGCACCTTCGCCGCTCCGTCGCGCTATAATGATAACAAAATAATAGGCTAAACCATAATGATAACACAATTCATATTTTGTGGATTGACACCCTGTTGAGATGTTGCTAAAAAATGGGAAGGGGGATTTTATGGGTTGAAGAGTGAGTTGTGGAGGTGTTGGATCAATTTAGATTTGAATTGAGCAAGGGAGGGGAATTAACTATTTCAGCTGGTAGGGAGTTCCACTGATGGATTATACGACAGGAGAAAAACCTTTTTCTTGCTTCGGTTTCTGTGTGGGGAACAAATATCTTGTATTTATGACCTCTTACTCCTTGGTGGGGTGACATAGTGAACAGGTCATGGGGTTTAATGGGCGAGAGATTATGGAATATTTTATAACACTGAATAAGGTCGGTCCTCAACAATCTGCCTTTAATTGAAAACAGGTTTAAGGTAGAGAGACGATCATGATAAGTGAGACTTGAGTGGTTGGTTACTTGTTTCGACCATCGACGTTGAACAGACTAGAAGATTAAGATCGCCTTGAAATCCAGTATTCCAAACAGGAGAAGCAAAGTCAAGCAAGGGTCTGATGTCTGAGATGAGGAGGGAGATCATAAAGGAAGGTGACTGGCATATGGTAGATTTTAGTAGGTTTGTAGCTACTCCTCCAGCTTTAGCCACAGTTTCTCGAATCTGTAAATGGAATCTTAATTTAGTGTCTATGGTAACCCCTAGGTCTTTGTGTGAAGATACTGTACTTAAAACATTTCCATCTAGATGATAGATAGCATTGTTTTGTAGCTCGAGTCCACGCTTAAGGGGAGATTTCCACTTGAGGGATTTTTTTCTTTACCCCTTTCTCTCTCATGTTTAGCCCCATTGCTTTTGAGATTTTAAGACGTTCGCCCCATTAGTTTGGACATTTTAAGACATTTTGCCCCATCTCTGTAAATTTTAAGACCTTTCGTGCAATTAAGGTGTCAATTTTTTCCTGGCGAGCGATAGCGAGCCTGTAAACTGTCTTCGTGGTGCGATGCATAAGGTGTTGATTTTCGGTGTGAGCATCCTGGGTTCGAATCCACGGACTGCCACATGTGTTTGTAAATTTCATTAATCGATTTTAGGAGTATAGTTGGTTGTTGGAAGGAACATAATAATTTAAGAGCAACCGGCCTCCGGCCGGGACATTTTTCTACCGAAAAATGTACAAATTTATCTTGAAAGGGGGTCTACGGGGGTGTAATTTTAAGCTTGATGAAAACGTAGGAAACAAACTAAATACCTCCCCTTAAATCGGATGGACACACTTGTTGGGTGCGAACTTTAGACCCCAAGAGGAGGCGGTAGATGCTAGAATGTTGATATTTTGTTGGAGATCTTGAGAGCTTGATTGTGGTGACTTGCTTGGATGCTGGATGTAGAGTTTGAGGTCGTCAGCAAACAACTTATAGTAACAGGTGAGGAGGGCTCCAAGGTAATTAACATATAGGAGAAACAACAGTGGTCCAAGGACTGAACCCTGTGGAACACCACTTGTAACAGGTAGGGCTCTGCTATGGATGCCACTGCTGGACACACTCATCGTTCGGCTGGTAAGGAAACTCTTAATCCACAAAAACAAATTACCTGAGATGCCGATGGAGGACAGCTTGGTCAGTAGGGTCTTGTGATGAACTCTGTCAAAGGCTTTGACAAAGTCAAAAAGGATCAGATCAACAGTGAGACCAGAGTCATACCATTTTGTGATTTTGTTATATGAGAGCAGAAGTTGATCGGTCACTGACCTGTTGGCACGGAAACCGATAACAAATATGTATTAAATATACATATACAATGGTACCTGTCAAAAAGGTGTCCAGTAACTAAAATCGTACCATCTTGGTAGGCCTAGGCCTAGATGCGAACTTAACCGTGACAATCGACCCATTTAAACATGATGACCATACGCCCGGACAGTGCGGACACTACATCCTTCCCGCAACCTTTTGCGGCGATATTCACTCCCTCTCAGTCACGACCGTTAGGCTATAGCCTAGGCCTACATCTAGATAATTAGATAATAGCCTAGGCTAGACAGGTTTTTATATTCCAAAATTATTGTTATTAATTTCACCACAACACCAAACACCTTCAATGAAATTAATGAAAACATAGCCTAGGCCTATATGTGATCCACCGGGATAATTCAAACCTGGGTTAGCCTATCACACACAGATTTTTAAAAACACTTACCATTACACCACCAGGGCCCAGGACAGTTAAAGGTTTATGCACACGCGGCACACCTACGACTTATTATCCATTCTCGAATGCTGGATATTAATCTATTAGTGTTCATATTCCCAACTGCGCTAAGATAGCCAAATGTTTAAGTGAGAGGAAAGAATATTCATGGGACACAGATCATAGCCTATAGACCGGCCTCTCTACGAAATATCCCGGGTAGAATGTAGAATTCGGGTGTACCGCCAGCCTTGTTTACACTACGCGGAGCGGCGGCGGACGCTTGCCATCATGTTCCCGTCTATTTTGACTGCCTTTGGATACAATAATATGTTGAGGGGGGCTGTGCCCCCCCCTCCCCCCTCTCTGGCTCTCTCACCCCCCCATGACACATTGTCATCATCATATATATTGCCAGCAAGGGGCAAATAACAACAAAAAAATCGCCGTCAAAATAGATGTGAACTTCTTACAGTTTCTTACAGTAGATCCTCTGGAAAAAGGCAAACTAGGCCTGTGTATCCAGCTCAGTGCCAGTACTTGCACTGCTGCGGTCGTTCACGGTGTTGGCGGCGGCGGTAGCAGACGCAACATTTTTACTATTCTGTAATTTTGCTTTATAATCAAACTTCAAATCTTGTCTTCCCCATGCTTTATCAAGATTACTTTCAAACTTCCTTATTGATTCGGAATCGACTACATACTGGGGCAGTGCGTTCCACTCATTTACCACTCTTATCACAAAATGACTTTTCCTTTTCAAGCCTATTTCTTTCTTTGTAAATTTTCTTAGTGTCCTCTCGTTCTTGTTCCCTCCCGCATCAAGAAGATACCTTCACACACATCCTCATCATACTTTCCTGACACTACCGGGTATCTTATCCCCTCTCTTTCTCCTATATGCCAGTGTCGGAAGCCCCAGTGTCCTCAACCTCTGCTCATAGCCTGTGTTCTTAAACGTTGGTACTAGCTTGCTAGCTCTCCTCTGCACTTTCTCCACTGCTTCTATATCCTTTACCATATATGGAGCCCACACCTGGTTCGCATATTCCAGGTGCGGCCTAACCAGCGCTGTATAGAGATTCCTGAAGATTTCTTCGTCAAGTGACACAAATGTCCTCCTTATCAGCCCTACAATTCTATTGGCATTGTTTATCTTTTCCGCTAAATGTTCTGAGAAATTTAACTTATATTGTCTATCACTACTCCTATATCCTTTTCTGCATTCACTTCCTCCATCGCTTCATACATACTGTATCCTACCTTGTCTTATCTTGCTTGTCCCAATCCGCATGTACTGGTACTTGCATTTTTTTTGGATGAAAAGGCATTAGCCAATGCTCAGACCATCCCTTCATGTCCTCCACATCTCCTTGAAGCAAACTCACATCTTCCTTACTCCTCACTCTTCTATACAGCTTAGTGTCATCCGCATACAGGTATATCTCACTTCCATTAGTTATAACTTCAGGTAAGTCGTTGATAAATATAACGAACAGTAGTGGTCCCAACACAGATCCCTGAGGTACCCCACTTGTAGTTTCCCTCCACCCCAAACCTATTCCATTCACCAGTACCCTCTGTCTCCGATCTTTCAGGAAGGCTTCTATCCATTTCACACATTTCTCCCCTATATTATAGCTTCTAACTTTCTCTATTAACCTTTTATGTGGGACCTTATCAAAGGCCTTCATAAAATCGCAATATACCACATCTATAACATCACCATCCTCCAGAATTTGCATCCAATCATCTACCACCTTAATTAGCTGTAGTACCGTCGACCTCCCCGGCAAGAATCCGAACTGTCTCCCACTGAAAAGTTGGTTTGATTTCATATGCTCCATTATTCCTTCTCTAATTACCGTTTCCATTAGTTTACACACAACACTTGTCAAACTGACTGGTCTATAATTTCCTGGGTCATTTCTCTTTCCCTTCTTAAATATAGCTGTTATGTTCGCCTCTCTCCAGTCCATCGGGGTTTGTCCTGTATTAAAAGATACCTCAAATAAAAAATTTAATGGCTCTACTAACATCTCACCTCCTTCCTTTATGATTCTTGGATGTATCCCATCCGGTCCCGGGGACTTACTTCTGTTAATTTTTTCTATAGCCCTTCTTATTCTAGCATGGGAAAACTCTATTAGTTCTAGTGCCGGTGCCTGTTTGATGGGAATAGTAGGCACTGCATCATCCGACTCCACTGTTAGTACCTCCCAAAAGTATTTCCCCAGCACCTCTGCTTTCTCCTTATCAGTTTCTGCTCTATTCCTATCATCCAATTATCCTATCAGTTCTGGGATCCCTACTCTTCTTGTTAACTTTTCCTGAATGTACTTCCAGAATAATTTTAGATTATCCTTCACGTTTCTTGCAATCTCTCTCTCCCTCTCCTTCACCCCCCTCCTTGTAGACCGGGAGTCCGGGGGGGTCTGGTTAGCTGGAAAGGTAACCAATTTCTTTCCCATCAAAGTATCACCTATCAATGCTAATGTATGGAACTGGACGACTGGCAGGCTTGCTGTGGTGGATGTGGCCAGGAGAGTGGATTTAATCCACTCCAAAAATGATCTAGATCAGCTTTGCACAGTAACCCATCCTAAATAACTGTAATAGGCATTCCATAACCCAATGTATGAAAGATGGTTGATGACAGCAATTTGTATTGGTGGGTTGCCCCTGCCAGCCCCCATTAATTAGCCCCTCAAAGCTGATCTAGATCAGCTATTGAGGTAACCACTTCAAATCACTTGCAAAATCTTCTGTAGGGTCCCAGATATCATGAATGGCCACTTCAAGTAAATTCCAGTGGTGGGGTACCCCTGCCAGCCATGCCCAAAAAAGGCAAAACCCCAGAAATGAGCTAGTTCAGCTCATGAGGTAACCACTTCAAATCACTTGCAAAAGCTTTTGCAGGGTCCCAGATATTATGAATGGCCACTTCCAGTAATTTCCAGTAGTGGAGTGCCGTAAACTGGGGTAACTTCGGAAATTTTTCGAGGTTTTTTAACAATTTCTCCTGAGTTGTTGTTGTTCCCTAAGCTGCCTGGCCGAACAGCCCTGAGTCCCTGAGAAAGGCCATGGCCACGATCGGGCTTTCCCACAGAGCTCTCATTGAGTGTAGATTGTGTTGTTGGCGTAAGTGGTTGTGTGAAATGCAGTCTTCTATGATGTGTTTAATGGTATGGGGTGCTGTGTTACATCCCGGGCAGGCGTCGACAACGGAGTCATCCAGTCTCTTCTGATAGCTCAGGAGAGCTGGATGGTGTCCGCATCTCAGCCTGGCCAGGTGGACTCTGTCCTCGCGAGGAAGGGAGGATTCGGAAGGATGGATTTCGGGAGGTCGTGCATGCAGCTGCGTGTTGTCTGTGAGTGAGTGGATGGATCGGTGAGAGATATGAGTATGGATGTGCTTTTGGAAGTTGGTTCGGGGTGGGCAGGGAGGGAGAGAGGACAATAATTTTGTGTGATACCGTGTGCTGGGTGTTGTTTTGATATTTCTTGGTGTCTGTGGGTGTGTTGCCATGTAGTTTAGTGGGTGGTCTTGGTTCGTGGAGGCTGCTGCCAGGAATTGAGTGCCTCTCATGTCCAGATGGTCGTTGACTTTGAGGATTTTGGTTTCTTGATGTAGGTGATCTGTGGGTGAAGTAGCTGTGCAGCCTGTAATGATCTTCAGGGCTTTGTTTTGAATAGTCTGTAAGGTTTTATGATGTGTTTCAGCTAGGTTAGAAGCCCAGGCTGGGCTTGCGTATTCCATCACTGATCTTATGTATTGTTTATATACTGTGGTGGTAGTTTCTTTGTTGTGTCCAAATTTTGTGTGAGCAAGTGACCTGAGGGCGTTAAGTCTGGGTGTCAGTTTCTTTTTAATGTTTGTGGTGTGCTGTTTGAATGTCATATGAGTATCATATGTTACTCCTAGGATTTTGTGTGTGTGTGTATGTGTTAGGGGTGTGTTGTTTATGGTGAGTTGAGGGATGTATTCGTGTTCTCTGTCCAACTTGTGAGCAGGGTTGCGGTGGATTTGGCTGGGGCTAGATTAAGTCTGTTTGTAGTGCACCAGCCATGTAGTGTGTTGAGATAGGGTTGAAGGAGATCTGTTGCTCTTTTTGGGTCATGGTGTGTGCATGTGAGTGTTATGTCATCTGCATAGGAGGCTAAGTTTATTTGGGGCGTATTGGGTGTAGTTATATCGTGCATGTACAGATTGAAGAGTGCGGGCGATAGGACGGATCCTTGTGGGACTCCGTTTGGAAATTTTCTGATTTTAGATGACTGACCGGCAAAAGATACGTATGCACATCTGCCTGCTAGGAAGTTGGCCAGCCACCTTTTTGTGTTGTGCATGTTTGTGTTGTAGATTTTGTTTGTTAGGTTGTGGCGGGGGATGGCATCGAAGGCTTTACTAATGTCGAGTGTGGCTAATAGTGATCTGTGTGGTGGTCTAGCTGAGTTGATGCCGTCGAAAGCTCTTTGTGTAAGGTCTGTGAGAAGAGTGTTTGTGGAGTGCAGTGGCCTAAAGCCATGTTGTGTTGGAGCTAGGGGTAGGTCAGGTGTAATTAGTTGTAATACTAGGCGTTCCATGACTTTGGAGGGGGAGCAAAGGAGTGTGATGGGGCGGTGCGAGGAGGGTAGCGTGGGGTCTTTGTTGGGTTTGGGGAATGTGATGATGATACCATGCTCCCAAATGTCTGGTACAGTATTGTGTTGTGTGAATAGCTGTAGTTTGATATGTTAGTGAGTGCTTGTATGCCTTGTGGTCCCAGGTGTCTGAGGTGTATGTTGCTTATGTTGTCTAGGCCACAGGCGGGTGAGTGCTTGAGATTGTTGATGATATGCTTTGTCTGGTGATTGGTGAAGGGTGTATAGTCAGGATCTGTGGGGAATTGTCTCTTACGTTGGATGACACGTCGGTCGTCTTTGTGAGGTTTTAGGTGGCTGACATGTGAAAAGTGATTGATGAGAGTGTTTGCTTGTTGTTTACATGAAGGAGTAGAGGCTGTTGTGATTGCAGCATGTGATTGTGTTGTGTTGCTGTTGGAAAGTGTGATGCTGTATCTCCTGAGTGTAAACACATTATAGAGATTTAACTAGGTCAAGTGATGTATGGTGATAGTGCTCCATAATCCAGGAAGCCTACTAAAATTATCCCCCATAATAAGAGAGCTATCCTTTTCCTAAATGATGTCCGAAGTATTCTTGAAAAATGGAAAACTTCGGACATTTATGGATAACTTCGAACATACGGTGATTTCTTATGAAAAATTATTGCCAAGAAAGCTGGGATAACTCCGGACAAACGGAGGAGAACTTCGGACGTACGTTCGTGGCCTTATTTCATTCATTTTTCGGCTCCTACTATTTTATATGAATATTTTATTATTGCTGCTTATTCCTGTCCGATGTTTTAGTGGAAAATGCACAGTCAATACTTTTAGGCCTGTATAATCAGTATAGGAGGGGGTTATATACGATGTTTAACATAGGTCTATATTCTTTTTGGATCTGTTCTCGTTAGGCATTGAGCTCACTCCTAGAAAATATTGAGCAGGAAAAATAACCAATGCTGTCAAATCAATAACTCAAAAATTAACTAGGCCTAGTGAAAATATATAGGTACCGGTATGTATACTATATCACTGCATATACACTTATGAATTTGAGCATTTTTATAGGTACTGTATAACGTATTTGTTAGTGTTTCTTTCGGCAGATGAAACAAATTTTGGACAAGATATATGCCTCTCCTAATTTATATACTGTATATTAAATATCCAGAATTATCCGAAATACATAAATCGGTTAGCATATTATCATATTTTTATGGGTTTTTGGACTCGGAGAATGATTATTTGATCTTTTACCACCATGTTAATGATGGACAAGTATTATGAATGATTTTCATAGGGCAAATAATAACAAACGATTGTTTTGTTCCATGTCCGAAGTTAGCATGTTTTTTTGTTTTAAACGCAGTCGATTAAATGATGGTGTTCTAGCTAGAGTGTTATACAAATGTAACAAATTTCCTTTGGTGGATGTTGTCTCTGGTAATGTTACTACAAAATTATATCAGTCACAACATCATTCATATAAACAAATTTCTTCAGGGTGATAGAAGTTTGGCAGGGTAGCGAAAAATTTACATATTTTAGTCATACTGTATATATAATTTTTGTTTAGTGTACATATACTCATGTCAGTTCCCTAGGACTTTTACATGCTTTTCCTTTGCCATTTCTCTAAACGGACCCCACAAAAAAAACCAATAAAAAGTGTTTCCATTATATAATGACAATGTCTAATTACTTATTATCGCCGATGTCCGAAGTTATCACCGCAGTCCGAAGTTACCCCACTTTACGGTACCCCCGCCAGCCACCATTAATTAGCCCTTAACCCTCTGTTCCCGGAAGGGCTCTTGAACGCCCATAAAAAAGCATACACGAGCTGCCCGGAAGGGCTCTTAAACACCCATGACGTCAAAGCCTGTGAGCTTGGTGTGCGAGGCGTCGGTCCGACGCATGTAAACAACAGCCGGCTGGACCGACGCTCCGCATCTCCGGCCACAAGAAGGAGAGCGTCGCTTGTTCGTGTGTGCCTGTATGTTGTTGTTAAGTATCGAAAAGTGGTGTAAAGTGGCTGTTTTGGCCATAAAGTTATCTCCAATGAAATCATCATCACAGCTCAACCAGTTGACTTAGAGAGCTCTACTTAATGCCATTCTACAGGTAAATAACACAGCTACGCTTGGGGATGCGCGGGAATGCGGGAAGCAGTCTGATTAACGAATATACGGTAGCCTAGCCTAGACGTTTTTCGGCCAAAACACCCGGGTTTCGAGGAATATATATATAATACATAGCCGGGGCTGGAGGGTTAAAGCTGACCTAGATCAGCTCATGAGGTAACCACTTCAAATAACTTGCAAAATCTTCTGCAGGGTCCCAGATATCATGAATGGCCACTGCCAGCAAATTCCAGTGGAGGGGTACCCCTGCCAGCCACACCCCAAAATGGCAAAACCCCAGAACTGACCTAGATCAGCTCATGACAAAACTACTTCAAATCACTTGCAAGCTTTTCTGCAGGGTCCCAGATATCATGAATGGCCACTTCCAGTAATTTCCAGTGGTGGGGTACCCCTGCCAGCCACACTCAAATTGCAAAACCCTAGAACGGAACTTAGTAGCTCACAAGGTAACCACCTGAAATTAAGTGCAGCTTATTGTGCAGGGTCCCAAATATATAATAGTGGGTTGCCAGTAACCTGTAGCTATAGATGCTCTACATTGATATTTCCCCTCAATTGACATGGAGATTTACTGGAAATAGATGATTTATCCTGTTCACATAAATTATCTACTAAATGAGCTACTAAGTTCCGTTTTAGGGTTTTGCAATTTGGATAATAGTTTTACTGACAAATGGTGCCTCAGTCATTCATATGCATGTTCCCATTTCTTCTACAAAAGCAAAGTTTGACAAGATAACAAAATTCTCCCTTTTTTCACCGACTTCACAAAAATATTTTAGTGTACTTAAACATAACTTACTGTAATTAAAAGATCCTATCACAGCAATTATATTTAAACACCAGGAACAAACACTTGCAAATAGGTTTTTGATAAGTTATTTTGTATAAGAGATATTTATAATTTATCAATAAAACATCTGCATTCACCTTGTGTCTGAATTCACCCCAGTCCTACAGTGATGGAAGGCCAGAATTTCTCATTCAGTGCTAATGGCTTAATCAACTTAGTGGCAATGGCTCTTAGATTTTTGGTGTGATCCACTTGATTCTGACATTTATTTATATGAAAATTATTTATTACCGGTATCTAACTTGGCCCAATTTGGGTAACTTAACCTTACTTAACCTACATCTAATGTAGAGAAGTTCCTGGAAGAAGGCCATCAGGCCTATAATCCTTGGGCTCATTGTTTTTCTAATACAGTATCATTATAGGTTCTTGGCTTGTTATTGTTTGACAACTTACTTGCATCTGTGCTGTATAATTGAAATGTTTATCTTGATTTACTTATTCCTGATTAAGACTCATTTCAACATAATTGGGCAGGCATCCAAAGCTAACAATCCCAACTAGCCAAGCATAACCAATAGATTCAATAGAGCTTTGATGATCAACATAAAAATATTCACTTTGATAAAGTGCCTTCTTTTATATTTATTTATTTTATTAATTAATTTATTTTATTAATTTATTTATTTTGTTTCAGAGGTGCAGAGTTGATGATGTGGTACGGAAATGACTATAGCGTGGAGTGGGGATTGGCTCTGGAATCATATATGAAGAAAAATCCAAATAATTCTATCAGAGGTAATTACCACCATGTGTTTCCTGATAGGATTATGAAAGGAAAACCTATTATTTGGTAGTACCGTAGTCTTGTACAGTATTATGTTAGATTCTTCCACCCTCACACCGTACCTATTTCCGTTCAATCCAGTCCTTCTTCGTAAGACCTTGGTCGAGTGAAGATTGACACGTGCAAATGGCGACGTATTGTGCCCTGGATGGTTGGCTAATTGGCCGGACTGTGAACGTGGGGGGAGCTGCGCGTAGGGGTAGACCTAGAATTACGTGTCCCTCTTAAATGCACGGTAGAAAGCTAAGACTTCAGTCTGTCTCAGGCAAGCAACGAAGGCACACCTATGTCACGCTCCCTCGTACGCCTCTACCCTCACCTCCCGTCACAATAATACAGTTTTTCACTGTTTTTTCCTCTTTACACCTATTTTCTGATTCTTCAACTTTCATATCTATATTATTCCGTACTGTACCGTAGGATACAGTAATAAAAATCCCCAGCAGTCCCAAGCAAAGTGGCAAAAATGGCAGGAGAGACCACCTACCCACCTCCAAAGATGAGGCAAGACTGGCTCTATCACCCTTCAGTGGGTCTCATATAAGCTGAGAAGTGTTGCCAACACGGGAGCAGTGCTCAAAAGTTTGTGGTAACTGGTACAGGGTTGTACAGGCAGTCACAAGGAAAGTACAGCAGGGTCCCCAATTGTGCGAGAATTTGGTGGATGAACGAGGCTGCACAACTCGAAATTGTACAACTCGAAACATGTATCTTATGGGAAATAATTAATTTGGTGGATGGACGGTCCCGAGTTTAGGGGTTCAACTTCATATTACCTATACAAAACAACACTAACTGACACATATTCATAACAATACATAATATAAATAAAAGTAAGGAATAATTAAACAATAATAAGTCATTGTTTACTCACATTAAGATAGGGGGCTCCGAGGCAAACCCCCGCGGCAGGGCGAGTGCAGCTATGCTGCCCCGGCCCCAGCCCCGTCTCCGTTTTTCTTATAAATTGATCTAACATTTGACTCGGCAAGTCCCAACTGCCTGGCTACAACTGAATTTCCTTTTCCAGCATCCTTTAACAAGATAACTTTCTGCTTTAGTTCCAGTGTGACGGTCAGCCGCTCAAGGTATACAAATTTCTCACGGAGCTATGCGTGCACTAGAGCGGGGGCAAAAAAATATGGCCGACTACCCCCTCCCACCCGGTACCCAAGCGGCGCAGAAGCTGGCTGTGACGCATCACTTATCTCGCACAGCTGTGAAGAAACTAGTACATTTGGGTTTCTCCACGGATTTGCATACCCTTATTCCGGCGCTCGCACACTTCGAACAATATTAGCACAGTTTGGAATTATTAAATGAATATTTTTGGTAGCTCGCACAACTCGTGAAACGCACAGCTCGAACACGCACAAATGGGGACCCTACTGTACATTACTGACGGATATATACGTCGCTGGGACTGGGGAGTTACTTATCTACCGACTTATATATACGGTGCTGGGATTGGAGGGGTTAAACAGTACAAGTAAAATACTGTACCGGTATGTGCATATGGAGCAGTAATATTGTTTTATATGGTAAATATTACAAATTTTGTCTGAATTGACCTTTAACCCCTTCTTTACCGGCGACGTCTTTTTAATTATAGGTCTACTATGGTTGCCATTAGACGATAATATTCAGCTTAGTAAGGACGTCTACCCATTAAAAGACTACAAACTATCTTAATTAACCCATTTTACTTTACAGATCCTTCTGTATAACTGCATAAAATTGTCTAAATATAGCTAGAATAAAATGAAAAAGACGTCTCCGGTACAGAAGGGGTTAAAGAGGTTGCATTGGCATCACTTTAAAAACATAGCTCTAGCATTTCCTGGGTTTAGCAAACATTTTTCATAATACAGAATGACTAATAACAATAGTACAGATTTGATATTTTATTGACTTAACCCTCTCCGACAATGACGCAATTTTGAGCCTATTAGGGATACTTTAAAACCTTTGTTACCATCAGGGGTATTTAGAAACCTTTAGTTTAGTTAATTCAACCTCTGCAGTTGTCTTTGAGTTAGCTGTGGGCAGAAAACTAATTTTGGAGAGGTAATTATAAGAGTGAGAGAACTCTATTTCTTATTTCTAATCTGGCAACCTCTGCGTCATATGAGTCTGAAAGGGTTAATTTTCCAAAGTACTGTACAGTATTTGTGTTGGTTTTTCAGGTGCATTCTCCCAGCAACCACCACAAGCATCATCACCATCACCCCAGCAACCAACCTCCTCCCATGGTCTGAGTCACACCACACCAACCTCCTCAGATGGTCTCGGTCACGCCACACAACATTATAAACAAATAGACAGTGACAGAAAAAAATGGCAAAATGTTTGTTTTACCCAGGATCAGTTCAGTAAAGAAGTTTATTCACCAGCAGCTATAATGAAGAATGAAGTGAAGAATAGTAATCTTGTTAACACTCCCAGTAAGGTTGGTGATGAACACCAGAATGTGGAATTGGCAGAGAAGAAGTATGAGTGTCCAGAGTGTCACAAAAGGTTTAGTTACTCTGGTCTGAAGATACACAGAATGACACATACAGGAGAGAAACCTTTTGAGTGTCCAGAATGCCACAAAATGTTCAGTCAGTATGGTAATATGAAGCAACACATATTATTACATACAGGAGACAAACCTTTGGAATGTTCCGACTGTCAAAAGAGGTTCAGATGGCCATCGGAACTGAAGAAACACATGTTGGTGCATTCAGGAGAGAAATCTTTTGAGTGTCCAGAATGTCACAAAATGTTCAAAGACAAAACCGGTTTGAAGACGCACAGAATAACACATACAGGAGTGAAACAATTTGAGTGTCCAGACTGTCATAAAAAGTTCAGTAATTCTGGCCATGTGAAGAGACACCAATTGATTCATACAGGAGAGAAACCTTTTGAGTGTCCAGAGTGTCAAACAAGGTTCAATGATAAAGGCAGTATGAAGAGACACCAAATGACTCACACTGGGGAGAGACCTTTTGAATGTCCAGATTGTAACAAGAGGTTCAGTGATAAAGGCAATATGAAGACACACAGATTAACACATACAGGAGAGAAACCTTTTGAATGTCCAGAATGTCGTAAAACATTCACCCAATGTGCCAATATGAAGGCACACAGATTGACACATAAAAAAGAGAAACCTTGGATTGACAAGAAGGATAACACAAAAGACGAGTCTGACACAGAAGAAGAGATTGACACAAAAGAAGGTTCAGTCAGTCCAGGGATATGAAAAAACGGGAGATTCTTTTTGTTAATGAGAACCAGGGCGTGAGGGAACTTTGTGTTTTAACTGTACAACATTTGTTATGTTTGTTGATGTTATTTCATCAAGGCAAACTGTTTCACTGTGGATTGGTTTTAGTAAATGGTTTTAACACCTTTAGTAAGGGGATGTCCTTAGTTTTATTCTGGCTAACATTAAATGAGTTTACTCAACTAAGGAATAACCTACCAGAATCAGAGGGGTACACACAATTCCACTTAATTCCTTGACTCGCACAGATCCTTTGTAAGCTACATAAATTGGTCCGATGATAGCCAGGATAAGAGGAAAAAATTGTGTCATTGTTATGAGAGATTTAAATGTAAGAATATATGACACTTTGGCACTCGAGTTTTGGGCACCATGATACTTATTCACAGTGCTCAAATTAATTAATGCACATGTGTTATGCTGTTCAATAATTACAATACAGTACTGTAAACAAAATTCATGGCACCCCAAAGTGCTAAGGATTTATGAAATTTGAGTTTGAGGAAATTTGTTAAGAGCAATCTAGAGTGTTTATGAAGAGAGCAGAGCGTGTGAGTAGGAAATGAGTTGAGTACCGCGCCGTCCACCAACAGCTCTGGCGTCTGCTAATAGCACACTGACTGGTCCGAGACTCGAACCATCAACCTCACAGTTTGCAAGCGAGTGCTCTACCAACCGCGCTACGGCCTGTGGCTGGTTAATGTATATATGAATGGTGTGGTGAGGGTGGTAAATATGAGAACTAAGGGTAGAGGATTGGGTTTAGTAGGAAAGAATGGTAGAGATTGGGAGTTGAATCAGTTGCCGTTTGCTGATGACACAGCGTTGGTGGCGAATTCTGAGGAGAAAATGCTGCGAGTAATTAAAGAATTTAGTGTGGTATGTGAGAGGAGGAAGCTGAGGGTGGATGTCAATAAAAGTAAAGTGATGATATTTAATAGAGATGCTCGTAGGGTAAATCTAAATGTATGACTGGATGGGGAAATACTGGAATAAGTGAAGTGTTAAATATCTAGGAGGAATGATAAGCAGGGATGCAAGTGTGGAAATGGAGGTAAGACGTAATGCTAGGAAAGCGGTCTACATGACAAAGAAAACCATACAGGCTAGGGTGATAGAACAAGTTTGTAGCACTAATAATACCAATGGGATTTATAACTAGGAGTGTCAGTGAAGTGATGCGCACGATCCGACTTGGTTGGTTTGGACATGTGGAGAGAATGGATGATCAGAACTGGGTGAGGAAATGCTGGACTGTGAACGTGGGGGAAGCTGCGCGTAGGGGTAGACCTAGAATGACATGGGATCAGGTACTCCGGTCCCATCTCAAAATAAAGAACTTGACAAGAAAGGCAGCCCTTGACAGGGCCGCCTGGAAAGCCGCCATTTAAGACGTGAGACTGTAACCACATTCCCTGTGGACAAAACTGTCTTTAAACTTGTATGTATGTAAGAATGTGATTTACTGTAGCAAGGATGTCGTGGGTGTACGATGCGTAAATAATGATAGTGGCATGACTGTTTACTCAGAAAACTAAATTAGAGAGGCATGGAAGGAGCATTATGAAGGAATGTTAATATGGAGTTTGAATGGAACAGAGAATAGCTCAGCACTGCATGTCCATACCAGCAGGACTCCCGCAAAAATATAAAAGGCGTGAGGGCCCTGGATCGAGGGTTAAACCGCGGGGGGAAGTACACATACATTCCATTTACATCAATGGAGACCGGCGGGCTACATATACTGTACATATGTTTAGTATTTCCCACGTAATATTCTCCCTCGAGTGCTATATTGTAGTGGTGAGCAGTTGCCAGAGTGGCTACTAGAAGCAACCAGGCTCCAATTCCCTCGCGGTCTACATGCCTCATGAGACTTTGGAGTCGGTGCATATGCCTACAAGCACTTCACGGCTTGGAGTTTGAATTCGCTCCAAAACACATTCGTATCTACGCACCAGTGTGAAGGTTACAGACGAGATAGGAACGTGATTATCATTTCTTCCTACAGGCTATAACTCGTAATGTCTTCCACACGTACTACTTTCTTCCCTAGCTCTTTTCCATAGTGTTAGAGCTAATGGAAAACTGCAAAACATACTGAACTATAGAGGGGCACTCATGAGAGCGCATACCTCTGCTTACGCTGGTGGAGGGTTACGCTCTACCGATCGGCTCCTAAATGGAATCACTTAATCCTTGACGTATACCCTATCTGCCCACCAAATTTTGTGAACATCTATTCATGGCTTTGTGAGCTACCTACGCTGGTGTAGGTATGCGCTCTACCGATCCCCTCCTAAATTGAATCGCTTCTTTCATGGCACTTATCCTATGTGGCCACCAAAATTTGTGACAATCAGTTCATAACTTTTTGAGATCTTGTTTACAGACAAACGGAGGCAAAACCATAACCTCTGTCCAACTTCATTGGTGGAGGTAAATATTCCATCGCTCTGGGATCCCTCCAAACCCTCCACTCTCTCGATACAGTGTTACGACCAGAGAACAGCTATGGGCGATAGATTGATGTCTTTGTAAAGTTTAGAATGGGTACTTTTTGCCACATACAGTACCTCTTCGGTTCAGATAACCCCTTTCTTGATAGAGTTTGAGCTACCGAAACATCATGAAATATGCCTGCAGTGGGGGCCGTCTAGCTAATAACATGCCCGCAACACAGGGGTTAATTTATTTTAGCACAATCTAATTACACTCGACCCTCTGCTATTGCATTATGCTACTATCGCGGCTACTTAAAAAAAATTGCAGAAACGGCACTATTGCTCGCCAAATGCATGCTATAGCGCACCTGAAATGATGGAGAAATTAAGAAGGTGTAAATGCGAGGCGTGAGGGGTTATCCAAGGCCGACATAAAAAAGCCGATAGTCTTGAGTGGCCAGATACGCCACCTCCTTGAGCAAGATTTAACAATCAACAGCAAAGCAAGTTGCTCCTTTATTGCCAAGGCGCTAGCAGGTTACGATGAGCAGTATCACACCCACATCATCTCCCTCCAGCAATGCCAGATAACTGATTTCTTACAATGTCGCAACGAGGCACAGCTGGCCCCTCAACCAGTGCCTGAACCAAGACCAGGACCTTCCCACCAGCTAGCTGAACCCGACTTCTCCAACGACCAAAACGAGCCCTCTGACTTTGAGGACTTCTCTGGTGCTGCTGCCGATGCCTTCCTGGACGAGTTTGAAAGGCGTAGGGGTGGTCAGTAAATTTTCACCCTAGCCTCGGAACCTACCCAACCACCAGAGCCCCTCATCATCCCCAAAAAGGTAAATAAAATGGCCTGTTAGGTTATATAATTTATTGTGCTTTGTTATAATGTTCCTTTATATATTACGCGCTCGTAGCGGCACCAATTAGGCGTGATAGCCGAGGGTTGAGTGTATTCCTCTTCATAATATTATTACATGATTTCATTCCACTTATGATAAGCCTGTAAGAATCAAATTGTGATTTGTGATAGTTTTACCACTAATATTCCTGATAGGCCTAGTCCATCCTGAGATTTTTATAATACTGTATAATTATCTAATGTTAGCCAGAATAATATTAACTTGACACCATCGTACTGTAGAGGTTAATCTCTAAAGGGCAGACATTTTAAGAATTTGTTGTAATCTTAACCCTTCCTACCTGGGCTGTGTTACCCAATGACGGTCGCCCCTACCCGGGCGATATGGCCGAAAAACGTCTAGGCCTAGGCTACCGTATTTATGTTTATTTTCACTGCTAGAACTTTCCCACTCATCTATAATCGTAGTGCGGTTTTCAATCTGTATTTTGGCATTGAGTAGAGCTCTGTAAGTCAACTGGTTCAGTTGTGATGACGATTTCAGTGGAGCCAATATTGCAGAGATGTTGCCAATATGGGGGCTTTTTAGACACTAATTTCGTCATGACGTCAGAACAATAACATTGAGGAGTCTTCTCCTTCTTGTTTTCGGAGGTGCGGTGACGACGCTTGGGTTTGTTGACATACGTTGTATGCACGGCGTTCGGACCAAGCTTAATTAGGCTATTAAGCTCATGCCTTAGATAAGGCATACCGGGTATTTGCCCTTCTTTCGTGCTGTCCTTACCTAAGGCAGACCGGGTAGGAAGGGTTAAACCCAGTTTCCTCTGTAAAAGAAGGGATTGAGAAATATCTAAGTAGCTCGTGATCAAGGTGTCCGAGCTTCAAATAGATACCAAGAAATCCTTTGCAACTTACTGTACTTAATCTTCCTATGACAACGGATTGAGTATAGGTATTTTTGGCCTTTTGGGCATTCCAATATATCTAGGGAGGGTTATATAGTCAATGGGGCTAGGGTGAACATCAGTACCATCTGAGAGGATTTTTAGCTACAAATATAATCTACACTACAGTTTTCGTTTCTGTCTGTCTCTATTACTGTACTACTGTATAGTACTTTTCCTTCTAGGGGCTGGCGGGATCACCCGATTGGGTGGCACTGCAGACGGTGGGTAAATCGGCCCGGGGGTGCAAACCTTTGGCCTTATGATCCCCTTCCCCACTGCCCTCTCAGAGACCGATCTCCTCTCTCCCTGGCCCCTTCCGGGGTCTGAGCATCGGGAGCGGCTTCGGTCTATCGGACTCGGGACTGATCAGCCAGACAGTCTGGGGAACAACAAAAACAACACTACAGTTTTCTTATTGTTCTGGAGAAATTACTTCAACATTATGACCTTCGACAATAAGTTCCCATATAGCTGATTATTGGATTTGTGCGATTTCAAGATCTGGCCCTTTGGCTAATAGGAAAGGCATTTTAAGGGTTACGGTCATGAGAAATTATCACAGACAATTTTGTTTGGCTTTTGTTTGTCCTGCACTAAATCTGTGTAGGTGTATGTCTCCCCCACCAGATGCCAGTCAAGATAAAGGAAAAATATTGAAAATAATATGCACTTCAATGGAAATCAACTGCCCTTTAGGGGTTAAAAGGGGAGTCTCGCATTAACTTTTTGCCATTATTTTTTGTTGGTCAGGTGCATTTGAAATTAAGTTAGGTAAGAATTCAGTCTTATATGATAAGCTACCTTCAGACCAGTTTCCATTACCAAGACAAAGAGCTCTCAAATGCTTTGTAAATGTAATTTAGTAACCTAAAATAGCATAGCATCTATATAGATGCCAATATCAATGCTAAAGGTCACAAATATTTACCTATTAAGGTTGTCAACAAAATATTTATGGAAAATACATTTTTGTGACAATCCTTTTCAAGTGAACAGGAAAGGCTTTTGTTGAAAGAAGTGATAGTATACTAGAGATGACAGAGAAGGTTTGTGGAAAGTACTGAGAGAATACGGAGTAGCTGGCAAGTTGCTGAAAGCGGTGAAGAGCATATAGGAGGGTGCAAGGATGGCAGTGAGGGTGGATAATGAACAGAGTAAGTTCTTTTATCTGAATGTTGGGTTAAAGCAAGGGTGTGTGATGTTCCCATGGTTGTTCAGTATTTATATACATGAAGTCATGAAAGAAATATATTATTTTTATTAATCTCACCACCACACCCCCAATGAAATTAATTAAAGTATATATGATCCACCGGGATTCGAACCCGGGTTATCACACACATATTTTTGCCACCTTAACCATTACACCACCAGGACGGTTAAAGGTTTATGCACACGCCTACGACTTATTATCCATTCTCGAATACTGGATATTAATCTAATCATGTTCATATTCCCAACCGCACTATGGTAGCCTACTGTTTAAGTGAGAGGAAAGAATATTCATGGGGCACAGATCATATAGACCGGCCTCTCGAAGAAATATCCCTAAACTTACTAATAATATTATTTTTATTAATCTCACCACCACACCCCCAATGAAATTAATTAAAGTATATATGATCCACCGGGATTCGAACCCGGGTTATCACACACATATTTTTGCCACCTTAACCATTACACCACCAGGACGGTTGGAAGAGCATTGGATGTTGGTGTACCCCTGATAAGGGAAGGGAGAGAGCAGAAGTTACCTGTGCTGCTGTTTGTCGATGAACAGTTCTGATTAGTGACAATGAGTGGGAGTTGCAAGGTTTAGTATCTATGTTTGGAACTGTGTGTAAGAAATGGAACCTTAAGGTAAATGTGGTGAAGAATAAGGTTAGTGGTCTTTGAGAGGGATACAGTGACAAGAGTGTGAGGTGAGGTTGAATGTTCAGGTTATGGAGAATGTCAGGTCATTTAAGTATTTGGGCAGTGTGATGAGTAAAGATGGGAGTACTGTATAGAGGATGAAATGTGGGAGAGGGTACAACAGGGGAAGAGGGTTGTAGGAATGTTGAAAGCAGTGACAAGGAATAGGGTGGTGAGCATCGAAGTAAAAAAGTCAATTGCCTGATAGTGTGGTAATCCCTACTTTGAAGTACGGGAGTGAAGCATGGGTGTTGTTGGAAAGACATAAATCAAGAGTGAGAGGGGTGGAAATAAGTTACTCAAAGTGTGTGTGGAGTTACATGGAGAGCTAGACCAAATCAACCAAGCTACAGACCAACGTGGTGAAACACATACAATAGCACTGGATATATCAAAGGCATTTGATAGAGTCTGGCATCAATCCTTATTGTCGAAGATGTCACACTACGGCTTTGCATCATTAGTTCCACTAATTTCTTCTTATCATCATAACAGAAAAATACGTGTAATGGTAGATGGCCTTTATTCTCAATTTCACTCAATAAATGCTGGTGTTCCCCAGGGATCAGTTTTGGCCCCAATTCTGTTCCTCATTCATATCAATGATCTCATATCTACCACTCATAATCCAATACATTCCTACGCAGATGACTCAACACTCCACAGTTCCTTCACATTTACCAATTCTTTCACCCAACCCGATCTTACAAATTCAAAAATAAACTGCAATTTCTCTGAACCAGGACCTTTCTAGAATTAATGGATGGGGACAAAAGAATCTAGTTTCCTTTAATGCACAGAAAACCAAGTACATTCAATTTTCTAACCGACAGAATCTCACTGACTCCCTTATATTTTTTAATGATGTAAATATTCCCACTTCCCCTAGTATTGACATTCTCGGTGTAACATTAACTACTAACTTGAGCTGGACACATTATGTTAGAAGCATTGCTAAGAATGCCTCTAAAAAACTGGGACTCCTGTACAGAGTTCGAGAATTCTTCACTGACGAGCAGTTGGCCGTAATATATAAAAGTCATGTGCGTTCTCAGATGGATTACTGTTCACCTCTGTGGGGTGGAAGTGGAGTGGTTGCATTGAGGCAGTTGGACAAAATTCAAAATAAAGCTATTAGATTAATCAATAACCCTGCAATCACACAGGACCTTCCTACATTATCCATACGAAGAAACGTTGCATCCCTTGCATTATTCTACAGATATTTTCACAGCAATTGTTCCGAGGAACTTGCTTCAATTGTGCCGCCTCTCCACATCTTTCCCCGTAGAACTAGGGCAGCTGAGAGCGCCCATGAATTTACACTTTCTCCTCCACAATGCAGAACTTCTGCATATCAGAATTCATTTATCCCCAGAGCTGCTACTCTTTGGAATTCACTTCCCTCGAATTGCTTTCCACAAACTTACAATCTACAAATGTTTAAATCCAGTTGTTACAAACATTTTATGAATGGAGGATGCCTTTAGGCACATGGACCTTTTTGTTTTATCTGTGTTTTTCCTTCCTCCGTTCATTGTCTCTTAAAAAAAAAAAAGACAGATGCATGAGGAAGTAGTAGAGCATTGTGGTGTGGATGTGCTGGAGTGTATGAAAAGGAATACCTTGAAGTGGTACAGTCTTTTGGAATGTATGGTGAGTGAGAGAATGACTAAGTGAGTGTGCAAGAGTGAGGTGGAAGGGCAGAGAGAAATAGGCAGACAGAAAGTGAGGTGAAAGAATGGAGTTAAAAGGCATGAGTGGAAGTGGTGGTGGATGGGAGGAGGGGCACCAGTTGACAGGACAAAGGGGCATGGAGGTAATTCATTCGTGGCCACCCCTTTGGGAATCAAGGCATCTGGCAATAGATAGATACTATAGTGGAAGCCCTTCAATATGATATAATTACAATTACAGTCATTCCTCACGGTTGACGCCATATGGTGTCAATAGGATTAATGCACAGCACCTTGGTTGATGCCATATGGTGTCAATAGGGTTAATGGGCAGCACCCCGGTTGACTCCATATGGTGTTAATAGGGTTAATGGGCAGCATCTCGGGTGACGCCATATGGCATCACCATGTTTCGGCAAACAATCAAATTTTCCATGGTGCAATCTCGGCCCTATCGGCCTTATGATGAACTAAAGTCCAACCCCAGACCCTCCTTCACTCCCCCAAGCCTCTCCCTACTCCCCTCCCCCATCCATAACGATCTCCTTTCCCCCCCCCCCTCCCTAACCATCACGTGACTACATCATCCTTCGCTGGTGTAAACCAGTGTTAGACTGACTTAAGTGAGGGAAAGGGTGACTCAGCACCCTCTCTGAGCCCACATTATCGACACACACACGTTCACACATAGATGAAAATTTATTAATTTTCTGTCCCACACGTATATTCGCATGCACGGTCAAGGAATGGGATATTGTTCGATTCACTGGGAGTGATAAAGGAACAAAGCAACATAAAACTATGGGGATTTCACCATTCTCAAGCTGACAAAAGGTGTGTGATCATGGTATTTGGTTGATTATTTTATGTTGTCTATTTTGTTTAAGCTGCAAGCTTCATAAACAAAGCGCTTGCGCACCCGTATCCCCGGCTAGGCGGACTGGCGGTCAATATTCAAAGGCTGGTGGCTGGGAGTTAAAGTTGTATTTACATTCCTATAAAACACAACTGAAATTAAACAAGTTAAAAGTGAAACAATTATTTTGTTATAATTTTTCTTACGATTATACACCATTTTGATCTTATTTAACTTAATAATAAAGCAATACAACTTTTAAATTAATTGTGTTCCCTAATTTATGAAGTGAAATATTAAACTACTGTACCTGGTACAATAAGGCAACCTTGAAGTGAGTGCCTGTATGTTACGGCTTCCATAAGACGATTAACCCTTAAAGGACGAGGGAGGCAAATCCATCCCTCTCTCCCTATAATATATACTGTATGTTGTGTAACTAAGAGGGTAAACTCATCTTAAGGGGAGATTGGTCGCTTTTCTGGTCCACCTTCTTCCTCATTAGCTTTCAGATTTTAAGACGTTGGGCCCATTAGTTTGGCGATTTTAAGACCTTTCGCCCCATTTCTTTGTCAATATTAAGACTTTTCGTGTCATTTAGGTGTCTGATTTTTTCCTGGCAAGCGATAGTGACCCTGTAATTTAAGAGGAACCTTCGGCCGGGACATTTTTCTATCGAAAAATGTACAAATGTACCTTGAAAGAGGGTCTTTGGGGGTGTTTTTTAAGCTTGATGGAGGTCTAGGGATGAAACTAAAAAAGATAATATAAAGATACATAAATGAGCAAATAAATACACCCATCCCCCCTTAAAGAAGGACTCCTAGGAATCGGGAGTAAAACCAGTGGGCTGTTGGGCTAGCGACCCTCCCCCATGAACAGGAACAAGCTAGATAATTGAACGAACTTACTTGAAATAGGGGGGTAATTCATTCATGGCCATCCTCCCCTCGGGGATCAAGGCATCTGGTAATATATAGAAAACCTATCTTCATTAACCCTCTGACACACAGGTCCTTCTTAATCTGAATAGTATTGTCTAAGGATAGCCAGATTTAAAGGAAGGTAGGTGTTGCCATACTAAAAGGATTATGTTACCAACACCCTTCTGTATAAACATATAGATGATAGACAGGGAAGGAGACTGCCTTCCATTGTTTTTATTAACATAGATAATAACAACTAAAGCCAGCATCACAAAAGTGCATTTTCCTTCAAATTTCTCCATTAATTCTGGTTAGGCAGTTGCTAACTTGAAATTGTATGAGAATTTAGGTAACTAAAGTAATAATAATAATAATAATTTTACTTATTTAAACTGAGTATACCGTTATATGATATAATGACCAAATCATTGGACACAGGGATAGTACCTACAGAATGGAAAAGAGCAAACATTATTCCTATATTTAAGGGAGGAAGCAGAGATAAACCACTGAACTTTTTTTTTTTTTTTTTTTTTTTTTCTATGTGATTGAGGGAGGCAAAAGGCATAACTGCCTATAGCGAGTGCCTCCCCCATAGTTGAAAGAGTGACAGGGCCAAAATCAAGGGACGTTCGAGCCAAAATGCCTGGACACACGGAGTTTGAAGCAATTTAAGTCATAGGAAGAGGGAAAGACTGATTCTGGGAGAGAGTTCCAGAGCTCAGATGTTGAGTAGAAGAAAGTTTGAGAGTAACGTTTCACTCTTGGGTTGGAGAGTTGCACAGAGTAGGGGTGGGATTGAGTTGCAAGACGGGTACCACGTGCCCTATGTAAAGGAGGTGGTATGCACTGGGATAGCTCTGAGGAACACTGATTATTATAGTAGCGATAGAATAGCGAGAGAGATGCAACATTGCGGCGGAGAGAGAGAGATTGCATAGACCTGTATCACTATTGAGCATCCTCATGAAGATTCTGGAAGGATTAATAAGGGACAAATGGGTGAACTACCTGGAATCCAAAAGATTAATTACTGACCGACAATTCGGATTCAGAGGAGGCAGATCATATGTAAGCAACTTGTTGAGTTAAAATAGTGAGTATGATTTACAATTGACCACTTGCGAGTTTCAGGCTATAAGGAAGTTGGAGCCATAAACATCGATAGTAAACATCTATCTATTGCCTGACGCCGTAATCCCCGAAGGGGTGGCCACGAACGAACCGCCCCCATGCACCTCTGTCCCCAGTCAGTCGACGCCCCTCCCCCCAACCAGCACCGCCTTCGTTCATATACTTCCTCACTCCATCCTTCCACCTCTCCCTCTCTGTCCCTCCACCTCGCTCTCGTACACCCTCTTAGTCATTCTCTCGCTTTCCATACGTTCCATATGGCCGAACCATCTCAAGTTGTTCCTTTTCACACTTTCCAGCACATCTACCTCCACACCACACCTCCTTCTTACTTCCTCATTAGTCTGTCTATCCCTCCATGTAACTCCACACGCACTTCTTAAGTAATTAATTTCCACTGCTCTCACTCTTGGTCCGAGTCTCTCAACCAACGTCCATGCTTCGCTTCCGTAAGTCAGTGTCGGGATTACCACACTGTCATGCAAGGACTTCTTCACTTCCATACTGACCACCCTATTTCTTGTTGTTGTTGTTGTTGTTCCCCAAGCTGCCTGGCCGAACAGCCCCAAGGCCCCGAGCAATTCCAAGGCCATAACCGAGTGCCCCCACAGAACCCTCCTCGCCGACCACAATAAAGCCTGGGTGACCGAAGCCACTCCATGGCGGGGGGGCTGAGGAGGGTGCGGAAACGCCCGGGAAACCAAAGCCCCACCCAGGGCCCTGTGCCCCTCAGCAATTATGAAGAGAAAGTTGAGGGGCAAGGGAAAAATGTGACGCTTTGGCTTCCAATCTTGGTAGATTGGGAGGTCAATCCACGGAAGAGACGCCGTCACTTGAGATCTAGAAAATATATAAGTTAAAGGAAAAGTCAGAGTAAGCTATGGGTATGGCAGAGATTGCTCAGCTCTCACTCTGATAGACCAGCCCATCACCACATGACTAGAACCCAATCCGCTCAGCATCAGCTAGGAAAGGCCCTAGAAAGCCGCCTTTGGCGGGGGGATAGCTCCCCTATTTCAACCCCTTTCGGGGTTGGGCACCCGCCCGCCTATTTCTTGTTACTGCTTTCAGCGTTCCTACAACCCTCTTCCCCTGTTGCACCCTCTCCCGCACTTCTTCATCCATAGTCCCATCTTTACTCAACACACTGCCCAGATACTTAAGAGTTGACGATCTCCATAGCCTGACCGTTCAGCTTCACCTCACACTCTGTGACTTCACCCCTTTCGAAGACCATAACCTTGCTCTTCCCCGCATTTACCTTCAAATTTCGTTTTTCGCACACTGTTCCAAACTCATTTACCAGACCCTGCAACTCCCATTCATTATGACTCATCAGAACTGTATCATCTGCAAACAGCAGTATAGGTAGCTTCCACTCAATTCCCTCCCTTTTCAGCGATACACCAACATCCACTGCTCTTGATAGTATTTCTTTCATGACTCCATCCATATATACAGTAAACAACCACGGGGACATCACACACCCCTGTTTCAAACCAACATTCAGGTCAAAGAACTCGCTCTGCTCACTCTCCACACGTAATAATGTAGGTTTCTAATATATAGAAAGCATGTTGAATTGGGTTTTATGTATTTATATGATGCAGTTTTTACCACCATACACTCCCTGCTGAATAGCAAGGCTAGGGTGGGTGCCCTGATGAATCAGGGACTTAGTGAATAGTTGCCACAGATTGCTAGACCACACCGTTCACCAACAGCACTGACATCTGCCAATAACTCACTGGCTGGCCCGAGGCTCGAACCGTCAACCTCACGGTTAGCAGGCGAACGCTCTACCAATCGAGCTACGGCCTGTGGCCGTACTACAATCGCAATTTAGGTGGTAATTCTGTTAATTATCGGTCTACAGCTCCAACTTCCTTATAGACCGAAACTCGCAAGTGGTCAATTACTGTACAGTACAATGTAAAAGAACCCAGAAATGTTACTGATATGTTGGCTCTCAATAATGGAGGATTAAAGTTCTTGTGATACCTGCTGAAGGGGAGATAGGTAGTTTTTCTGGTCCCCCTTCTTCCTCATGTTTAGCCCCATTCATTTTCAGATTTTACGATGTTTGGCTCATTAGTTTAGATTTTAAGACCTTTTGCCCCGTTTCGTGCTATTAACAGTACAGTGTCAAAAAAAAATCCTGGTCAACGATAGTGAGCCTGTAATTTGGCAAGAACCGGGATATTTTTCTACCAAAAAATATACTTACAGTAGATCCTCTGGAAAAAGGCAAACTAGGCCTGTGTATCCAGCTCAGTGCCAGTACTTGCACTGCTGCGGTCGTTCACGGTGTTGGCGGATCTAATGGACGTTTTTTAAGTTTGATGGAGGTCTAGGGAGGAAACTAGAAAAATAATGAATAAATGAAAAAATCGACCCAAAAGTGAGTAAGTCACCAGGACCCAGTCTTGGACCAGATTGAAAAATTGGTACCATATAAGAATGCTACTTAACCCCTACTGTACTGTGACATCTTATCAATTATATCTTGGCTGTATTTAGAAGATTTTGTGCAGTTTAAGAGGGATCTGTGGTAGTATGAAGGGTTACGTGACATAGTATGAAGCCTGTTCATGGGTGGAGGCCTTTTTATAACTGAACAAAATCTAATATTAGCCAAAATAAAGTTAAAAGGACATTACCAGTATTGAATGGGTTAACTACTGTATGTTTATATTGTGGAGATGTTGTTTTGAGTTGATAAGCTTGTTAATAAGTATCTATAAAACGTAGTACAGTAGTCTTATATTGGAACTAATAGATGTTGAAAATGTGCTACTTTGTATGGTACTGTACTGTACTAATTTGTGATATCTAGGGATCTGGCCCAGCAACTATTTAAAGGGGGGTGGGCATAGTTATTTGCTCATTTATATATCTTTTTAGTATTTTGTAAGTTTCCTCCCTAGTCCTCCATCAAGCATAAAAAAACACCAACCCAATACCCTCCTTCAAGATAAATTTTTAAATTTTTCGATATAAAAATTTCCCGGCCAAAGGCCGGTTCCTCTTAAATTACAGGCTCGTTATCGCTCGCCAGGAAAAAAATTGACACCTAAATGACAGTCTTAATATTGACAATTAAATGGGGCAAAAGCTCTTAAAATCGCCAAACTATATGACCTAACATCTTAAAATATGAAAACCACTAGGGCTAAGCAAGAGGGAGAAGGGGGACCCAAAAAATTACCCATCTCCCCTTAACCTAACAAGTGCGCATGGGGGTAATTAGACACCTCTCCCTGTGCGCATGTATTTGAGGTGTTTCCGTCACTAAAATATTCATTGTACCATTAATAGCATTAATACTTATCCATACGCGCCTATTATGGGTTGATTATAAAGGTATTAACCTGAAACAACAATAAAACGAGTGAAAACAGCGTTTGGATGGTCAAAATCGGAGATATAGCCTGCGAGTTGTATAATGTATGGGTGAGGCAAGCTGCTTTCCCGCCAATTTCCCCCAAGGCCACTGAGACACAGTCGATCGATATTCTCTCTCTCTCTCTCTCTTGCACTCGTTTGCTAACACTGATGACAATGCCCTGCTTGCAACTCGCTAATGTTAGCACGAAAATATACCTCAGAATAAGGGAATAACAGGGAAAATAGGTGATAACTGAAGGAGAGGAGGAAAGTGGGGAAGGAGGGGAGGTAGAGGACTGAGATTTTGCATGGCCCAGGGGCCAAAAAAATAAAAAAAATAAAAAAATAAAAATCGATGTCAAAAGTTGATTTTTTTTTTCTCTGACTCTTAAGAGTCTCCCCGCAGTCCGCCGGGGGAACTCTTAAGAGTCTCCCCGCAGTTCCCGGGTTAAGGTAACTACCTGTCTTATATATAAATCACCATAAATGCCAGATTAGCAATAAGAAATAGAGTTCTCTCACTCTTATAAATTACCTCTCCAAAATTAGTTTTCTGCCCACAGCTAACTCAAAGACAACTGCAGAGGTTGAAGTAACTAAACTAAAGGTTTATAAATACCCCTGATGGTAACAAAGGCTTTAAAGTATCCCCAATAGGCTCAAAAATTGTGTCATATGTCGGAATTAATTATGATTATGATCCAGCAGGGTGAATGATGTGATAGCCAAACATTGATTATAATAACTGATTGTTTACTTCAATCAGCTGTAACAACCTTACTGAAAATGGCAGCATTGTTTACAGAAGTGAGTTATAATATTAAATGATTAAAGAATTTTGTTGTGGCAGAGGCTTTTATTGTAAAGTAATATTTAGACATCCAATGTTTGTGAATTTGTGAAGTAAAATTAGTAAAGCACTATTTGAGTAAATGGACAATTCTTTAAAATAATTTAATCAAGGAATACTGTATTTAAAATAATTTAATCAAAGCATATGTTGTATTTGTCTGCTAGTCACCTCTGCCAATTAATTTCATATGATTGCAATCATGATTGATTTGTTAAATCAAAAGTTTTACTCACTTGATCAATCATGATAGTATGATCGGTTTGTGAAAACCCCCAGTATAGTGTATAAATTATTCACTATACAGTACCCTGTTCCAAATAAGGAAGCCATAACTCTGGAACACTAACCTCTATAACTCACAAACGACTAGAGTAATCGAGCGAATATTTCTACCATTTGGGAAGGGTCAGCCAGGGAATAGTATGGAAATTTACAGCCCATTTGCTCGAGCCGATTTTGAGTTACAGAGGTTAGCGTTCACGATTTCTGGCCTACTTATTTGGAACAGAGTACAGTGCAGTATAGCACAATATTGTACTTTTTTCTATGTGAAAGAAGGGACAACTAACTATGTTACCTATAGACGACAGTGTCTTTAAGGGAGATCACCTCGGTTTTTTTTTCTCTTTCTCTCCCTCTCTTTGGCTTGTATCCATTCGGCCCCATTCAGCCTACTGTTTTAAGATGTTTACCCCCATCCAGGTGTCAAGATTTTCCTGGCGAGCAGTAGCGAGCCAGCAAATATATATTTTTGTTTTGACAACAAGCTAAATTTGTACATTTTCGATAGAAAAATTTCTCCGGCAAAGCCGGATTTCTCCATACAATGCTGGCTCGCTATCGCTCGCCAGGAAGATATCGACACCTGGATGGGGATAAGTCTTAAAACAGTTGGCTGAATGGGGCCGAATGGATACAAACCAGGGCAAGAGAAAAGGAGAGAAAGATAAAAAAGGCAGGTGACCCCCCTTAACTCTTTGACTATGATGATGTCTTACCATTTAGTTTGGCTATCATTAGACAATAATTTTCAGTTTCTTAAGGACCTGTTGAAGTAAGAGTTAATTTTACATACGGTACATAAATTTAAATACCAAGTGCTCCACGCGAAGTGCGGTTCTGGTTCATTGATAAATGTTTACCCCTCTGACTTCTACTGCCAGACCTATGAGAGTTCCGTATGGAGCTCAGTGGTCTGGTTAATCTGCTCTACATAACTAACTAACCCTCTGACTTCTACAGGTATTTCCTAAGACAAGTAAAACAAAATTCTAATGTTAGCCAGAACAAAATTAGTGTGATGCCATCATCTTGGAGTTATAGAATAGTAGGTATTGTCGTTTATGTTGAACTTCATGTACATTTTGTTGAACAGGTGACGTCATTGTAAACTGATGACTTTGGTGTTTGTTAAAATTATTGTATGTGCATATGGCCCTAGGATTACACCTTATGTATCTTGTTTGTTTCTTGTTTTGTTTTTCCAGATTACTTTATAAAGATATATCTATTTCATAACAGTTTTATCTTATCCCTTCTTAAGGAATTATAATTCTTAAGGAATCTCTTTATCCTGCATACTACTGGGGGCATGGAGAATCACCCGTGTTTCTGTGTGTGTGGGTGTGTATTTTTTGGCAAAATATATAGAGAAAATATTAGTGAATTAAACCAATATTTGGTGATCCCTTCATTTGGTACCCTTATAGATCCCATTAATATTTGGCTTATATTCAACACTTTCCTCTTTCTTTAGGTTCACACCAAATAACAATGAGAATTGTTATTTGATCTTCATATTAAAACTACTACAGTAATTCTTGATTAGTTATTGACTTCACACGCAATTTGTGGAGATGTTTACATGTATGGATGTATGTATGTATATTACGGTTTTGACAACCCGTAAGGGAAGGAAGGAAAAACTACTATTTATTGGTGGCTCCTGGAGTCAATGACGTAAGAGCCTATGGTAATATGGCCTCGTTCCGGGCTCCTCTGAGCCCGGGTTAATCCTGATCACTACGGTCGAGAACCAATATCTTCTTAGGGGGTACCCCTTAATCATTCCTAAGGTACGTCATTGAGACGGAGCCACTGAAAAGTGAAAAATAAAAGGAAAATGAATAGTACAGTTCGAACACCGCGCCACTTGCGCATTCAGGTCTTCCTCTGTTCCCATGAGCATGCCCTGATATCCCAGTTGACCTTGAACTGGCCTCTAAAGCATATACCAATTTGAGCATGTGAATGGGAAGGGGATGGAGGGAGGGCAATTTCGTCATTGACTCCAGGAGCCACCAATAAATAGTAGTTTTTCCTTCCTTCCCTTACGGGTTGTCAAAACCGTAATTTATTGGTGGCTCCTTACGTCAATGACGTAAGAGCCTAGCATATCACGACCGGTGGAGGGACCTTCAGATGCTCTTTAGCTATAAAACAAATTAAAAGGAAGACTGAAAACTAATATGTGAACTGTGACATGTATTTACTTATAAAAGGTATAACAGTAAGAAAAAGATATACAGTATAAGGCGGGTACCATTAAAAGAAGCCTTATTTCATAGAAACAGAACTATTGAGATGTGAATACATACTGGTAATCTATCTCATCAATTTAGAGTAAAATCCAAAATAATGTTGAACATTTGTAGTTGCAATATACATAGGTATTGCTATGTAATAGATATCATGTGGTCATAACATTCTTGTTATATGTTTCAGATTGTGTGACCTGCCTTTTCGTCATGGGACTTCAACACGCCCCCCTCTTTTCTTTTCATTTATAGTGACTGGCAGGGCACACTTTCTCTTATGCTGTTGGACTGGTAATAAAAGTGCTGAATCAGATACAACAGTCTACTTAATGCCCTCAAGGGGTATGTTCTTGCCTTAAAGCTATGCATGGTAAATTGGGTCTCTCCAGGTGTACTGACAAATATCTGGATAGGAAAGTATTGCTCGAGGACCAAAGACCCGTTTGAGAGATATCTTCTACTGAAAAGTTGTTGAGGAACCTAATGGTAGTGGCCCACTTGCGGACGTCGTGAGCTTTGGCAATCACCTGGGATCTGCCTCCTTAATTACATCTACTATCGTGGATGCTAAAACTTTTTTCCCCAACCTTGTTGAGCCATCTGGAGAAACCCATAAATGCTCCTTATTTCTAGGAATAACAGGCTTAAAGTAGGTATATAATGCTTTCACAGGACATAGTGCATGGTGTATCTTTCCTCTTTTCAAGGCAGGAATGGAGAAAGGTGTAAAGATATGTTCCTGGTGCTCGTTTTTTGCAATAAAATCTGGTGCAGGTGCAATATGTACAGAGTCGTTATTAGGGGCAAACCGTAGACAGTTTGGGGGCCTTGCCATGGCCGCCAATTCTGAGACCCTATGGCCAGTCGCTAGGGCCATCAGAAATACACACTTCTTAAGTTTCTTCTCTATGTTTGGTTTCACCGAGTAGGGCCTAGACTGTAATAACGTTAGGACCTTCGAGATTGACCATTGAGGAAGTAATTGACGATTTGGGGCTCTGAGTTTGAAGCAAGCTCTCATAAATCCTTGTTCGTCTTTCTGGGGTAAGGATAGACCGGTAAGCGTGAGGAAGGGTTCCTTCACTGCCGACAGATGGTTTCTAAGTGTGTTGACTTGAGACAGAGCCCAAACAGGGACATCACAACACAACAGAAAAACAGTTACCCAATGCTAAACATCTTGATAGCCGACCACCTCGCTACCCAGTACTAAATTTTTATGTTAAGCTTAATATAACATTACTAACTTAACATAACCTACCCCTACCATATTATAATCTACCCAACCTAAACTTGGTTAGGTATGGTTAATTAGGTTTTCTAATGTCCCTCTTTTTTTTTCATATACTTGTACAGTACTGTTTGATGAAAATATGCCAGATGAGGAAGGGTACTTTAGGGTTGATCATATTGCAGAACTGACTTTGGTTAACATCTATTTATTATATTTGTAACAACCGTTGATATTAGAGCAACTAAAGAACGTATTCTAACTTTACCTAACCTATTTTTTGCATTAGTTAAATTTGGCAAAATAGGTTCTCAAACTTTTTTTAGGGGGTAATCCATTTTTGGTAGGGAGATGGTCAGGTTGACCCAAATGTTAACTTGTTGAGAGCTAGCTATTTTTATTATTATTGTTGTTCTGTCTCTCTATCTATCTATTGCCTGATGCCGTGATCCCCGAAGGGGTGGCCACGAATGAACCGCCCCCATGCACCTCTGTCCCCGGTCAGTCGACGCCCCTTCCCCCAACCAGCACCGCCTTCGTTCATATACTTCCTCACTCCATCCTTCCACCTCTCTTTCGGTCTACCTTTCTTTCGGTCTACCTCTCTCTGTCTCTCTCATTTTGTCCAATTCCCATTGTTGTTGTTGTTGTTGTTTTTCCCCAAGCTGCCTGGCCGAACAGCCCCAAGGCCCCGAGCAAGGCCAAGGCCATAACCGAGCGCCCCCACAGAACCCTCCCTGCCGACCACAATAAAGCCTGGGTGACCGAAGCCACTCCATGGCGGGGAGCTGAGGAGGGCGCGGAAACGCCCGGGAAACCAAAGCCCCACCCAGGGCCCTGTGCCCCTCAGCAATTATGAAGAGAAAGTTGAAGGGCAAAGGAAAGATGTGACGCTTTGGCTTCCAATCTTGGTAGATTAGGAGGTCAATCCACGCAAGAGACGCCGTCACTTGAGATCTAGAAAATATATAAGTAAAAGGAACAGTCAGAGTAAGCTATGGGTATGGCAGAGATCGCTCAGTTCTCACTCTGATAGACCAGCCCATCACCACATGACTAAAACCCAATCCTCTCAGCATCAGCTAGGAAAGGCCCTAGAAAGCTGCCTTTGGCGGGGGGGATAGCTCCCCTATTTCAACCCTTTTCGGGGTTGGGCATTTGTTCCCATTGTTCTTCAGAATGGGTAAATAAGCAACTTTTGTAGGTGAATAGGCAACTAAATGTAAGTGAATAGGAGCCAGTGTGGCTAAGCCATACCGCACTTACCTCATGCGTGGGAGGCCCGGGTTAGATCCCCCGCCAGAGCAGAATGTGGATGTTCTTTTGATTTCATGACCTTGGTCATTGAATTCCCACAACACTTAATGACTGTTTATTGGAGATTATCCTGAAAGTTTGACCCCCTTAGATGGTGCCAATTCCTGTGATTTTTGGATCTGGCCCATCGACTGTAGTGTAGGGCTGAGCAAGTTACCACTACATTTCTATCAACCAGTACAGTACAGTATATGGTTATAATTTATTAGTGTTTCAAAATAGTAAGTGTTAAGGGAAGCTGCATCAAGAGTCCACATACATTAGGTTCATATTTATTGGCTTACACATCATATCCCTGAGTTATTGTCACATGTTTTTCTTTAACAGCTGCAAGTGCATTGATTGAGAAGGGTCATTACTCCTGACTAGTATACAAGTTCACTTTGACAGTTGGTTCAAAATGTTCCTTCCCCCACATCATGTACAAACTACTCATTAGATAACATAGGTAACTTAAAAGTGATTGATAAAGCTTTTTTCCCAATAGCTGCTTTTTATTCCCTCATACAATAGCCCCTCACACCTGGACAAGGTTGGCCACTAACACACAAAACAGAGTTCGTAGAATTTCTCCCGCTGAAGACAGAGAATTCCAACCCCATGCTCCAGTACAACAATATACAGAAATAAATAATAATCGAACACAAGTAGCCATATATGTAATGTAAACATAGGGTGGGGTAAATGATTATCTTGAGCTAATTATCCATATTCCAATTATACCTAGCGCCATCTGGATCCTGTGGCGGTACTATGTAGAAAGGTACAGGCGGATACCGTAGTCTCGAGTCCACTCATAAATATTTGTGGCCTTCACCTATTTCTAAGTACGGTATGGGAGTATAGCTCGGGAAGCAAATGTATGAATATACAGCTGAATATGCAGCAGTGGTGTGGTCCCCGCATCTAAAGAAGCATATTCACAAGTTAGAAAGAATCCAGAGAGCAGTCACTAGATTGGTTCCAAGTCTCAGAGAACTGCCATATGAAGGGAGGCTAGACAAATTAAATCTACCGAGTCTAAAAGAGAGGAGAGAGAGGGGAGACATGATAATGATGTACAAATGTACCCGGGGGCTGGAGAGGCTGGATAGGGAGGATATATTAATTATGGATACAGGAATAACTAGAGGCCACAGCTACAAAGTAAAAAGACCTACCTGCAAGAACGATATCAGGAAGTTTAGCTTCCCCTATAGATGTATTGACAAATGGAATGGGCTGGAGGAGGAGGAGGTGGTAGGGGCAAGGAATATCCATATTTTCAAGAAAAAATTGGATAAAAAGTAGACTGAGAGACGGGACAACACGAGCTTAGCTCAACTCCTGTAAACTACAATTAGGTAAATACAATTAGGTAAATACAGTATTGTTCTTTACATCAATTACAAAACAAAATATACTATTAATTGACAAGCAAGTTCTATCCAAAAATCAATCTAGATAGTTATAATTGCATAAACAAATAACATACGGGTTCCACAAAATCTTATGAATGGGCTAGAGACTATGGTATCGGAGTGTACAAACAGACATTTTGAAGATTACGGTCTATCTATCTATCTATTGCCTGACGCCGTGATCCCCGAATGGGTGGCCACGAACGAACTGCCCCCATGCATCTCTGTCCCCAGTCAGTCGACGCCCCTCCCCACAACCAGCACCGCCTTCATTCATGTAGTTCCTCACTCCATCCTTCCACCTCATATTCGGTCTACCTCTCCCCCTCTGTCCCTCCACCTCGCTCTCGTACACCCTCTTAGTCATTCTCTCGCTTTCCATACGTTCCATATGGCCGAACCATCTCAAGTTGTTCCTTTTCACACTTTCCAGCACATCTACCTCCACACCACACCTCCTTCTTACTTCCTCATTAGTCTGTCTATCCCTCCATGTAACTCCGCACGCACTCCTTAGGTAATTCATTTCCACTGCTCTCACTCTTGGTCTGAGTCTCTCAACCAACGTCCATGCTTCGCTTCCGTAAGTCAGTGTCGGGATTACCACACTGTCATGCAAGGACTTCTTCACTTCCATACTGACCACCCTATTTCTTGTTACTGCTTTTAGCGTTCCTACAACCCTCTTCCCCTGTTGTACCCTCTCCCGCACCTCTTCATCCATAGTCCCATCTTTACTCAACACACTGCCCAGATACTTAAAAGAGTTGACGATCTCCATAGCCTGACCGTTCAGCTTCACCTCACACTCTGTGACTTCACCCCTTTCGAAGACCATAACCTTGCTCTTCCCCGTATTTACCTTCAAATTCCGTTTTTCGCACACTGTTCCAAACTCATTTACCAGACCCTGCAACTCCCATTCATTATCACTCATCAGAACTGTATCATCCGCAAACAGCAGTATAGGTAGCTTCCACTCAATTCCCTCCCTTTTCAGCGATACACCAACATCCACTGCTCTTGATAGTATTTCTTTCATAACTCCATCCATATATACAGTAAACAACCACGGGGACATCACACACCCCTGTTTCAAACCAACATTCAGGTCAAAGAACTCGCTCTGCTCACTCTCCACACGTACTGCCGCCTTTGCACCCTCATACATGCTCTTCACTGCTTTCAGCAACTTGCCCTCTACTCCGTATATTCTAAGTACTTTCCACAAACCTTCTCTATCCACTCTGTCATAGGCCTTCTCCAAGTCCATAAAGGCAACATACACCTTTTGTTTCTTCTCCAGATACTTCTCCACAACACAATTCAGGGTAAAAATCTGATCTACACATCCTCTTCCCTTCCTAAAACCTCCCTGCTCGTCGCCTATCCATTTCTCCGTTCTCACTCTCACTCTCACTCTCTCAATCACTACCCTACTGTATACCTTCCCTACTACGCTTAGAAGACATATTCCTCGGTGGTTACCACACACTCCTCTTTCCCCTTTGCCCTTATATAGGGGGACTATTATGCCAGTCTTCCAGTCATCGGGTGCACTCCCCTTCTCCCATGCTAGTTTGCACATTTTCCATACCCATTCTATCACTATCTCACCACCATACCTCAACATTTCCCCACACACTCCATCTGTTCCTGGTGCTTTCCCCAACTTCACTCTTTTCATGGCTTCCCACACTTCTGACCTCCTGATCCCCACCTCCTCCTCCACTACTTCTCTTCTTCTCCCTCCCATACCATATCCAGCTATGTTTGCTGGCTCTTCATTCCTTTCATTTAGCAACTCACTGAAGTACTCCCTCCATCTTTCGACTCTCTCTTGCTTCTCGGCTAGCATTCTCCCATTCTTATCTTTCACACCCTTACTGTTTCCCTTGCTACCTTCCCTAACTTTCTTGACTTCTTTCCAGAACAGTTTCTTACTCTCCCTCCATTTTACACTCAGATTCCTTCCAAATTCCTCATCTACTCTTCTCTTACTTTCCTTCACTACTCTCTTCACCACCCTCTTACTCTCCACGTACCTCGCTCGTTTCTGTCTCTCGGAATCTTCATTCCCTCTACTACCCAACCACTATCTATATGCTTTCTTCTTTTCTTCCACAGCTATTCTTACCTCTTCTGTCCACCATGCTGTACCTTTCACTCCCCTCCCTCTTCTCCTCACTCCACACACCTCCTCACATGCTGCACAGATCTCATCCTTAAACACCTTGCTCATCTCCTCCACTTCCTCCATAACTTCCAGGTCGAACCCACCTAGTCGTCTTTCCACTGCTCTCCTGTACTCCTCCCTGACTTCCTCCTCCTGCAACCTCTCCACCCTCCTCACCATTCCACCCTCCTCTCACCTCCCTCCCGCTCTCCTCACCCACTTCTTTTGTATCCTAACCTTGGCTACCACTACATAATGATCAGACAGACCCCCTCCAATACCCCTATGCACCCTAGCATCCATCACAGATTTCTTCATTCGTTCATCCACACATACATAATCAATCAATGACTTTCGTTCCACCACTGTCTTATCCTTCATCGTCAACATCCGTTTCCACGTGTATCTGTGGATCATTCTGTGTCGGAAGAAGGTGTTGGCTATCCACAGCCTCCTCCCCACACATACGTCCACAAGTGCACTACCATTCCCATTCACCTCTGATGGTACCCCCCACCCTCCCACCACTCCCTCAACTTTCCTATCACCCACCTTACCATTCATATCCCCAATCAGAAATATTCTTTCGTTCTTGTCAAACTTCTCCAGGCACGCCTCCACATTCATCCAGAACTCCTCTTTCTTTCTTTCAAGTATATCCTCTGTCGGGGCATACACGCATACAATCACCCACGTTTGTATTCCTACTTTCATTCTCACCCACACAATCCTTGAACCCACAGACCCATACTCTCTTACACATTCCTTCCATTTGCTACTTACAAACAAACATGCACCTTCTCGCGCTGTTCCTTCACTCACTCCAGCACACACACCCATTCCACACTCCCACTCTCTCACATCTGAACCTTTCCATTTGGTCTCTGTCATTCCACATACATCCAGCCTGGCATTCACTAACACTTCCAGAACCTCTCTCTCTTTTGTGCCATCATTCATGCCACTAACATTCCACGTAGCCATTCTCAGAATGTCCGAAGGCATGTCCTTA
Organism: Paralithodes platypus; assembly: GCA_032716605.1. NCBI lineage: Eukaryota > Metazoa > Arthropoda > Malacostraca > Decapoda > Lithodidae > Paralithodes > Paralithodes platypus. The sequence continues at coordinate 9,714,562 of CM064566.1, read as the reverse complement.
GTCGGTCGTGGTTCGTCAACGTTGGTTCCGTCCGCATCCGAGGCTGTTCGTTCGTTTTTCTTTGCTTAGATATTTTTTCCAGGTGGGGGTCGCAAGCCCACCGACCCAACCTCTTTAGTCGCCTCTTACGACACGCAGAAGGCACGTGGGGCATATTCTATTCCCTAACCCCCAGGGGGGAGATTACGGTCTAGAGGTAATTTTATCACTTATTTTCTAGCAATTCACGCTGCAGACAAAATATATTGGGATTGTGAGAATTTATTCATCTTTAGTAACTCTTTCTATGAGGATTCTCACATCAATATGTGCTTAACCCTTCCAAGGGCCGCTACCCGGTATGCCTTACCTAAGGCATTTGCTTGAAAGCGTGCTTTAAATTTCGCGCGGGCAAATTTTACTTTGCGGGGGCGACCGTAGCGCCACCAAGCCTCAACTACCACGCTTATCAGTTCCTACGTTGCCGCCATTGCGAGCTACAGCAAAAAAATGAATTCCGACGCGTCCGATACTGTGCAATCTCCCGCGCGTCCCAGTGCTACCCCGCTTGCAACATCTACGCCTCTGCCAACCGAGAAGAAAAAGAAACTAAGGAAAGTGAAACGTTTGCTAAGTGATAGTGCAATACAACGTGAACTTTTCAACCAGGATTTGAGCAGTGGTGAAAGCTCTGTGGACAAAAACCTCTATATTCAGAGTAGAAGTGGGAGCGAAATTGACGATTTTGTGGGATTTGGTGCTGATGACAATGTTGATTTATTTGAGGGGGGTGATAGTAGTGATGATCCTGATGTGGAAGTGGTGGAGGAAGGTGCTATTGAAGTACCAAGTGTGCTAGAGCCAACCCCTTCGCCTAGTTTCGTAGGTCAGGGTAGGCCTAGGCCTAGCCCTACCCCTACACCAGGACCTTCCCCTTTGCCTGCCCGTACGCCCTTGAAAGTGGGTAAATACTTCTATAAACAGTCTTTAGTGAAAAGTGCAGCCAAGAAAGCACGCAGGGAGGCAGAAAAAGTGAGGGAAGGCGTGGATAGTGAGAGTGACGCCGACCCAGGCCTAGCAACCACCCGCATTCCTTTGTCCCGACGCCTTGACCCGGGACGCCGGGAGGGCCACCCACAGCCCTCGGCTTCATCTGTCCCTCAGGATGACCAAAGGGCCTCTACAAGTGCGCCATTGGCCTCCCACAGTGTGTCACCACAGGCCCCGCATCGTAGGTCCTTATTTCCTGCGGAAAAGTCCACAGCTAGCCGCAAAAGGAGCCCAACTCCCGAGGCCGAGGCTCCCATTGCTCAACCTCCCGCAGCCCCACGCCGCCGACGCCCGGTCTATTCTTCACCAGAGTTGTCTCCTGAAGAGGATGCTGACGACCCCAACATTGCCCCAGATGACCTGACGTCACCTGAGGAAGAGGAAGAGGAAGAGGAAGAGGAAGTCCCGACAAGAAGAGTCAAAGGACCTCGAGGTCGTGGACGTGGTCAGCCTGCCGACGCCGCTGCCCCTGGGCCTGGGCCTGGGCGTGGGCGTGCAGGGCGTCCGCCTGGGCATCCGCGTGGCCAAGGGCGTGTGCCAGGGCGTCCAGGGCGTGTGCCTGCTGCAGCTCCACGTCCTCGTCCTCGAGCTGCTATGTTTGTGTGGTCAGATGGGGCGGATTTTGTGCCAGATTTTCCTGCCTTTGACGAGGTACAACAGGGTTCTGGGGTGTCACCAGCATATCCCTGTGGCCCAAATGCCACCCCCAGTGAACTTTTCTGTGGCTTCTACGACAATGAAGTCATGGAATACCTTGTCAAAGAGACAAATAACCACCAGGCTATCTGTTCAAACTTTCTTGGCAGGAAGACCAGTGCCAAGATGGTGGCATGGAGAGCTCTCACTGTGGCAGAATTATATGTGTTCTTGGCACTCACAATGCTGATGACACACATAAAGAAGCACGTTCTGGCCGACTACTGGATAACTGGCGACCTCACAAAGACTCCAGCATTTGGCAAATTCATGTCAAGGGATAGGTACTTCGACATCCTCTCATATTTCCACCTGACAAATAACATGCATGTCCACGAGCCCGACACACTCTGGAAGATCAGGCAACTGTATGACATGATACGTCATCGGTTTTCCACCTACCTGATTCCATTTCAGCTGTGCATCGACGAGTCTCTGGTCCTGTTCCGTGGTAGGCTGCACTTCCGACAGTATATCCCGTCAAAGAGACACCGCTTCGGCATCAAGCTCTTCGTCCTCTGCGACTGCAAGACGGGATATGTGCTCGACTTTATAGTCTACAGCGGCAAGGGTGGTGAGGTGGAGATTGACCCCCTCATTGGTTTTGGCGGCGCTGTGGTAAAGAGGATGATGGAGAGGTACTTCCATGACAACCACGTCCTCTATACCGACAATTATTACACGTCGCCTATCCTCGCCAAGTACCTCCATGACCGCAAGACCGGAACTGTCGGCACAGTGAAGGGGAAGAGGAAGGGCATGCCAGCCTACCCAACCAAAACTAAGAAGACGGACATCTTCCATAAGAAGAGTGGCCCCATCCTCTCCATCCACTGGCATGACCAGCGCAAGGTCAACCTCCTCACCACATGCCACAAAGCAGAGATGGTCCCCACAGGGAAGGTGGACCGAAAAATGAAGAATCCTATCACAAAACTAGCTGCTGTTCTGGACTATAACCTGAACATGCGCCTTGTCGACAAGTCCGACATGCAGATGGGCTTCATAGACTGCCTGCGAATATCTTGCAGGTGGTACAAGAAGTTTGTCCTGCATACAGTAGATATGTCTGTCCTCAACGCGTACAACATCTACCGTTTGAGGAGTCCAGTCATCAAGTACAAGAGCCTGCGGACCTTCCAAAAGCAGCTGATACATGAGCTCCTGGTAAAACATGCGGGTACACCAGGGAGGCCACTACAAGGACCAGGCATGGTGGACAGAATAGGATGTGCCGAGTTCTTGAGAAACCACCAGCTCGTCGCCCTTCCTTTCCAGGGTCCTAACAGCCGAATAAGGATGCAGAAGAGGTGCTATGTGTGCACCCGCACAACTCGACGACCAAGCAAACCCACAAAAACCACTTGGCAATGCCTCGAGTGTCAGGTGGGACTGTGTGCTGGCACCTGCTTCAATGATTTCCACACTCTGGCAAACTATTGAAGTGTAAGTGACAGTGATAGTGACACTCAATAATAATAATAATAATATAACTAAGTATAAGTGAAAGAGACACATAAGTAATAATAAGTGCCTTCAGAACAATATGAAGAAGTGAAAGTGACACTAAAATATATATTCCTAACAATAAAGAAGTGAAAATTACACTATCAATTACCATAGTCCAGTATAAATAATCATAACTACTATAATAATGACTATAAAGCTAATTCTAAGTGAAAGAGACACACATAAGTAATAATAAGTGCCTTCAGAACAATATGAACAAGTGAAAGTGACACTATCAATTACCATAGTTCAGTATAAATAATCATAACTACTATAATAATGACTATAAAACTAAGTCTAAGTGAAAGAGACACATAAGTAATAATAAGTGCCTTCAGAACAATATGAACAAGTGAAAGTGACACTAAAGTATATATTCCTAACAATAAAGAAGTGAAAATGACACTATCAATTACCATAGTCCAGTATAAATAATCATAACTACTATAATAATAACAATAAAACTAAGTATAAGTAACAGACACAAATTACTTCAGAAAAATATATTTATTGAGTGAAAATATCATAATAACAATAATATATGGCATGATAAACAATAAACACTAAAAAATTGCTTCCCGCCATAATTTTAGGTAGAGCGACGAGTCAAAACGTTCGTCGTAGCCTGGGCCGCGGTTGAGCGTTCGGACGCGGCGAGGTAAATACGCGGCAAAAGTTACCTCCACTTCCATCACCATAACTCCGGAACTACTTGAGCTAGAAAGCTCTACTCAACGCCATTCTACACGGCAAGGTAAGGCGCCCATTTTGACATATGTTTGATTAATGTAGGTAGTATATTAAGCGAGATTAGCCTTAGTTTACTTTTGTTGTGTTTTCAGCCAGATCGCCCGGATACAGCCTCCGTCCTTAACCCGGCAAGCGCGATAGGCCTCACGGAAGGCTTCCTATAGGGAACGCGATAGGCCTCACGGAAGCAGGATCTTTAAAGGCGTACCAAAACGGCGCCAAGCTGTCTGGGGAGTCACAAATTGCGCCACGTTTAGTGCGACATGGTACCTCTCGATGGCACCCACAACCACCCGCCGCACGCACCCCACACAGTCTACACACGCAGTACGCTCTCAGTCACTATGGAGCCTACACGCTCCCCTGACTCGCTCCCTGTTGACTCGCCCAACCCTGTTGCTGGCGGTGTTAGTGCTCGTGGCAGGACACGAACACGTGCCAGGGACCCCTCCTACGTATATACTTCTGAGGATGATGAGCCAGTGCAGCCAAGAAGACCTACACGTGCTGGGAGAGGCACGACACGTGGTGGGAGAGGCACGACACGTGCAACAAGCACGACGAGTGCGAAGAGGTCATTGTCCTCAGCATTTGCTCTGACAACTGCTACCACAACAACTACTGCCTCTACTGTTGTGGCAACGACGCCCACGGCGCCCACCACCACAGGAAGTACAAGTGGCCGTCCTGGGGATGCAGGAGCATCGGGGGTAGTTGGCAAGAAGGGTAAGGGTAAAGGACACCCTTATCAGTTCAAGAGGAGTAAGGTGACACCTCCCGCCTCTACCACCCCCGCGTTGCCACCACCACCACCACCCACCACGGCCGCCCCTGTCTCACTACCCACCACGGCCGCCCCTGCACCACTGCCCACCACGGCCGCCCCTGCACCACCGCCCACGCACGCCCCTGCTCCACCACCCACGCCCACCCATGCCCCTGCTGCTGTTGGAGGGCCTCGTAGAGTTTTGGCAGCCGGTCTAACGCCACTCAAGTTTGACGCCCTCCTCTTCCCTCCTGACTCCTCTGACGACGACGCTGCAGAAGGGGAAGCCTTCGATCCCAGGAACTATGGCTGGGGTGGTGATAGTGGGAGCGAGTCTGAGGAGGATCAAGACCAATATGAGGGAGGTGCAGAGGATTCGGAAGACGACGATGTACTTCTGCACCGTGACCATGACCAAGACCTGTCTGACGACGAAGGCGCAGACGACGTGGCTGACGGAGGGGCTGATCCTGATCCCCCACGGGCGTATAATTTTGCCTGGTCTGAAGGGTCCCATTTCCAACCAGATTTGCACCAGTTCAATGCCAATCTGGCTGGTTCAACAGCAGACTGGCCCTGCAATGACCAGTCCACGGAATCTGATTTCTTCTGTGCATTTTTTGACCAGGAGGTATTATCTCATCTCGTTTCCCAAACCAATGGCTATTTTACCTGGGTGAGGGAAAGAATTGATATGATATCTCCTAGAGCAAGAATTCGTGCATGGGTTGATACGACTGTCCCTGAGCTCCTTGTGTTCTTTGCGTTGTTGCTAATCATGCCTCTCTGCAGGAAGCATGTAATGGAGCATTATTGGAAGCACGACCCAATCATCAACACCCCAATTTTCCGGAAATATATGGCTCGTGATAGATTTTTCTTGCTTCTGCGATTTTTGCACTTCGCAGACAATAATAATCCAAACCGAGCTGATAGAATATGGAAAGTTCGGGATGTGTTGACCATGTTGTTGCAAAGGTACAGGAAATTCTTCTACCCCTTTGCCAACCTGGTGATTGATGAGTCGCTCGTGCTTTTCAAAGGACGCCTGGTGTTCAAGCAGTACATCCCCTTGAAGAGACACAGGTTCGGGATCAAGATCTTTGTGTTGTGCGATTGTGAAAGTGGAATAGTGCTAGACATGATCGTATACACCGGCACTGATGTAGACATTCCAAAAGTCGGTGGCAACGACCCATTGGGCATGTCAGGGCACATTGTGAAAAAGATGCTGGAGCCCTACCTGAACAAGGGGCACACGTTGTACACCGACAATTGGTATACAAGTCCTGCACTCTGCCAGTTCCTCCATGACCACAAAACGGGGGCATGTGGGACTGTCAGAACTAACAGGAAGTTCATGCCTAAGTTCCAAGGCAATCGCATAGAACTGGACAACCCCTCCCACAGTGACACCGCTTCTGATGACGACTTGGCAGAGGAACAAAGGCGCCGCAGACTGGACAGACCAAGAAGAAAGAAGAAAGAGCACTACAAGCAGCTGGAGAAGTCTGGGAAAGTTCTGGCGGTAAAGTGGCTCGATAAGCGACCAGTTCACCTGCTTTCGACTGTCCATACAGGTGCCCAAGTGGACTCTGGTAAATTCCACTACCGTACCAAGAAGTCTATCCAGAAACCTGATATGGTGGTGGATTATACCAAGTACATGCGCCTTGTGGACAAGTCTGATTGCCAGCTTGCAGGCGTTGAGTGCCTACGAAAAACAGTGAAGTGGTATCACAAGCTTTTCCTTCACTTTGTTGACATCACGATGCTCAACGCTTACAACATGTGGCTGGTAAAAAAAGACATGGCCCCGAACAAAAAACTCAAGTTCAGGGAGTTCATATACAACGTCGCCTACCAACTCCTACAAAAACACCAACCAGTCTCCGGTCACAGGGGTCGCCGTGCAGTCAACCTCCCAGACAGAGTCATTGATGGATATGACAAACACTACCCTATCCACACCGAGCTATCTGGCACCCGGAGGCTGCAAGTACAGTGCCAGGTCTGTGCCCACTCCACCAGAAAGCCACAAAGAAGAAGCCGAGTCACATCAATGTGCAAGGAATGCAACGTTGGGTTGTGTTTGGGCGAGTGCTTCAGGGACTACCACTCACTCAAGTACTACTAGGAGTGGTACCTGTGTCGCCCTATCTCAGCCAAACTCCTGCCCCGCCCACCTACCTCACTACCTACCTCACTACCTACCTGCCCGTACCTGACCTGCCCGTACCTGACCAACGTGATCTCAAAACACCTGCCTGCCTACCTACTTGCCCGTACCTGACCAACGTGATAATATTATCATAACATGTACAAATTATAGTTGTAGGATAAGTTCATATGTTTTGGTATATACTGTATATATATATATATATATATATATATATATATATATATATATATATATATATATATATATATATATATATATATATACACAGTATATTATTGTATACAGTATACTGTATATATATTATATATATATATACACAGTATATTATTGTATACAGTATACTGTATATATAAGCAATATTTTCATTTATTATTTCAGTTTAATTCATTAGCCAGGCAATATTTTGTTTTATTTATATATATACCTATGTAATATTATACTTATGTACTAACCTTTTGTAACAACCTTTTGTAATAATAAAAAAAACAAAAAAACAAACAAAAAAACAAATAAATAAACACAAAAAAACATACTTACGCTCTGCTATTCATCAAAGTTTTCGACTTTATGAATAGCAGGGCGTAAGTATGTAAAAAAAAAAAAATTTCAAGTGATATAAACACTCCAAAAACATCCCCATAACCTCTCTGGTTTCGAACCCACGTCTCTAGGCCTACGTCTCTAGGCCTACATCTCACTCAGTCCATCACTCTAACCACTAGACCATGACTGTTCACACTATACTGACAGCGATAGTGCGTACGTATTTTCGGGCAGACGAATGCTTGACAAAAAAAAATATATATATACCCTCGATACACTTGTGTATATCGAAGTATTTAGTATGTATAATACTTTTACATAACCTAACATATTCTATCATTACGAACAAACAGTAAAGAAATTTACAAGTAAATAAATAAACTTTCATCCATGAGTTGCAAGCAAATAGTGCGTAAAAATTGTGTAATGAGATATCGGGTTACTCTAACATACTGCGCCATCCAAGAAGTCTTATCGTTGTTTACAATATAGCAACGACAACACAAAGTGTCTATAAGGTCTAAATTTGTGCATACACCCACGCTAATCTCATCTACTTACTGTAATCTGACCCCTTTTCTCTCCCGCGCCACCCACCTTTCTCAATACACCACTCTTATTTCGCCTATTATTCGTCCGTATGCCTCTCTGCGCTTCATTTATCAGTGTATATTATTCACATGGGCTGCCTTACTCATGAATATGAACAGGTGAAACCATAAAGGTGCTTTTTAGGCGAGATATAGAGCGTTGCTTCTCATCAATCGCACGTTCTTGCCTCCACCCTCTCTCTCTCTCCTCCCGCCTGACTCACTCACACACACTCGCTCGCTCGGGGATGTCGTGCCTATCAGCCCATTTTTTTCAACTTGCAGCCACCGTAACTCCACACCCACATTTTTTTAGGGTGGATATATATATATTGGCGGATGTGGCTGCTTATTTCCAAGACATTGAGGTACTTTTTTTTAAATTCTGTGAGATCGAATATTTTGGCAGAAATGCACAAATAACTACCCTAGCTCCTACTGCTATTTAGCGCTTATCAGGTTAAGAAAGGCAGCCCGGGGAGGAAGGGTTAAGGGGGGGTCACTGTTTTTGTTTTATCTTTCTCTCCTTTTCTCTTTCCATGGCTTGTATCCATTTTTCTCTTTCCCTGGCTTGTATCCATCGGCCCCATTCAGCCAACTGTTTTAAGACTTTTATCCCCATCCAGGTGTCGATTTCTTCCTGGCGAGCGATAGCGAGCCAGCATTGTATGGAGAAATGCGGCTTCGCCGGAGAATTTTTTTTATCAAAAAATTTACAAATTTAGCTTGCTGTCAAAAAAAAATATATATATATGCTGGCTCGCTCCCGCTCGCCAGGAAAATATTGACACCTGGATGGGGGTAAACGTCTCAAAAGAGTAGACTGAATGGGCCGAATGGATACAAGCCAAAAAGAGAGGGGGAGAAAGAGAAAAAAAGCGAGGTGGGCTCCCTCAAAGTAAAGAATAATTAATTATTTACTACATTTATAGAGGTACGGAACCTCTACATCTTGTTAAAGGTGGGGGCTCATGGGTTGAGGTAAACATGGAAAAATAATCGCCAACCTGCATATAATTATCTTGTAAAATGCCCGTCCGGGTTGCGCGGGCCGGGTTTGTTATGGATGCCTCCGAGCCCAACCGGGTTAAGATGTAAAAACGTTTTGCAGTTTATAGCTCTTGTCGGCGTTTCAGCATTCGTATGTTAAAGGTGGGGGCTCATAGGTTGAGATAAACATGGAATGATAATCGCCAAGCTGTACATAATTATCTTGCAAAATGCAATGGCACTGAAATAATGATTAACAATGGTATAAAGGATTTTGCGGATCATCTATACCGGGCCTGTGACGTCATAGTGTCGTCACACCAGTATCCTTAGCCTAGACTGGATGGTGGACTTCCACTCTTGTGACGTCACAGGCCCGGTATAGACGATCCACAAAATCCTTTATACCATTGTTAATCATTATTTCAGTGCCATTGCATTTTGCAAGATAATTATGTACAGCTTGGCGATTATCATTCCATGTTTATCTCAACCTATGAGCCCCCACCTTTAACATACGAATGCTGAAACGCCGACAAGAGCTATAAACTGCAAAACGTTTTACATCTTAACCCTCCAGACCCGGTTGGGCTCTGAGGCATCCATAACAAACCCGGCCCGCGCAACCCGGACGGGCTCCGAGTGCTTGCGTATGTGCTTTCGAATGGCGCGCGTAAATTTTTGGTGTCATGGGTGGTAGATGGCGCCACGACAACAGTCTCTACCCCGACGCCATCATGGATAGTATGCCAAAAAGTTATTCCGCTGTGTCCGATACCGTGCTCCCTACGACGCCCGCCCAAGCTCGCCGCGTCTTACGCAGACGCCACCACCTAAATGTGTTATCTCCCGGAGGTATTGAGGAGACATTGAGAATTTATGAGCGTGCTGATGCACAGTATACTGTTGATGATGAAGAAAGTGATCTATCTATCTATCTATTGCCTGACGCCGTGATCCCCAAAGGGGTGGCCACGAACGAACCGCCCCCATGCACCTCTGTCCCCAGTCAGTCGACGCCCCTCCCCCCAACCAGCACCGCCTTCGTTCATGTAGTTCCTCACTCCATCCTTCCACCTCATATTCGGTCTACCTCTCCCCCTCTGTCCCTCCACCTCGCTCTCGTACACCCTCTTAGTCATTCTCTCGCTTTCCATACGTTCCATATGGCCGAACCATCTCAAGTTGTTCCTTTTCACACTTTCCAGCACATCTACCTCCACACCACACCTCCTTCTTACTTCCTCATTAGTCTGTCTATCCCTCCATGTAACTCCGCACGCACTCCTTAAGTAATTAATTTCCACTGCTCTCACTCTTGGTCTGAGTCTCTCAACCAACGTCCATGCTTCGCTTCCGTAAGTCAGTGTCGGGATTACCACACTGTCATGCAAGGACTTCTTCACTTCCATACTGACCACCCTATTTCTTGTTACTGCTTTTAGCGTTCCTACAACCCTCTTCCCCTGTTGTACCCTCTCCCGCACCTCTTCATCCATAGTCCCATCTTTACTCAACACACTGCCCAGATACTTAAAAGAGTTGACGATCTCCATAGCCTGACCGTTCAGCTTCACCTCACACTCTGTGACTTCACCCCTTTCGAAGACAATAACCTTGCTCTTCCCCGTATTTACCTTCAAATTCCGTTTTTCGCACACTGTTCCAAACTCATTTACCAGACCCTGCAACTCCCATTCATTATCACTCATCAGAACTGTATCATCCGCAAACAGCAGTATAGGTAGCTTCCACTCAATTCCCTCCCTTTTCAGCGATACACCAACATCCACTGCTCTTGATAGTATTTCTTTCATAACTCCATCCATATATACAGTAAACAACCACGGGGACATCACACACCCCTGTTTCAAACCAACATTCAGGTCAAAGAACTCGCTCTGCTCACTCTCCACACGTACTGCCGCCTTTGCACCCTCATACATGCTCTTCACTGCTTTCAGCAACTTGCCCTCTACTCCGTATATTCTAAGTACTTTCCACAAACCTTCTCTATCCACTCTGTCATAGGCCTTCTCCAAGTCCATAAAGGCAACATACACCTTTTGTTTCTTCTCCAGATACTTCTCCACAACACAATTCAGGGTAAAAATCTGATCTACACATCCTCTTCCCTTCCTAAAACCTCCCTGCTCGTCGCCTATCCATTTCTCCGTTCTCACTCTCACTCTCTCAATCACTACCCTACTGTATACCTTCCCTACTACGCTTAGAAGACATATTCCTCGGTGGTTACCACACCAAGAAAGTGATAAATCGGCTAATTATCAGTCTAGTGATTATGGCGATGACAGTGACAAAGACGCTCAATTCATGGGATTTGCGAGTGAACATGAGAGTGATGAAGGTGATGCAACAGCTTTCGCGGAAGCTGTTTTAGCTGAAGACAGTGAAGTGGGGAAAGTGAGTGAGTGGGAGAGTTAAAGGTCACTCTCCAAGTTTCAGTTGAGTGACACGACTCCAAGCCCTTCGCCAGCTAAATCGCCTTTCCAGCTACGCTTCTATAAGAAGCAGATACTTGTCAAGGCGGCCACGGCAGCCAGGGAAGAAGCCAAAAGACTTGATGAGGCTGTGAGTGAGGGTGAGCGTGGTGACTCATCTCCCCCGCCATTGTCTCCCTTATCTCCCCAAGCCACCCAAGATGACCCGGCCGCCCCACATTCTTGCCCACCACTGCCAAGGGTTGAGGACCCCCCCACTTTCGGCCTATTTGCCTCCTAGGTCCCCCGACAGGAGACATACTGCTGCCGAAAAGGGGAAGGGAAGGAAATATGTCAAAAAAGGACAGAAAACTAGGCAGGCTTTGTTCGAGGCTCCCGCAGCGTCCACCCCTGCCGGCCCCAGCCATACGCCCCCGCAACTTTCCCCACGGTCCTCCCCACCTCTCCAGCCTTCAACATGTGTGCCTGACGAAGTTTTTGAGCTCGCATCACCAATACCTGGGCCTAGTGACAGTGAAACATTGCTTCCTGCCACTCGTCGCAGGCCAAGGAGCCCAGGACCTCGGAGGAGACATAGCCTCACCTGCCACTCCTTCCCCACTTCACCCCCCCGCACGCCGCCCACGCATCACTCGTTCCCCGCCAGATTATGTGGGGGACACTGACGATGAAGGGCACCTCACAGATGACTCTGGCCATGACTACATAGGTCCACCGTCAGGGCAAGATGACCACTCTGATGACGACGACGAATATATGGACATGGACGACCCTCAACCCATCCGCTCCGCCCGGGGGCGTCGTGCTGTGGCCCGCCCTGGCCGCATGCCTCCCGAGTTGGTCGTGGGCGTGCTGGGCCACCAGCTGGAGCTCCTCGTCAGCGTCGCCAAGACCCATTCTACGTTTTTCAGTGGCAAGACGTGGCTGACTGGTAAGATTACAACCCTGATGTACCAGCTTTTGACGAGGTACAGGAATTACCCCCAATTTTCCCGCAGGCCCCAATGCTCCTCCACATGAGCTTTTTGAAGCCTTTTTTGATGAGGAGGTTACCGGATTTGTCATCAAGGAGAAAACCAAGCAGCACCAATTCCAGGTTCACTTTTTTGACAAGGTGACCAAGGGCCACATGAGGCAGTGGACCGACGTGACTCATCACAAGTTCATGGTGTTCCTGGCACTCGCCATGCTAAGCAGTGGTGCAAGCCATGATGGACCGCTATTTCCACAAAATTCACGTCCTCTTCACGAACAATTACTACACGTCCCCCACTCTCTCAAAGTACCTCCATGAGCGCAAGACAGGGACTGTAGGCACAGTACGAGGGAGAAGGAAGGGCATGCCACCTTTCCCTCCCAAAGACCAAAAAAGGCGATGTATTCAGGAAGAAGTCGGGGCCCATTCTAGCTATCCACTGGCACGACCAGCGGAAGGTCAACCTCCTGACCACCGTCCACAAGGGGGAAATGGTGGAGACTGGCAAGGTGGATCGCCGCACCCAGGCCAGGGTGACCAAGCCCGATGCTGTCATGGACTACAACATCAACATGAGGCTGGTGGACAAGTCCGACATGCAGATGGGCTTCATTGACTGTCTGCGTACCTCGTGCAGATGGTACAAAAAGTTCTTTCTGTACATGGTGGACATGTCCATTCTGAACGCTTAAAACATCTACAAGCTTCGGACTGAGAACACACCCAGGAAGTTCAATAGCCAGCGGAGGTTCCAAAAGCAGGTGTTGAAGAAGCTCCTGGAGAAGTATGCTACGCCACAGAGGGCAGTGCCACATGCTGGGCCCGCCGCTACTGACAGCTTGCGCTGTGCATATTACATGAATATGCACAGGCTCATTTCCCTGCCTCTGACAGCAGCAGGAAGAGAGCAGCAGAAGCGGTGCCATGTCTGCTACAACACCAGGCTGAGGGCGAGGTCAGAGAAAAATTCCATCATGGCGTGTGTGGAGTGCAAGGTGCCACTTTGTCCTGAAGGGTGCTTCTTTGATTACCACTCCAAGCAGGAGTTCTAATAATCATAGTGAAAGTACCAAAGACAGTGATAATATGTATGTATATAGGCAAAAAGTGGAAGTCAAACAATTTATTGTAATACAAAAGTAATGTATTATGAGAAAATATATACAAATACAATTACACCATAATAATATGTGAAAGTGACACATATGTATATAATAAGTGACATTCATATGATTAGAACCTATAGAAATATAGAAATCAGTGAAAAAAAAGACACAATAAATTGTATATAAAACGTTTACAAAGCATATAACTAAGTGAAAGTGACACAAGACCTAATATTTGATGGCCAAAGTATAATAAACACCTGTGATAACGAATAATCAGTGCCTAATATAACAATAACCTACCTCAATTACTAACAAAGCGTACGGTATCGTACGGTATCGAGTGAAAATGAGCATTATCAGTGACACTCTCTAAAGCATATTTACCAAAGTGAAAGTGACACAAGACCTAATATTTTATGGCCAAAGTATAATAAACACCTGTGATAACGAATAATCAGTGCCTAATATAACCATAACCTACCTCAATTACTAACAAAGCGTACGGTATCGAGTGAAAAAGAGCAATATTAGTGACCGTGATACCCTAATACACATACTTTATATAATTGGCCTCAAAATAACTATAAAGATATCAAATAAACATCACATTGTCAATATCAACCACTAAAGTCGTCTATGGGAGGCAAACACTGGTGCGACGAGCGGCTAGGTGCGTGGTAGCCAGGGCCGGGGCAACGCATCCGAACGCGGGAAGAATTTGCCGCCGAAAATCACTCTACTTCCCGCGCTCGCCATTATGCAACCACTGGGGCTAGAGACCTCTACTCAACGGCATTCTATTGAGGAAGGTTTGTGCAACATTTCAGTTTTTTTATTGATAACATTACATGCCGTATTTATTGAGTTAGAGGTGAGTTAACATACCCCAATAATCGTCAAAACACCCGGTACCACAGTACAGTCGCGAGCTAGAGGCCCCGGGTCTGGAGGGTTAAGGGAGCCCACCTCGCTTTTTTTCTCTTTCTCTCCCTCTCTCTTTGGCTTGTATCCATTCGGCCCCATTCAGCCTACTGTTTTAAGACGTTTACCCCCATCCAGGTGTCAATATTTTCATGGCGAGCGGTAGCAATCCAGCATACTACAGTATATATACAGTACTGTATATATATATTTGTTTTGACAGCAAGCTAAATGTGTACATTTTTCGATAGAAAAATTTCTCCGGCAAAGCCGGATTTTTCCATACAATGCTGGCTCGCTATCGCTCGCCAGGAATAATTCGACACCTGGATTGGGATAAACATCTTAAAACAGTTGGCTGAATGGGGCCGAATGGATACAAGCTAGGGAAAACAAGAAAAGGGGAGAAAGATAAACAAAAAACAAAATTCCCCCCCCCCTTAAGAGTAGCCTCAATCGAAAGTTTGTCAGTGTTATTGTGGTTGTACAGGGATATATGGTTTTATTTGTACTTATGAATAATTTTCTTTTCTTTTTTTGTTGAGTAAACCTATTATTACATACAGATTTGTTAGTAAAGTGTTCTGTATCGACTAATTTTCTATCACATGAGCAGAAATTTGGCTGATGTTATCTCTAATATATGAGTATTCTTGATATATTTGTATTAACCTCTCCGCTGCGTAGGTGGGGTATTGGCCACCCCTCCCTGTGCGGAGGTATTTAGACTTTCCTAAACTCAAATCGTCATCGTACCATAAATATCATTAAAACTTATCCATATGCGCCTATTTTACGTTGAATATAATATGGTCAAAATCGGCGATAGAGGCCAGGAGTTACATAACTTATGGCTGAGGCAGCCTGCCAGCCAGCCAGCCGGCCAGACGGCTGGAGAGACACTGTTGCGTGGTAGTCTCTCTCTCGATCTTTCCCACGCTTGGTAACACAGATGACCACACCCTGCTAGCAACTCGCTAATGTTAGCACGAAAATATACCTAAGAATAAGGGAATAACAGGGAGAATAGGTGATAATTGAAGGGGGGAGGGGGGGGGGAAGGGTGGAAGGAGGGGATGTGGAGGAGTGATATTTGGCATGGCCAAGGGGCAATAAAAAATATATATATATATATATATATATATATATATATATATATATATATATATATATATATAATATATACTGGGCTGATTTAAGTTTTTTTTTTTAGGCCTTTTATGAGGAGATCCGCAGCGCACCGGTAAAACTCATATGATGAGATCCGTACTTGCCGGGTTAATAGCAATAATAGATTCGTACTATGTAATGTAGGGTAATGATTCTTGGAAATATATATAGGCTTGTGGTGTTTTCAACGCAAAATATTAAAACTGATCAGGTAAAGGTATTGAGGGATAAGTCTTTACAACCTGCTCTTCTTCTTTTGTCTTTGATGGGTTGTTGGAATAAGGCTAATTGTAACAGATGACTATGCATGTCTTTACTCTGGCAAATATTGAATCATCACTGGAGTTGCATTAAAATGACTTAAACCCTTCAATTTCAAAGGTTCATTACAATAAAATAAATTGAATGGGACATTGGCTACCCGACAGCTGGGGACAATACTGACCAGTTTAGACAAAAATTACATATTTATCAATAATTAGTTTTTATTTGTATTAGCTAGGTATTCCCGTCTCTAATCACTTTATTTTAGCAATTCTGATTTATCTCACATTTTAGCAAATTCTCCATCTTTCTCCCTCTACCGTATTTTCTGTTTCCTCAAAGATACAGTACAGGTACTTCTCTTCTTAATTCTCTCTTACTTTCTTCTCCTTTTGATCTAATCCTTTGGGCCAGCCCTATGGGGGTATGGGAGCTCTTTAGGTGAGCTCAGTGGTCTGGTTAAACTTCTCACCAAAAAAAAAAAAAATAATAATAATAATAATAATAATATTAGCCATCTAAAATTTGAAGAGATTAACCCGTACAGCCCCAGCGGCGCGTCTGACGCGTCGGCGATGTATGTAACGCACAGCCCCAGAGACGCGCCTGACGCGTCACCCTAATTGCGCCTACCGTAACCTCAGGTGTAGCCACTCAAGAGGGCTCAGATTTGTATGGGAACTGTGTACGTATCCCACACAACCGTGCCGATGGTTGAAAACTCTCAAAGTCCACGTGCGTGCGCGTGAGCGCGCAATAACCTGTTTTTTGGAGGTAATTGCCTTCAATTTTTTACTCTTGTAAAATACGTTTTCGGGGCTCTGTAGGACCATTTTTTAAGCTTTTTGAGCAGTTTTTCCTTCATTCCTAACCCATTCGCTATTGTTTCTGGAATAAAACAATTTTTTGAAAACCGGCCGGGTTCTGGTGAACAAACATTACAAAACTAGCCGGGGCTCCACGGGTTAAAAACAAATACTGTACCTGTTGTTTTCTGTGATGTATTGGAAAGAAGTCTATAGTCAAAATTGTGCCACTGTCAGAATTAACCCCAGCAGTTAGGTTTGACCCATTTTAGAAAAGATAAAACTAATAGCATATACTGTACTAATTTTCTGAACGTAAGACCTATTCAGCATTTCCCCATACTGTAATACATTTTTCACTCTCTACCATTTGTAACACATTTGGTACTAGGGTGGTGTTGAAAACCAACCTACTGTTTCGTGTAGTGGTGTACAGATATGTGGATATAATAAGTTTATTTTCAAAGTTTAATTTCCGATAAATTTAAAAGCATTTTTCCACATTTTATAGATGTTTAGTGTGTTGTCGTTTCGATAGTTTTTAATGTTATTGAGTTAGTTATATTAATTTGAACAGTAACTTTTGAGTTTGTTTTCAAGTTTTATATTTTAACTACAGTATATAAATATTTAACTAGTTGTTCCTTATTAGTCTTAATCCTCAAAGGTCGGGAGGTGTATGGTAGGAGGGATATGGCCGTTCTGCAAAGGTTAATAATATATTGAGTAATGTTATGAGTATTAATTCCGTAATTTCCCAAGGCTAGAAAAGGATTCATACAAGTAGTGGTGAAATTCTAGCTAAAGAAAGTCTGATCAGTCTAAACCTTTTCAGTATGGATGATGTATGGTTGTTTTTTATTCTGATTAACATTAAGCAATTTTGTTTAGAATTAGGAAAGACATTTAAGAGGTTAAAAGTTAAGACATGTGATGCCTTCGGGAAGAATATGCCTCAAGTTCTTGTATTCTGGCTTTTACTAGATTATTTCATTATGCATAAGAAAGATCTCTCAAACTCAAAAGATCAATGGTACTTTTTTTTTTTTTATCTTATGTGAAAGAAAGAGACAAAAGGCAAAGCTGCCTGTAACGAGTGAATAGGGCTAGAGATACAGTCGAGATGATCATTAACCCTTCCCGCCCGGGCTCGCCCTCCTAAGGACAGTGTGGGGTACCCGGGCGATTGGGCCAAAAAAAGTCTAGGCCTAGGCTACCATATCTTTGTTATTTTAACTGCTAGAAATTTCCCACGTATCCCTAAACGTAGTGCGGTTTCCAATCTGTAGACTGGCATTGAGTAGAGCTCTGTAAGTCAACTGGTTCAGTTGTGATGACTATTTCCGTGGAGATAATTTTTCCACGATGTTGACAATATCGGAGCTTTTCAGACACTAATTTCGTCATACCATACAACAACAACATTGATCCGACGTCTCCTTGTTTTCAGAGGTGCGGTGACGCAATGACCGGATTTGTTTACATGCGTCGGACGCACGGCGTTGAGACCAAGCTGAATAGGCTTTCAAGCTTACTGCCTTTTATAAGGACACCCGGAGTCCTGCCCATCTGCCGCGGTGTCCTTATAAAAGGACAGCCGGGCTGGAAGGGTTAATGAATATTAGAAATACAAATGGAGATAGGACAGAACCCTGAGGAACACCAAAGTTGATGGGTTTAGGTCTTTAGGAAGTGAGCGATAGCTGTCCTCAATCGCAGCTATGGAACGGTCAGAAAGAAAATTGGAGATAAAGGCACAGATAGAGGGATAGAAAGCAAAGGATGGAAAGATGCCACTACTTTCTATGTGTCGCCCAAATTTCAGACATTTCCCGGCACTGGCATGTTTTTTAAGGGTTATTTTTACACTTTTAAATACCGTGGACCTTCACAGTCCATGGGTTAAATGAAATGGGTTGGAGAATATAAATTACCTTTTGCACCAATTACTCCATCCAATCCATTACACAATTTGATCTCCACTCCACATAACCAGATTTCCCTCCAGTATAGCATTGCGCACATGGTAGACTAACCATTGAGTAAACAATTTGTCAATAAGAAAACCTCCAAGAAATTAGTTTAGTTCGATTAACCCTTATTACCCGGGTGACACCGGTGTCATACATGTTTTGTGCTATAATCATGGGTGATGCCAGGATCTTTTGCACCATGCAATCAAAAAATGTTGTGGGCCCTATTAGCCTAGTGATGAATTAGGCTGACTATTATTAATGAGAATCATCTTTAATATGATAACAAATACAAATTTTTATACCATTTGCATAGTAATTAATATTCTCAACTCACCAATATAGAAATAGAAATTGAAGTTAGAAGAAACGTACAGCACCGATGTTGTCGGTGTCGGCGAGGGCGAAAGCAGTATAATTGGACAGGTAAACAGGCGGTAGAGTTCAAAGGCACAATTAAACAGTTTTTATCTTAACACTTATCACTTAATGTCTAACACTTTAATTGTTAGACTTCATAAACTTTCTAAACTTTAGAATTAAGAAACCTAAGAGTTAGGTGTTACACAGTAAGTGAAAAGTGTTATATAACAACTGTTTAAATGTGCTTTAGAACTCTACCGCCTGTTTACTCGCCCGATTATACTGCTCTGCCCTCGCCGACTATACTGTACCACCGACACCGAAAACAAACAGTTCTGTACGTCTCTTCCTACTTCAGCTTCTACTTCTAAAAAGGTGAGTTGAGATTATTACAGTACTATGCAAATGGTACAGAAATATGTTTGTTTATCATATTAAACCTTTTTTTTCCTAATATATTTATTTTGTATTATTTTTGACGAAAATATGCCGGTATGATGATAAATACCGGTTATCATTGGATTTTCAAAAACTGACGATTATTTGAAGCTACCGGTTGCTCGAATGCCGGAAAATCGAGGTCTTGGTGTATTTAGTGTCCAGATGTAACCTTAACCCTTCCTACCCGGGTGTCATATTGGCATAACACCACAAAATAAGGGCAGGAGCCCGGGTGTCATGCTAATAGGCAGCAAGCTTTCAAGCCTATTCAGCTTGGTCTGAACGCCGTGCGTCCGACGCATGTAAACAAAACCGATCGTTGCGTCACCGCACCTCCGAAAACAAGAAGGAGACGTCCGATCAATGTTATTGTTGTGACGTAAGACGAAATTAGTGTGTGAAAAGCTCCGATACTGTCAACATCGCGGCAAAATTCGCTCCACTGAAATCGTCATCACAACTGAACCAGTTGACTTACAGAGCTCTACTCAACGCCAATCTACAGATTGAAAACCGCACTACGTTTATAGATGCGTGGGAAATTTCTAGCAGTTAAAATAAACCAAAATACGGTAGCCTAGGCCTAGAAGTTTTTCGGCCATTTCGCCCGGGTACGGGCGACCGTCCTTCGGCGTACCAGCCCGGGCCCGGAGGGTTAACTATCATTTTGATATTAGATTAATTTTTCTAACTTAATTACTAGTATTTATTTATGAGTACTGAAGTATGTATATGGATTACACATACTAAATGGACTAGCATGTAAGAATTGGTTAGTCTACCTCAACTACCTTTGGAAAGGGAAGACAAACAGTTGAATTGGAGAAGGAAGTAACAATAAGGAAAGGTACTCTGTAGAGCACATAATTATCAGTATTGCCTCTCCTAATATATTTACCCTAACAACCTATGCACCTCAGCCTCAATATTCATCAAGTGTTGGTCCCTCACCCCAAGCTCGGTCATAGTAGATGCTAACTGAAATAAATACTCCGCGTTGGTGCCACTTGGGCCCACTGCTTTTGAGATAATGGCCGCGATCTCTCTCTCGGGTGTCTGGCCAGTGTAGAACGGGTTTCTGTCGTTTCCTGAAAACAAAAGAACACTCTTATAAAGTATGATGGTTGTTTAATTTAATTCTAGCTAACATTACACTGCAGTTTTTACAATGGCCTTTTAATTTAATTCTGGTGGACATTCAACTATTTTATTTAATTCACCTGTGGAATGATTTCATCGAGTCAATGAGTTAAAAGTTATCTTGAATAGTCTATTTTACTCATGTACGGTATCTTGCTAATGTTCTTAATTAATATACTGTAATTATACATACATACATAAGTTTAAAGACCGAATGCTCCACACAAAGTGCGGTTCCTGTCTCGCGTCCTAATGGCGGCGTTCCAGGCAGCCCTGTTCAGAGCTGCCTCACTTGTCAGGTTTTTCGATTCAAGATCAGACCTAACAGTAAGTTCTAATCCCACGTATTTCTTGGTCTACCTCTTGGTGCAGCTCCCTCCACATTCACGGACTTGCATCTTTTCACCCAACTTAGTTCATCCATCCTCTCCATGTGTCCAAACAATCCAAGCATACTAGTATGTATCTCATCACTGGTACTGTACTCTTGATACCTAACCGTCTCCTTAACTCTTCACTAGGTTTCCTATCTTCCAGTTTGGCACCACACATCCATCTCGCAGTTCTCATCTCATTACATTCCATTCTGTTAATATTATCCACTTTTGACAGGCCACATTTCTGAAGAATATATCATTGCACTTCTAACACATGAAGTATCTTCTCATGTTAAGTAGTGGCAGCAGTTTTCTTAACTTTCTCCAGCCACATCTTAATCTGGCTGTAGGGGTGGCCTCGGCCCCACCTCCACCAGAGATGGTATCTCCCAAGTAGCAAAACTTGTCCACCATCTCCAGTGCCTCATTGGCAAAGTTAACACTCTCGAGCAGGTCATTGAACACAAGCTCACCTTTGCATACTAACATTGCATACAAATTTCTAAACTTTGGATTCCTTCCTCGGTTGAGATCCTTTTATTCTAGTACAGTATAGCGCTTTTTCCTGTGGTGTACCCAGCAGCGGCAGACGCTACACTGTACAGTATTGAGTTGGCGCCCACACATTTTCTGCATATACAGTACATACATACATACATACAATTTTAAGACTGACAGTTTCAGTCTCTTGTCCTAATGGCGGCGTGGTAGTGGCACATGGGTATGCACCACTTTTTTTCTACCTTTCCAAGCTTTAATCTACTGTATAAAACCTTGGTTTTATTTATATCCCATCCACTCGGGTGGATGGGACTAGTTAGCCTTGGTCGGCAACCCATCTAGGGGAGACAACCTTATACTGTACAAATCCGGGTGGATGTGACTCGTCAGCCTTGGTCGGCAACCTGTCTAGGGGAGTAAACCTTATACAAATCCATACTGCTCACCTAAGGGTGAAGCAGGTTGGTGGACGGACTAGCCGCGCACCACTGTAGCAATATTGTGCTAAAAATATACATAGGGGGCCTCGGAGTCAGACAGACCCTAAGATGAGTGGTCAATCCTGTAAGTCCTTCAGTAAACTGACACGGGTTGTCCTCACAGGGGTTAGGTCTGCTTGGGGGCATTTTGTGTATGGCCACCCTCGTAAAGAGGAGTAAGGCGTCCGGCAATAGATAGATAGACAGATTTTATATAAACTCTTAATCCTTTACTTGCCATGCCCTCTCCATCTTCTGAACTTGGCCTCGGCATCCCGCACAGTATCTATGATAAGTACAAGGTCATTTCCTTCCTACATTATCCATACGAAGAAACGTTGCATCCCTTGCATTATTCTACAGATATTTTCACAGCAATTGTTCCGAGGAACTTGCTTCAATTGTGCCGCCTCTCCACATCTTTCCCCGTAGAACTAGGGCAGCTGAGAGCACCCATGAATTTACACTTTCTCCTCCACAATGCAGAACTTCTGCTTATCAGAATTCATTTATCCCCAGAGCTACTACTCTTTGGAATTCACTTCCCTCGAATTGCTTTCCACAAACTTACAATCTACAAATGTTTAAATCCAGTTGTTACAAACATTTTATGAATGGAGGATGCCTTTAGGCACATGGACCTTTTTGTTTTGTCTGTGTTTTTCCTTCCTCCGTTCATAGTCTCTTTAAAAAAAAAAAAAAAAAAAAATTGCGTATAGCCTAGCAGTTTCCAGGAGAGTCCAGCTCTGAAATCTCCAGGTAGTGCCTCCATAACAAAGAGGAAAGGGCTTAACAGAGCCCTGGTGAACTCAAACGCGTACTGTAAATTCCTCACTCGGTACACCTTTCACCCTCACTGCTGTTTGGGAGTCCTCGTACATCTTCATTATCACACGCACCAGACACTCCACTACATCTCTTGGTACCCTATCAAAGGCATTCTCCAGGTCTACAAACACAAGGTAAAAATGTCTATCTTTAAGGAAATATCTTTCCTGCAGCTGCCTGACTATGAAGATAGCATCAATTGTACCACGTCCTGGCATGAAACCGAACTACATATTGTCGATAGAAATGCTTTCCCTGACCATGCCTTCAAAGAATCTCTCACAAACCTTCATGATTTGATCAAGCATTTTCAGACCCCTATAATTTCCTTTATCTAATGATACAAACCTAAATATATAGTGAGTGTCCAGGGAGACATCCTGGTGTCCTGGGGATGGAACATGACATCAACTCGCTGGTAGCCGTCCTTCTCTCGATGATCCAAGTGAGCCATGACTCTCTCCAATTCCTCCTCTGCTATCCGGTAGGCTACACCCCACACGCGCTCCTAGGGGTATGTGCCCATTTAGTAACTAGTTTTGACAATTTAAATTTATTGGAAACAAGTGTTGTGAATTGATCTCATGGTTAAAAAATAAATAAAGGTAGCCAATAAAATCTGGTAGGTGGGTGGTGCACATCATCTACTTGTTTCTAAACAGATCTGCCCTGTAAACTGTTCAGCTTTTTATAAAGTACCAAGCATTTACACTGGTAAATAGCTGGGTGGTAACCAAATTAGAACTAAGTATGGGCATTCTACTTTAACAGTGGCCCCACCGAGGGTCACTGTTAACCACACTGACCCAAATTACCTAAAGAAAGGGTGAGGGCTGGTCCTATCCAGAGTGACATTTGGTATCCTCTACCCAACTTTAGCTGTTTCTGTCTGTCTCTTTTCCTGTACTATTTATCCATCTAAGTACAGTACTGGCGAGATCGCTCGATTGGGTGGCACTTTAAAGTGGGCTGCAAACGGTGGGGGCATTGGCCCGGGGGTGCAAGCCCATGGGCTGTGATGATCCGCTACCCTCTTAGAGACAGATCTCGTAATTTTTCCCCTTGCCCCTCAATTTTCTCCTCATAACTGTTAAGGGGCACAGGGCTCTGGGAGGGGTTTCAGTGTCCCGTGCGTTTCCGCACTCTCTTCAGCCCCTCACCTGGGAGTGGCTTTGGTCACCTGGGCATTCTTGAGTGGTAAAGCTGGGAAGGTTCTGTGGGGGCACTCTGTTATGGCCTTAGCCTTGCTCGGGACCTTGGGGCTGCTCAGCCAGACAGCCTGGGGATCAACAACAACAACAACAACATAGAGGTGGTAAGGTGGTGCTGGAGTTGGGGGCTCACAAAATAAATTAACTATCTCTGTCAGACTCCCAGTAACTGCTACTAATTGTACATCTAGTTAGAGTGCCCGTATTTATGTCTTGGGTCCCCACTGAACACAGCCACTAGCTCTGTGATCAGTGTGTGGCCCTACCTGGTAAGTAAACCTGGTAAATACCTGCTGCATTGCAGTTAGGGCCTTCCAAATTTCTCTCTCCCATTCAACTACCAAAAGTGCTTCCTTTAGTTAATCAAGGCATATATGTGATACATGCATGTATTTAGGCCCTTTAAAATCTATTTTTTATTAAATCGTTTGTGGAAACTAAACAAATCCTCTGACATGTGTTCCTTGCCTGCTTAACTTTAGAGGTATTCTCTTGTCTTTGATATCAACAGTGTGAAGATAACATTAATGGCTGGGATTTCATCAAGACTAACAACTTATTATTTTAATGTAAGAAATTTAGAGTTTACAGATGAAAGGTAAATTATGGAAACTGATCTAGCCTATGCACATAATTTTTTTATTTTACTGTACAGCATGTACAATATAAAGAAAATTAAAGTACTCAGTAGCCTATTGTACTTTAGTCATTTTAGTTACCAGTAGTCTATGAAAGGCAATAGCTATTATGAAAAAAGGAAGAAGAGGAAAATAAATGATAGAAAGAGAAGAAAAGAGATGAGAGAAAATGAGAATACAGAAAGAAAATAGAATAGGCCTATAAAAGAAGAGATGAAGAAAGGAGGCAAGAGATAGGAGAGAGAAATGGAAAGGAGATGAAAGAGATATCTAAGAGACTCACCTCGGGGTCATCTGTAGGCACCAAGGTCACTACTCTGCCAGGCTGAAAAGTAAACACCGCAATATAGCCGTTATAACATTAACACTGTGAATAGTCTGTTAATTCTAGGTTGGGCAGAAATTGTAACCTATAACCTCTCATAACTCAAAAAAGACTAGAGTAATCAAGCTAATATTTTTACCATTTGTGAAGAGTCAGTCAAAGAATAGATGTGGAAATTTACAGCCAATTTGCTCCAGCCCTTTTTGAGTTACAGAGGATAGAGGCCATGATTTCTCGCCTACTTACAGCGAATAGACTATAGTAGAGTCAGATTTGAAACCTCATTGACAACCTTGATGTCATGTTGTATATAGAAAGAATTGCCTTTTCTTCTTTACAAAATACAATAATCCCCTTCAGGGATCACGGCGTCAGGCAATAGATAGATAGATAGATAGAACTGTTATCAATCGACTGGAATACAAACCGCAATATGACAGGTGGCAGTACTGTCGTAGCCTTGTCATGGAGGAACATTTGGGACACAGGGCCATCATGTGGATCGTTGCCATGAGGTATATAAGCACCAAGCTAAACTCGAGGTAAAGAATAATAATCCTAACCATATCTTCCTAACCTATGCTAACTTTCCTAACTGTTAGCATATATGAATTAACCTAACCTAACCTAACTATCAAAGGGCAATACACAGAATATCTTCTGAATCTGAAATTTAATGTTTCACCCTCTAATTTTGTGTGCTTTGTTGGCAATATACCAGTAGGCTGATTAAAGTTAAGGTTGTCAAGTTAGATTAAGAGGCACTAAGCCAAGGTAAGCTAAGTTTGACAAACCACATTTCTATATCTACTGTTTCCATATCTATTGCCATTATCCCCGAAGGAGTGGCCACAAATGAATCGCACCATATTATTTCTTTATTGAGAGCAATTTTTGTAAGTTTAACCCTCCAGCCCCGGCTACGCATTACATAAATATTCCCCGAAACCCGGGTGTTTTGGCCGAAAAACGTCTAGGCTAGGCTACCGTATATTTGTTATTCTGACTGCTTCCGCATTCCCGCGCATCCCCAAGCGTAGCTGTGTTATTTACCTGTAGAATGGCGTTAAGTAGAGCTCTCTAAGTCAACTGGTTCAGTTGTGATGATGATTTCATTGGAGATAACTTACGGCAACAACAGTCACTTTACACTACTTTTCGATACTTAACAACAACATACAGGCACACACGAACAAGCGACGCTCTCCTTCTTGTGGCCGGAGATGCGGGGTGTCGGTCCAGCCGGCTGTTGTTTACATGCGTCGGACCGACGCCTCGCACACCAAGCTCACAGGCTTTCAACCACTGGGCGTTAAAGAGCCCTTCCGGGCAGCTCGTGTATGCTTTTTTATGGGCGTTCAAGAGCCCTTCCGGGAACAGAGGGTTAAACCATATTTGCAACAACAAATTGCTGCATTGAAGAGAGCAGTTATGAGTTATTTCTTATGCAAGTGGTAAATTTGCTTAATAGTCACAATAATAATAATAATGATAAACGGTATTTTTATATACAAGTACTGTATCCTTCTCTAGTACTTAGTTGCTATAGGTAACTCCAACGAACTTGACAATTTTCTTGACCCCTTTACTTCTCATAACTCAAAAGGGCCTAGAACAAACTGGCTGTAAATATCCACACCTATTTCCTGGTGGGCTCTTCCTTAATGATAGAAATGTCAGCTCGATTGCTTTCATTCAATTTGAGTTATGAGAAGTTAAGGGGTCAAGATAATTGTCAAGTACATTGGCGCTACCTACAGTATAGTGTTTGTGTGCGAGGTGTTTGTGTGTATGGTATCTAGCTACGTGATTACGAGTCGGAGCGGGTGGTGGTGGATGGGATATACTGTAATTCCAAGTGAAGTCACTACTTTTAAGCTCCTCGGTGGTCTAGCGGTTTAGGTGCTGGAGTGCTGCACTACTGGCTTGGGTTCGAACCCTGGCTGGGGCATGACACTAAATATTAATTATCACCAATTATCTTACGGAATACGGAGTTCTAAATTATAGTTTATACTTTTTGGAGGCTTAACCTTATTCAGGAGCAGGAAACCTTACTAATGGGGTTTGGTTTAAACTCCTCTACGAATCAAACCTTGTGCCAGCCAAAAACCTCCCACCCACTGTAGCCTGTAGGTTTCCTGTAATTCTGAGAAAGGTAAGAAACAAAAAAGTATAATCCGTCGAGTAGGCCTAGAAATGTTCTACAGTGTCAAACTGGAGCGATTTTGTTTGAAGACTTGAAAAAAAATTAGAAGGAATACAAGAACATTAACCAGAGATAGCATTGTTTTGGCCATTTGATCAGTACCGGTACATAATTTGAACTATAAACCACAATTTTAACCTCACATACACAATACACATACACAAAGAGAATATAGGAGTCGGATACAAGGGGAGATAGAAGGGCAGGAAGACCCCCCATTGAGATGGAGAGACTGTGTAAGACAAGCTTTGGATGATAGAGGAATGACTATAGATCAGGCAAAGGAAGTGGTAATAAACAGGAATGAAAGGAAAATGCTTGTGAATAGTTGAGTGAACACGTGGTCATTTGGGGAAAGGGGTCGGGCGCAAGTTGGACTAGATAATAGTCCATCAGGCGCCTGGCCCGGGGAGACGATTAATACGAAGGGTGCGCCTGGAAGTGTGGTGGGCGGGCTTGTGGCTTTGGCTCCGCTGCATGTCTGCCTGCCGAGATCGGAGCCCGGGTGGTCGGGGGCCGGGGGAGTGCTGGAGCGACCTTGGTGACCCTGGTCTCTGGGTATTCTCCTGGGTGACCTAGATGTGTGCGAATTTTGTGTTTTGTCTGTGTTTGTTCGCTGTTTTGTCTTGCGTTTTGTGTTTTCCTGTTCTTGCTCTGTCTTGAGTCGGCCACCCTCCCCCCCCCCCCCCCCCCCAAAAAAAAGAAAAAAGAAAAAAGGAAAATAAAAATAAAAAATAGGAAAAGTGGGGATTGGGTCTGAGCTGCTGAGCATATACAGTAGATAGATAGAATAGATAGACATACACAATAATAAAGACTAAAAATAATGCACTCGGCTTTCGTTTGACACCCTGATTTTCTAATGGGCAGCCTCACACAGACGGATCGGTATAATCCTGTGTAGCGGGGAGACCTGTACTTATTTAGAGTGTCCGCTATCTAGGCCCATATGTAGCCAATGTAGTCATCAATCAAACTAATCGGAGATACATTTTCTAAATTATTGATAATTAAAAGTTATTTTTCTTGATAAAAGCTTTTTCAGACTGGCTTTAACCCTCCAGCCCCGGCTACGCATTACATAAATATTCCCCGAAACCCGGGTGTTTTGGCCGAAAAACGTCTAGGCTAGGCTACCGTATCTTTTTTATTCTGACTGCTTCCGCATTCCCGTGCATCCCCAAGCGTAGCTGTGTTATTTACCTGTAGAATGGCGTTAAGTAGAGCTCTCTAAGTCAACTGGTTCAGTTGTGATGATGATTTCAGTGGAGATAACTTACGGCAACAACAGCCACTTTACACTACTTTTCGATACTTAACAACAACATACAGGCACACACGAACAAGCGACGCTCTCCTTCTTATGGCCGGAGATGCGGGGCGTCGGTCCAGCCGGCTGTTGTTTACATGCGTCGGACCGACGCCTCGCACACCAAGCTCACAGGCTTTCAACCACTGGGCGTTAAAGAGCCCTTCCGGGCAGCTCGTGTATGCTTTTTTATGGGCGTTCAAGAGCCCTTCCGGGAACAGAGGGTTAATGTGATTCATGCGATTTTGACACTCATTTAGTGCGGATAATGGTAAATCTATAGTTATATTACCCCTATTTTTTCATTATTTTCCTATCGAAACTGAGTCTTTTTTAGTCTTGCCATATTCAGGAAGCCCTACTGATGTTCGAATTGTGGGAGTCTGGGGAAAGCAGCCCCCAAGTTAATTTAGGTTGTCATGTTAGATTAACCCGGGAGCTGCGGGGAGACTCTTAAGAGTTCCCCCGGCGCACTGCGGGGAGACTCTTAAGAGTCAGAGAAAAAAAAAATCAACTTTTGACATCGAAAAAAAAAAAAAAAAATTTATATTTTTTTTTTTTTTTTTTTTTTTTTTTTTTTGGCCCCTGGGCCATGCAAAATCTCAGTCCTCTACCTCCCCTCCTTCCCCACTTTCCTCCTCTCCTTCAGTTATCACCTATTTTCCCTGTTATTCCCTTATTCTGAGGTATATTTTCGTGCTAACATTAGAAATCCGATTGGAGGGTGTGGTCATCACTGATAGCAAGCGAGTGCAAGAGAGAGAGAGAGAGTATCGATCGACTGTGTCTCAGTGGCCTTGGGGGAAATTGGCGGGAAAGCAGATTGCCTCACCCATACATTATACAACTCGCGGGCTATATATCTCCGATTTTGACCATCCAAACGCTGTTTTCACTCGTTTTATTGTTGTTTCAGGTTAATACCTTTATAATCAACCCATAATAGGCGCATATGGATAAGTATTAATGCTATTAATGGCACAATGAATATTTTAGTGACGGAAACACCTCAAATACGTCAGCACAGGGGGACGTTTCCAATTACCCCCATGCGCACTTCAGAGGTTAATGCTTCCATTGAAAATGAGAGTCACCCGCCTCCTCTGATGACAATATTGTCATTGACCTAACCTAATCTGGGGGATGGTGCATCCAGACCCCCGCTGCTCAAAATAATTATGTAGAAGACATAAAATCACTAAAGAGTACTGCGGGAGAGCGAAAAACACCTCCGAGATCGTGCGTCAAATATACATTTCCGAGCATCATCGAACCATACTAAGTACTACGGTACTAATAAATGTAGTAATATTGACCTATTATGACCAACAGAATAGCGAGTGCCCAACTCCGAAAGGGGTTGAAATAGGGGAGCTATCCCCCCGCCAAAGGCGGCTG
Source organism: Paralithodes platypus (assembly GCA_032716605.1). NCBI lineage: Eukaryota > Metazoa > Arthropoda > Malacostraca > Decapoda > Lithodidae > Paralithodes > Paralithodes platypus. The sequence continues at coordinate 9,684,607 of CM064566.1, read as the reverse complement.
TCTAGGGCCTTTCCTAGCTGATGCTGAGAGGATTGGGTTCTAGTCATGTGGTGATGGGCTGGTCTATCAGAGTGAGAACTGAGTGATCTCTGCCATACCCATAGCTTACTCTGACTGTTCCTTTTACTTATATATTTTCTAGATCTCAAGTGATGGCGTCTCTTCCGTGGATTGACCTCCCAATCTACCAAGATTGGAAGCCAAAGCGTCACATTTTTCCTTTGCCCCTCAACTTTCTCTTCATAATTGCTGTGGCACATGTGTGCCTTGCATTCATTACCGAATATTAATGTAAATGAACCAAGTATTAACAACTCAGAATCCAGCCAGGACACATTCAAAATCAAAGATGAATACAGAGTGTTCACCAACAAAGGGCTCCATCTTATCCACATTAACGCCAGATCAATGTACCATAAATTGTCAGAAATAAACTTGTTAGCTAGTAAGGCCAAAGCTTCAATTATTGCAATCACAGAAACCTGGCTGGATTCAAGTATAAACGATGGTGAAATAAACATTCAAGGTTTCAACATGGTTAGGAATGATCGCAATAGGCAAGGGGGAGGAGTATGTCTGTATGTAAAAAACAACCTCACACACACAACTAGGACCGACCTCCATGTAGAAAATCACGAAGCTCTGTGGATCGACCTACACCTGCCGAGGACAAGACCCATCACAATTGGGGTGTGCTATAGGCCTCCAGACGACACACAATTCTTGACCAAATTTGAACGAACTTTGTCATCGCTAGACCCTCGGAATGAATCCATTATACTAGGAGATTTTAACCTGTGTTACAAACAACGAAATAATAGGCTTGTACGAGAATATAGGCACATACTGACAATGCACAATCACAAACAACTCATCACAACCCCCACATGTATCTCACAACCCCCACATGTATCTCTGAGAACACTGCCACAATATTAGACCACATAAACTGTAACAGAGAGGACAAAATATCCCAATCAGGGGTTATACAGACTGGGATAAGTGATCACTTTGTCACATATTGCACACGGAAAACCACAAAAATTACCCTAGAGAATCACAAGGTTATCAAAACAAAGGTCACTCAGAAACTACAACAAAGAAACATTTCTGGACATTTTATGGAATACAGACTGGTCTCCAGTGTTTGGAAGTACAAACTTTAATGACGCATGGGTTGGCTTCAGAACCATCATCACAAACATCCTAGACGAAATAGCTCCTCTGAAAGACATACGAATTAAAGCAAGGTCAGACCCATGGATCAACAATGACATACTACACCATCTGGAACACAGAGACAATCTGTTAAAAAGGCTAGTGAAACATAGACAGGATCAAGGTCTGAAACATGAGTTCAACAGGGCCGCCAGGAATAAACTAAGTACTGTAGAACAATAAAATCAGCGAAAACTAATTATTTTCACAATAAGGCAGAGGAATATCAGAATAACCCAAAGAAACTATGGAGGCACCTAAAAACAACAGGCTACAGCAACAAGGCAAGGGATTCGTCTAACACTAATATTGCTCTCAACATTAATGATCAGGTTTGCCACGATAAACGACAAATTTCAACCTACTTCAACACCTTCTTCACCTCCATAGCAAACACACTTGCACAGAACCTACCGCAACCTCTCAATAAATACACGACACCAACGGCCACCTTTCGAAATTTCTACAGAGATAAAGGCATACACCCGAACACATTTGGATTACAAAATGTTACACCAAAATACACTTTTGACGAGCTCTCTAACCTAAATGTACATGCAAATTCTAGAAGATGGTGATGTAATAGACGTGGTATATTGCGATTTTATGAAGGCCTTCGATAAGGTCCCACATAAAAGGTTAATAGAGAAAGTTAGAAGCTATAATATAGGGGAGAAATGTGTGAAATGGATAGAAGCCTTCCTGAAAGATCGGAGACAGAGGGTACTGATGAATGGAATAGGCTCGGGGTGGAGGGAAATTACAAGTGGGGTACCTCAGGGATCTGTGTTGGGACCACTGCTGTTTGTTATATTTACCAACGACTTACCTGAAGTTATAACTAATGGAAGTGAGGTACTGTATACCTGTATGCGGATGACACTAAGCTGTATAGAAGAGTGAGGAGTAAGGAAGATATGGGTTTGCTTCAAGGAGATGTGGAGGGCATGAAGGGATGGTCTGAGCATTGGTTAATGCCTTTTCATCCAAAAAAATGCAAGTACATGCGGATTGGGACCAGCAAGATAGACAAGGTAGGATACAGTATGTATGAAGCGATGGAGGAAGTGAATGCAGAAAAGGATATAGGAGTAGTGATAGACAATAAGTTAAATTTCTCAGAACATTTAGCGGAAAAGATAAACAAAGCCAATAGAATTGTAGGGCTGATAAGGAGGACATTTGTGTCACTTGACGAAGAAATCTTCAGGAATCTCTATACAGCGCTGGTTAGGCCACACCTGGAATATGCGAACCAGGTGTGGGCTCCATATATGGTAAAGGATATAGAAGCAGTGGAGAAAGTGTAGAGGAGAGCTAGCAAGCTGGTACCAACGTTGAAGAACGCGGGCTATGAGCAGAGGTTGAGGACACTGGGGCTTCCGACACTGGCATATAGGAGAAAGAGAGGGGATATGATAGAGACTTTTAAGATAGTGTCAGGAAAGTACGATGAGGATGTGTGTGAAGGTATCTTCTTGATGCGGGAGGGAACAAGAACGAGAGGACACTAAGAAAATTTACAAAGAAAGAAATAGGCTTGAGAAGGCAAAGAACTCATTTTGTGATAGAGTGGTAAATGAGTGGAACGCACTGCCCCAGTATGTAGTCGATTCTGAATCAATAAGGGAGTTTGAAAGTAATCTTGATGAAGCATGGGGAAGATAAGATTTGAAGTTTGATTATAAAACAAAAATACAGAATAGTAAAAATGTTGCGTCTGCTACCGCCGCCGCCAACACTGTGAACGACCGCAGCAGTGCAAGTACTGGTACTGAGCTGGATACACAAGCATAGTTTGCCTTTTTCCAGAGGATCTACTGTAAGAAACTGTAAGAAATAAAAGCACAGGACCAGACAAAATTCCTGCCAAATTTCTACGAGATGGAGCCATTGGTATAGCAGGTCCCCTAACCCACATCATCAACCTGTCAATTAACACCAACACTGTACCTGCTATTGTAACCCCTCTATTCAAGAAAGGAAATAAACTAGAAGTTGGCAACTACAGACCAGTTAGCATATTATGTATTGTATCTAAAATCCTTCAAAGAGTGGTATACACCCAAATTGAACACTACCTCAAAGAAAATTATCTATTCTATAAGTTTCAATCAGGTTTCAGATGCATGTACTCGACTGACTCCTGTCTCATCCACTTGAACAGATCACATCCGTAAGAAATGTCTAAAGGTAACTACACCGGTATGGTTCTTCTTGATCTACAAAAAGCGTTTGACACAGTAGACCATCATATCCTATGTAATAAACTACAAGCAATGGGCATCGGGTCTGTGAACTGGTTTAAATCTTATCTTAGTGGTAGAACACAAAGAGTCAAAATTGATGATAATATATCTGATCCTATGCCAATTAACTGTGGGTCCCGCAGGGAAGCATCCTTGGTCCCTTACTCTTTCTCTGTTATGTGAACGACATGGAACTGAGCGTCTCGTGTAAATTATTACTGTATGCTGACGACAGCGTGCTTCTGGTTTCAGGAAAAGACCCAATAAGTATTGCCGCTTCACTTTCCAAAGAACTAGAATCATGTAGTGAATGGCTAGTGGACAATAGACTATCTCTTCACCTGGGCAAGACGGAAGCCATCTTATGTGGGACAAAACGCAAACTGAAAGACATTGTGGGCTTCTCGGTCAACTGTAATGATATTCCTATAACAACAGTGTCGCAACTAAAACTGGAGTAAAACTGGACTCGAGTTTGTCAGGTGAAACAATTTTGGAATCTATCCAGAGTAAGTGTAGAGCACGTATAAAATACCTGTATAGACAGGTGGGATGCTTGCCAGCGGCGACCAAAAAGACCCCTTGCCAAGCGCTTGTTCAATGTCATTTTGACTATTCTGTGTCATCCTGGTACTCTGCATCATCTAAATCAGCACAGCACAAACTTCAGGTCACTCAAAATAAAATGGTTAGGTTCATGCTGAACCTAGGACCCAGATCACATGTTGGCCAGGACCAACTTCAGTCACTAGGTATGCTCAATGTCTCTGACAGGGCCAAACAAATCAGGCTCACTAATGCCTTTAACATTTTCTATGACAGAGCTCCAGAGTATCTTAAGAGTGATTTTGTTAAAGCAAATGAGAGGAGTGGACATAATACAAGAAACAGGATGTTTAATTTTAAGATCCCGAGAATCCAAGGACAGGGTAAGCAAACATTCTTCTTCACTGCCATCAAAGACTGGAACGACCTACCCCAGTCAGTCCGTGAAAAGAGAACACTGTATTCCTTCAGACGTAGCCTGAAGGAACACCTGAACCGGACAGCTGCGAGAAGGGAGCACCAAGCTTATGTCTACTACTAAATACGACATAAGAGATAGGCAAACCAAACTGAAATGATTACTGATTACGGATTACTGATATTTACCATAGGATGTAAGGTATCTTAAAATAACTCCCTAGAAATACTTTCTCTAAAGTATTTATTTCTTTTATCCTCTCCTTTTCCCCAGCTAACCTAATCCCACAAGGACCCCAATGGAAATACGCCTAACGGCCTTATTGGGCTATCCTTAGTTGGAATTATGCAAAGTTGGTACATGTCATATTTGCAACATACTATGTGGTACCAACTCTGTAAATTGCTAACTGAATAAATATTATTATTATTAGGCCTATTATTATTATAGGGGCACAGGGCCCTGGGCCCTGTATATAATGGCAGTCAAATCTGTTTATAGGAATGCAATGGCAAATGTGAAGGTAGGGGATAAGTTAAGTGAAAGTTTTGAGGTCAATGTAGGTGTAAGACAGGGGTGTGTCATGTCAGCTTGGTTGTTCAATATATACTGTACATGGATGGAGTGATTAGGGAATGTAGGGCTGTATCAATGGGTGTGGGAGCTAGACTGGAATCAGAGGGAAGAACATAGAAGATTTTAATATGCCTATATGCGGACGATGCAGTCCTGTTGGCGGAAAATGCTGAAGAACTTCAGAGAGTGGTCACTGACTTTGACAGGGTATGTGGAAAGAGAAAGTTAAAGGTCAATGTAGGGAAATGTAAGGTAATGGTGTTTGAGAGAAGAATGCATGAAACTATAGATTTTAAGGAAAAATATAGAATCAAGAAAGAACACAAGAAAAGTTGTAAAATAAAATTGAAAAATGAAGTACTAGAAGAGGTTGAAAGTTTCAAGTATTTGGGAGCTGTACTATGCAAATATGGTAAAATGGAGAGTGAGATAAAAGAGAGAAAATGCAAGGGAGAAAAGTGATTGGAGAACTTGATAGTATTCTCAAAGGAAGAATGGTTAGCCAGGAAGTCAAAAGTCACTGAGAAACAGTGTGCTGCTCCCAACACTCTCGTATGGAAGCGAGACATGGACGGCAAGTGACGAGGACCTCTTCAAACTAAGAGCTGTGGAGATGAGCTTTTTCAGAATGGCAGCTGGCATGAATAGGCTAGATGGGCCAAGTAATAGGGAAGTGTACGAGTCCTTTGGAATGGAAGAGCAGGCTTTGGGCATTGATCAATTGTGGTGTGGTTGAGTGGATAAAGAGAAGTACTTTGAGGTGGTATGGTCAGAGAATGGATGAAGACAGAATGCCAAGAAAGATATATGGGAGTCAGGTGAGTGGAACCGCTAGTAGTGGAAGACCACCTATGGTATGGGAAAAGAAAGTGGAAAAATATATTGAAGAAAAACTTCCACGTAGTGAAAGGGGCATTGTGGCACGTGCAAAGGAGGCATGTCTTGACAAAGTAGGTTGGAGACGTTTCTGTCATGGCCATCCTCTAGTGGGGGTTTCCCAGGGGGAAGCAAGGCGTCGGAGATTATGATGATGATGATGACAGGGCCCTGGGTGGGGCTTTGGTTTCCCGGGCGTTTCCGCTCCCTCCTCAGCTCCCCGCCATGGAGTGGCTTCGGTCACTCCAGACTTTATTGTGGTCGGCAGGGAGGGTTCTGTGGGGGCGCTCTGTTATGGCCTTGGCCTTGCTCGGTGCCTTGGGGCTGTTCGGCCAGGCGGTTTGGGGAACAACAACAACAACAACAACAGAATAGTGACAAAACAGGGGTAGTGAAGGTGTAGATTTATCCAAGCCTACAGACAGTAGGCTAATCTAATTTAGCCCAGGGTTGTTGATTTTTTTGATTTTTAAAAAAAAATAAAAAAAATAAAAAAATCATTGATTTATTTGATTTATTTGATTTTTTTGATTTTTTTAAAATATCCCCCCGCCCTATTGAGTAGTAATTCAAGTAGAGGAATTTATAATAATTCTGTTTCATCCATGCCCTCAGCCCAGGCCCCAGACTCCTGATCTGTTCCTGTCCTAGTCATGTTTCACTGTCTGACCACACTGCTGCTTCTGGCTGAGTTGCCAGTGATCCTCAAGAAATCATATTACAAAACCTATTATTGAACAGAATTACAGAAAAATAATAATCTGTTATTATTAGTACAGACTTAGTGACTAGTGTTCTGTTTTCACATAATAAACATATCAGGATTGTTTTGTCTTTTCACTGAACACTATATGATTTAACATACAATGTACTCTTTTAAAGTTGAAAGGTAATACTGTATACATATATTTGTAAATTTAAAAGCTATCAGTTATTTGTGTTACTACATAATGTACCAGTATCTACTATCTTACAATGAACCAATGCCTACACAAACTTATGAAAGCATGATAAATCTTCAGAATTCTTTTTATCTTGATTCACAGATAAAAAAAATAACAAAAAATCAAAAAAATCAAAAAATCGTGATTTTTTTGGTAAAAAAATCATTGATTTAATCAAGTGATTAAATCAAATTGATTTAATCAATATCATCTCTGATTTAGCCTAACTTAAATTTTAAAAATTAACATACCGGTAGGCTAAATAGGCTATGCAGATTTAAAATTTCATGATTAGGCCTATCTATAATGGCGGCTGTAGGCCTAATTATTTTTTGTTTTTTTTCTAATTAAGCTATTAAAGGTTAGGTCAAGATCACATGATTCGCATAGCCTAGGCCTAAAAAATTTGAAAACACTTAGCCTAGGCTATTTTATAAATTTAAAAAAAAAAAAAAAAAAAAAAAATTACTTGTAGGCCTAGCCTACCCGAATACAAATTTACTGAATCCGACAACAAATAGTTGTGGACATAGCCTATGCTCAGTGTGGTGTGTGACAGTGTGAGGTCGTCCATTGAGGTGATAGGCCTAATAGGCTAGGTTAACATTAGGCCTAGGCATAAATTTGCCATTTCCACTTGCAATAGGCCTATTGTGAATTAGCCTACTCCAATTATAATATGTATAGGCCTATAATTATACTATATTTACTGTTACAAAACTAGGCCTAACCTTTCCTGGGACCCCCCTATGGTCCTCGCTGGCCTGCCAAAATCGACGAGCGAAGCCTTTTATATAGCCAACCTCTCGCTGGCAATACGGGAAATCCACTTTCCATGTTAATGATCCGTAGCCGAAGATCCACATCGTCACCTACTGCATCTATTACACGAATTTATGGGCGTAAAACGGGGCCAGAGGCGATTTTTGGTATTTGGGGGGGGCAGTGGAAAAGGGGTTTGTTTACATCTTGTCCTTATGTCACGAGTCTTGCGTCATCGCTGAATGACAAACAGAGGTGACAAGTTTAGGAAGAGCGGGACATTTGAATACATAAAAAACCCGGTAGATTAAAGACCCATTAAAATATAGTTCTATTGGGTCTTTAGGGAAGATATATATATATACATTCTGTTGGCCATAGATTTTTAAGTTGAAATTGTACACAGCGTGTCCTTGTATTGAGTATATTGTTCAAATGTGTGGGGAGCATCCTCTCACACATCACTTCTAGACAAAGTAGAAAGGAAAGCCTTTCGTATCATTAACTCCCGTCCACTCACCGACTCTGCAATCTCTCTCCCTTCGTGCACAATGTTGCATATCTTTCTCGCTGTTCTATCGCTACTAAAATAATCGGTGTTCCTCAGAGCTCTCTCAGTGTAGCCTACTGTATACCACCTCTACGTAGGGTACGTATTACCCGTCTTGCAACACAATCCCACCCCTACTCTGTGCAACTCTCCAACTCAAGAGTGAAACGATGCTCCCAATCTTTCTTCTAATCAACAGCTGAGATCTGGAACTCTCACTTTGAATCCATCTTTCCCTCATCCTATGACTTAAATTACTTCAAACTCTGTGTGTCCAGACATTTTGCCTCGAACATTCCTTGATTTTGGCCCTGTCACTCTTTCAACACTGGGGGAGGCACTCGTCACAGGCAGTTTTGCCTTTTGTCTCCCTCATCCACATAGATTTTTTTTTTTATGTACTGTACGTATCATAATCTCTATTTCAATTGCACATGAGGCGCTCAGCAATATATATATATATATATATAATTATATATAATATAATTATATACTGTATACAGTATATATGTTTAAATCCTGTACTCCCAGCACGTCGGAGGTTCGATCCCGGCTGTATTTAAACATTTATTAGCTCGCATGTATTTGTGAGATACAGTATACAGTTATACACTCCCCGTATCCGTGCCGAAGTCGTACTGCGTATTTTACGCGGATACGTGGGCAGTGTTTAACATAGGTTTCAATGGGAAATAGACTTAGATCATACCAAGCTCACCCATCTTGGACACTCAAATACACTATTTTGACCTACCTAATGACATTAATATGTACCCAATGATTAAAGGATACTCACTTTGATCCACAATGACTGTTCCACTGCTCCACTAAGCTCCAGGTACAGTCCAAAGCAGTGGACATCAAGTACAGTCCGAAGGTAAATCCAGGTGTCATGTGTGCCAGATCATCATCCCCTCCCCTATGAACCATTCTTAGAGCCCCTTTTAGAACCACTTATAACACATTAAGCAAGATTATCTGCACTTTTATCTAAAAAAGAACTTATTAACCCGGGAACTGCGGGGAGACTCTTAAGAGTTCCCCCGGCGGACTGCGGGAAGACTCTTAACCTGACAAGCGCGATATAGACCTAGGTGGCCGGGTTAAGAGTAAGGGGAAAAAAATCAATTTAAAACTCCCCAATTTTTTTTTTTTTTTTTTGTTTGCCCCTGGGCCATGCCAAATATCACTCCTCCACCTCCCCTCCTTGCCCACTTTCCTCCCCTCCTTCAGTTATCACCTATTTTCCCTGTTATTCCCTTATTCTGTGGTTTATTTTCGTGCTAACATTAGCGAGTTGGTAGCAGGGCGTTGTCATCACTGTTACCAAGCGTGGGAAAGAGCGAGAGAGAGACTATTGCGGAACAGTGTCTCTCCAGATAAGGGGAGGGGTGGAGGGCGGGGAGGTTGCCTCAGCCATACATTATGTAACTCCCGGCCTGTATCGCCGATTTTGACCATCCAAACACTGTTTCCACTTGTTTTATTGTTGTAACAGGTTAATACCTTTATAATCAACCTATAATAGGCGCATATGGATAAGTATTAATGCTATTTATGGTAAAATAACGATGTTAGTGATGGGAACAGCTCAAATACGTCAGCACAGGAGTGTGGTGTCTCATACCCCCCATGTGCACTTCTTAGGTTAAACATGATTTTCTTCACTTTATCCTCAACCAATGAACCATTCTTAGAACCACTTAGAACACATTAAGCCAGGTGAATATGAGAAGGAAAAGAAAATTACATGAAATACAGTTCAGTAGCACTAAGTTTTTCTCCCTTATCCAACACAGACACAATGGATCTGCCTAGTGTTAGAGGGATCTGCCTTGTGTTGGAGGGATCTGCCATGTGTGGGACAAAAGTCTTTTTGCAGTCTCTCATACTCTTATGTTCTTATATTTTGCCTTTCTTGGTTAATGGCAGCTAGCACTGCTTTCTTCCTCGATCGAGTGGAAATCCGCGGATAATGCGTACTTTTTGCGCGGATAACAAGTAATGGGATATTTAGGGGTGTCCGCGGATAGCAATGATTGGAGCGCGGATAACGGGAGTGCACTGTATATATATATAGTGTGTGTGTGTGTGTTTTGTAGCTAATTTCATCCATTAACCTAACAGCCTGATTGAGATTCTCACAACTTTTCACAAAAGATTCTGGAAGAGGTTATACAGCCTGTGCTCCTACTCTATATCAGTAGTAGTAGTAGTAATTCCCTAGGCTGCTTGGCCGAACAGCCCCAAGCTCCTAAGGAAGGCCACGGCCGAGACCGGGTTTTCCCACAATGTTCTCAAGGAGTGTGTGTTGTGTTGTTGGCGTAAGTGGTTGTGTGTTATGCAGTCTTCCATAATGTGTTTGATAGTGTGCAGTGTTGTGTTACGACCCGGACAGGTGTCCTGTCCAGCCTCTGCTGATAACTCAGAAGTGCTGGATGGTGCCCACATCGCAGTCTAGCCAGGTGGACTCTGTCCTAATGGGAAAGTAGGTACTGTACTAGGGTTCTGAGGGATGGACTTCAGGGGGCCGTGCATGTAACCGAGTGTTGTCTTTGAGTGACTGGATGGATTGGTGGGTGATTTGAGTATGAATATGCTTCTGGAGGCTGGCTTGGGTTGCTTTGTATAGCGTATGACTTCGCAGGACTGCCTTGGAGATCTGCCCAACATCTTTGACTTATTTCTTACCTCTCACCCTTCTGCTTACACTGTAAATCTTTTCACTCTGTTGGCTTATCTCTCAACCCAGGGTTACAGTATCTGATCTTCCCAGCTGGCGGCAATTGTGGTACTTAGGCGCTGCCGACTGAGAGGTTCTTTGGCAGGACTTCTTTGATTTAATTCCCTTGAAATTATTTTTGCTTCGGTAGCCTGAGATCCTCTGAGTGTGCCAAATGCATTACCGAGGTACCGGTAATCATCTCGGGCATCTCTTCCACTCTACTATCGCTATTACAACAATCAGTGTGCTTCAGAACTCTCCCAGTGCATACCCCCTCTCTTGCGGCGAGTGCAAGGCACCCGCCTTTCAACATAGTTCTACTCCTATTCTGTCCAGCTCTCCAAACCAAGAACTGGTAAATTTTCTCCGTCTTTCTTCTACTCTACAAGTGAACTCTGAAACTCTCTCCCTCAATCAATCTCTCCTTCATCCTATGACTTAAACTGCTTTAAACTTTGTGTATCCAGGCATTTTGACCCCAACATCCCTTGAATTTGGCGGTCACTCTTTGGCTTTGGGGAAGACACTTGTTACAGGCAACCTATCTTTTTGTATCTTTCATACATATTTATGTATGTATGTATATACTCAGACACATACCCCATATCTGGGGGTGGCCGACTCGAGACAGAGCCCGAACAGGGATTAATATATTATTATTATTATTATTATTATTATTATAAAAAAAAAAGAAAAAAAAATCACACACATCTAGGTCGCCCAGAAGACCCAGAGACCAGGGATCAATAAGGGCACTCAAGCACTTCCCCGGCCACATAAACAGACAAAAAAAATACATTCAATTTTTGCTTTCACAATCTAATGGAAAAAAAAAAAAAAAATGTAGGTCTGAGTCCTGAAGGGAAGTATAAAAACCTAATACAGTATTTAGTGGCAGAATCAATGTTCATATTTGGTGTCATTGCTAACATAGGAAGTCCTTGATAGGGAGCATCTCGTTGAAGGCATTTGATAAATGTGACCATGGTATAATAGCCCACAAACTCAAAGCAAAAGGTATAACGGGGAAAATCGGAAGGTGGATATACAATTTCCTAGTAAACCGAAAACAATCAGTAGCAGTAAACCAAGTAACATCTGAGCCTTCGGATGTCAAAAGCTCAGTGCCTCAAGGAACAGTGCTAGCGCCCCTTCTGTTCCTCATACTAATTTGCGACATAGATACCAACACTAGACACAGTACGGTGTCGTCTTTTGCTGATGACACAAAATTAAGCAAGATAGTAAACACACAAGAGGACACGGGCCGACTGCAGGAAGACATGAATGTAGTGTTCCAGTGGACCAGGGAAAACAACATGCAATTCAATGAAGAAAAATTCCAATTAATACGGTACGGAGATAATAATGGCGTTAAAGAAATTACAAATTACTTAACAAAATCTAACCACATAATAGAACGGAAAGACAGTGTGAAAGACCTTGGGGTATTAATGTCTGAAAATATGGGTTTCAAAGTACATAACCAGGTCAAAGTTGCGGCTGCGAAACTTCTAACGGGTTGAATTCTACGTACATTTAAAACACGCGGTGAATTACCTATGATAACGCTCTTCAAATCTCTAGTGCTACCGCGGCTTGAATACTGTAGCATATTAACATCCCCATACAAAGCAGGTGAAATAAATGACTTAGAGAGTGTACAAAGAAATTTCACTTCGCATATAAGTTCGATAAAACATCTACACTATTGGGAGCATTTAAGAGCACTGAATCTGTACTCGCTGGAACGTAGAAGAGAACGTTACCTAATAATATACACGTGGAAAATCGCAGAGGGTTTAGTACCAAACCTACATACTCCGATAGTCATGAAATTCAGTGATAGGAGAGGCTGGGAATGCGAAATCCCCCGGATGAATAACAGGGGTGCTATGGGCTCTCTGCGAGAGGGCTGGTTATCACACAGAGGCCCACGTCTCTTCAACAAACTCCCACGGCGAGTAAGAGACAAAAGGGACGTCTCGTTAGACAACTTCAAGAGAGCCCTCGATGTCGAACTGCAAAAAGTGCCAGACGAGCCCATCCTCGCGAGGGAGCGAGCGAGCTGTCGCTTCAAACAGTCTACTACACCAAAATCACCACCCATAACGAGGGGCGCCGCGCTCCTTGGTGCCGCTAGAAGAGTGGCGAACACATCAAAAGTAAGTAAGTTGGTCCATAATGATCAACCAACTTCATAGGCGACACCGTTAAAATACCTAAGGAACGTCATTTAACCCCTCTTTGGCGGCACCCGGCTATAGTCGGACAAGAGAACCCCAACCTAAAGAGCGGGGCCCGGCTAGTCTCATGCAATTTTGAGCACATAATGTGCTCTGAGAGAGAGCCGAGCGGTGGGAGGAGCGTAGGTCGGCTCTGACCGGTCGGCACTGACCGGTCGGCACGGGTCCCGCGCGACAACTGAGGCCCCCTCCACACTCATCCATACTCACTACTTCACTACACAGGGAATTATGTAAGGAAATTACCGTATTTTAGGGATTTTTCCTTCGTCTTGTACGATCGTTGCAAGAGAACGCGTGGTCGTAGAAGGATTTCTGGTGTCATTGGAAAGCTCAATTATCGCCCTTTCAGGGATACATAATTGTATTACGCTCTGGCTCTTGTTTATGCATGAAAAAGAGCACGGAAATAAGCTCATTTAGGGTAAAACCCCCCGCTTGGCAGGTAGTAGAAGTTACCGACCTAGCCGCTCGTAAGGTGTTAAATTGGATACCGCTGTGAAAATATTCAAGAATAATAATAAAAGTAGAATTATTAAGCTTCTGTTACATGCGCTTGACATTCCTCACTTGTCGTAAGCAACACGTTCCTCTCCCTTAGCTTGTTTTTCATGGTATATCACAATAAAGGCACAGAGGAATGAAAAGGGGTTGGTGGGAGGGAACATTACATCATTAATTCCGCAGCCGCTACTAAATATTGGGCTTTCAAACTTCCCTTCGGAACTCAAACCTATAATTTAATAGAGGCTTTTCCATCAATGACATACTGCCTGAAATACCAAGACTGGAGGCGAGACATTACTATGACAACTATGCCTTAGGCTTCAACAAAGAAACAGAAACTGGCTTAACAACATAATTCTTTTATTAGATAAATAGGATGGAGACAGGTCGGTGTCTTAAAATTAGTCTGTCGGAAGGGTATGTAACTACAGTACTTAGTCACAGAAGTATGTGTATGTATGTATATACTCATGCACATACTCCATAGCTGGGGGTGGCCGACTCGAAACAGAGCTCAAACAGGGACAACACAACACAACATAAAAAAACAAAATACAAATTCACACACATCTAGGTCGCCCAGAAGACCTAGAGACCAAGAATCACTAAGGGCCTCCAGCACTCCCCCGGCCCAAGACCTCCCGGAGAGGTTCCGGTCTCAGCAGGCAGACACGCAACGGAGCACATCTCGCATCACATCCAGACATGACCCTTAATATACACCGGTTCCCGGGCTAGGCGCCTGACAGACTATTAACTAGTCCAACTGGTGCCTGACCCCCTCTCCCAACGACCGTGTTATCACTCCATTTATTACCACTTCTCTTGACTGTTCTACAGTCATCCCTCTACCTTCCAACGCTATTATTACACCATCTCTCCATCTCAATGGAGGTCTTCCTATCCCTTTACCTCCCCTTGTATCCGACTCCTATACTCTTTTTGTAAGCCTTTTTTCTTCCATTCGCTCAACATGTCCATACCAGCATAGCACCTTTCTGTCCACTCTGGCCGACAAGGGTTCCTGCTGTCCCACTCTCCTACGTACCTCTTTATTCCTCAATCTGTCTCTACGCGTCACTCTACACATACTCCTCAAGCAGTTCATCTCCATCACATCCAACTTTCTTCTCTTGTGCATTCAGACCCCATATATCACTGATGGTACAACTATCCCTTGATATATTGCATCTTTAGCTTTCAATCCGAAATTTCTCCCCTTCCACATTTTTCCCATTGCTCCGAAAACTTTTATTCCTTCACATACTCTCTGCCTTACCTCCTTTTCCACACCTGCATACCTGCTTATCACTCCTAGATATTAAACACTCCACTTGTTCCAGTATTTCCCCATCTAGTCATACATTTAGATTTACCCTACGAGCATCTCTATTACACACCATCACTTTGCTTTTATTGACATTAACCCTCAGCTTCCTCCTCCCACATACCACATCAAACTCTTTTACTACTCGCTGCAGCTTCTCCTCAGAATCCGCAACAAATGCTGTGTCATCAGCAAACAGGAACTAATTCAACTCCCAGGCCAAGCAGGCTAGGGAACGACTACAACTATACCCAATCTTCTACCCATAGTTGTTGTTGTTGTTGTTGTTCCCCAAGCTGCCTGGCCGAACAGCCCCAAGGTCCCGAGCAAGGCCAAGGCCATAACCGAGCGCCCCCACAGAACCCTCCCTGCCGACCACAATAAAGCCTGGGTGACCGAAGCCACTCCATGGCGGGGAGCTGAGGAGGGTGCGGAAACGCCCGGGAAACCAAAGCCCCATCCAGGACCCTGTGCCCCTCAGCAATTATGAGGAGAAAGTTGAGGGGCAAAGGAAAAATGTGACGCTTTGGCTTCCAATCTTGGTAGATTGGGAGGTCAATCCACGGAAAAGACGCCGTCACTTGAGATCTAGAAAATATATAAGTAAAAGGAACAGTCAGAGTAAGCTATGGGTATGGCAGAGATCGCTCAGTTCTCACTCTGATAGACCAGCCCATCACCATTCTACCCATAGTTCTCATTTTTACCTACCTCACCACACCATCCATATACTGTATGCATTAAACAACCATTGTGACATTACACAACCCTGTCACAGACCTACATTTACCTCAATCCATTCACTCAACTCATTTCCTACTCTAACACATGCTCTGCTCTCTTCATAAAAACTCTTGACTGCTCTTAATTCATATTTTTTAACCAACCAAATTTACTTCTAAATTCAATTAATGAAATCAACAAATACATGTGGCACTCCAAGGACTCGAACCTAGGATACTCACACAATTTCCTCCAATTCCATAAATCCTTTACACATTCCACATTGCTTTTCGGTCCACACGATTATACGTTTTTTCCAAATCCATAAAAGCCCAAAATAGCTCCTTATTTGTCTACAAATACTTCTCGCATAGCTGTCTTACTGCAAAAATCTGATCCACACACCCTCTTCCCCTCCTAAAACTGCACTGCTCTTCTTCTATTGCACCTTATGTACCCTTTATTATCCTCTCTATTACATCCTGCCATACAGCTTTCTATTCTATTCTCTTCTATATACTCAGGCCCAATCTCCACTTTTCCTTTTTTTTGGGGGGGTGGCCGACTCCAGACAGAGCCAGAATAGGGATAACACAACAGAAAATAATGAACACACAAAATAAAATACAAATTCACACACATTTAGGTCATCCAGGAGAAGACCCAGAGACCAGGGTCACCAAGCTTTCAAACAACTGATAATAAACTACCAGTAATACCTCTATAACTTGAACACTACTGTCGGTCTCCCTTCCCCTTGTACACCGGCACAATACATGCACTCCTCCAGTCTAATGGTACCATTCACGACTAAGCAAATATTGACTTTATTATTATGTTTTTTCCACCAACCAACTTCACCTCTAAACTCAATTAATGAAATCAACAAATCCATGTGGCACTCCAAGGACTCGAACCTAGGATACTCGCATCGAAATTCCGCGCATTTATGCATTACTGTACACTATCAAGACAGTTAACAAGAGCAAAAAGGTTAAATATTTTTATTTTTGAAACTCTAATATACATTTGATACATTTATGATGATAAATTGGGAGAAATATATGTGCAAATGACAAGCTATTTAGTTTATTAAGAAATAAGTAAAATTAAAACAAATACATAACACTTGGGTAAAATAATAAGCCAAATCCAGTATCAATATCAGTTATAACCTAAACCACAGCTGCTTTAAGTAATAACATAATCGGTTTACATCAACATACTATTAAGGGGAGATATTAAGTTTGCTCCTAGATCACCATCAAGCTTTTAAAAATTAAACCCAAGACCCCATTTCGATATAAATTTGAACATTTTCGGTAGAAAATACTCCTACATTACAGGCTCGCTATCGCTCGCCAGGAAATAATTACACCTAAATGGCACGAAAGGTATTATTGACAGAAATTGGGCGAAATGTCTTAAAATCGCCAAACTAACCGGGCGAACGTCCTAAAATCTCAAAACAAATGGGGCTAAACATAAAGATCCCTTAAGTGAAAATCTCTCCTTAAGCCACCACAAGTCATTACACAGGACAAACTTTACAATGTACTTCGCTTCCTATAAATGCAGTCCTCACTTAGTCAATTAGATTTTAAGTACTTCTGATTTTGACGAGTTCTTTTGCTTTTATCTTGTGTCGTCCCAGTTTTGGTTTGTTTATTGTGCAAGTTTTACATTATGATAAGAACGATGTTAAAAATAAAATCATTACAATCTTAACCCGTACAGCCCCAGCGACGCGTCGGCGATGTATGTAACGCACAGCCCCAGAGACGCGCCTGACGCGTCACCCTAATTGCGCCGACCGTAACCTCAGGTGTAGCCACTCAAGAGGGCTCAGATTTGTATGGGAACTGTGTACGTATCCCACGCAACCGTGCCGATGGTTGAAAACTCTCAAAGTCCACGTGCGTGCGCGCGAGCGCGCAATAACCTGTTTTTTTGGGATAATTGCCTTAAATTTTTTACTCTTGTAAAATCCGTTTTCGGGGGCTCTGTAGGACCATTTTTAAAGCTTTTTGAGCGGTTTTTCGTGGTTTTTCCTTCATTCCTAACCCATTCGCTATTGTTTCTGGAATAAAACCATTTTTTGAAAACCGGCCGGGTTCTGGTGCGCAAACATTACAAAACTAGCCGGGGCTCCACGGGTTAAGGGAACAAAATTAACTTCAAATTTGTTATGCTTCAATTTAAAACTTTGTAAATAAGGAATAAGTGCAATGAAAACTGCTAGAAACAATTGATGAATTTAGTCATTGTGAGAGGTACTTAATGAGTGAGAATTCAGCAATTGACTACATTAATTCCTTGAACATGACGATATTGCGTTGTTATATGTGCGATTAGTTTGCTTGGGAAACAGATTAACTTGCTCATGTAGTGCTGTACACCCTATGTGGTGCTTTTGTGTTCTTTTATTTCAAAATGTGGATTGTGTTCTTTTATTTTAATTTTTGTTATTTTAGTAAGCGTTGTTTCCACATAGCGATTTTGATCAGTTATTTTGCCTATATATTGTCTTTGTCCCAGTTTTGGTTTGTTTAGTTTGCAAGTTTTACATTTTAATTTTGCTAAAGAGTTATTTCCACGTAGCGATTTTGATAAGTTCTTTTGCCTTTATATTGTGTCGTCCCTGTTTTGGTTTGTTTATTTTGCAAGTTTTACAATATAATATGGAGTTCCCGGCCCTACAATATGTTGGTTGGTAGGTAGGGTGTCAAACCAAAGCCGAGTTCATTATTATTAGTCTTTATTATTGAAAATGTATAGCTAAAATTATGGTTTATAGTTCAAATAATGTCTTTTGAAAGTTATTAAATGGTCAAAACAATGTAATTTCATGTTAATTTTACTGTATTCCTTTTCATAATCATTCAAGTCATCAAACAAAATTGCTCCAGTTTGACACCCTGTTATGGTAGGGAGGGGAGGAAGGAGGCTGGTAGGTAGGGTGGGAGGTTGTTTGGTAGGCAAATATTTGACTACTTGACCCATCGCCCTTTTTTAACCGGTGGACAAAGCCCCGCCTGCGCTGCCTTCTCATTGGCTAGACGTTCCTCCTTCTTCTTAAGGTACTCGGCTACGTTGTCGTATCTCTGCTTGTACAGGCTGTCCACGTCTATGGGGTTCACCCAGCCTGGAAGTACAATAGATATCATAATCATCAATAGGAACAAAGTCACAAAATTTCCATTACTATCATGTATCGATTCATGGACTAGCTACTTAACCCGGCAAGCGCGATAGGCCTCACGGAAGGCTTCCTATAGGGAACGCGATAGGCCTCACGGAAGCAGGACCATAAAAAAAGCCTTCCATAAAAAAAAAGGGCCTATCAAAACAAAGGAATTTGTCTCTAGGTGAGATAATTCCCCTCCAGTACTCATCCATGTAAATCTCACCCACCCCCCTCCCCTCCTTCCCCACCTTATTCCCCCCTCCCTCCCCTCCTCAATTATCACCTATTTTTCCTCTTATTATCATCATTTATCGGTTATTTTTCTCTCCCGCGATAATGTAGCACAAGTGGGTTGCATAAAAGATCGTTATGCAACACCCAGACACCGGCACACACCGCCCCGCTCGTCTCAGTTGACTCCCAGACAGCGAGAGGGGAGGGCTGCCTGTGTCTCTCTCTCGCCTGAGATTATGACCGGGTGGCCAATATCTTAGTTTTTCACCACCCAAATGCTTTTCCCACTTATTTTAGCACTCTTGAAGGTTCATATATACATCATATATGTAAAATAAAAGCATACCGAAAACAAATAATGGTTTATATTGTAAATATAACGAATTCTGTCAGAATCCAGGGCTAGAAATGCACAAATAACTACCCTAGCACCTAGGTCTATATCGCGCTTGTCAGGTTAAACAATATGGTTGGGTAATTGAATATTTATTGTACTGTAATTGGGTAATGACCACATCAGTTGATCAGATGTATGGTAATTAAACCTCTTTGCTTTTCAAGAACACAAGTAAACCAAATTTGACTGAAAATATAAATTCCCACGGCTATTCTTATATAAATTTAAAAATTAGGGCACATGTAACATAATTATACCATCGGAGGGTTATAACATGGGAAATACTGTATATAGCATGCACAATGACTTTGGTGTGGAGCCGCCAACTTACCTCACTATAGTCTATTCGCTGTAAGGGGGACAATGCCTAGTGAGTTCACTGCTCAATAGGTGGCGTTCTGAGAGTGAGGGTCTGAGTCTGGAGGGTGAGACGGTGAAGCACCTGAGCGAAGCAACCGGCCGCTTCAGAGATGGAGCTGTTTCGAGCCATGATGGTTGCTTCACATGTCTCACTCCCCAGACTGGAACAAGACCTCACGGGCTTCACCGTGTTGAGCGGTGGAATGTACAGGCTCTCAGCCTATGCCCGAGAGGGAGTAGTTGGAATATAGAAAAAAAAAAAAAAAAAAAAAAAAAAAAAAAAGTAGGCGAGAAATCATGACTTTAACCTCTGTAACTCAAAACGACTAGAGTAATCGAGCTAATATTTCTACCATTTAGGAAGAGTCAGTCAAGGAATAGATGTGGAAATTTACAGCCAATTTGCTCTAGCCCTTTTTGAGTTACAGAGGATAGAGGTCATGATTTCTCGCCTACTTACAGCGAATAGACTATAGCTCTGGTTATACTCTATTTTTTCCAGCTGATCATAAATTGAATCTCTTATTAGCAGATTTCTCGATACTTAATGGAAATATATGAAACTACTGTACTATGGCTGTGTGTCGTATTACTGCCAAGTTTTCATAATTAACAGCATATTTTGCTACAAAATCTACCTTATAGCTGTGTAACCAAGATAGAAACATGACAATTTACCCTCAGCTGGAAAAAAATAGACTATAGTTTTCAAAGAGGAATGTCACCAGAAAGCTAGACTAGCATTGCGTTCCACATTACGAGTAACGGTAATTTGTAATCGGTTAATTTTCTAGCAAAGTTATATTAACCAAACGTTCCCTACACACATACACTTTAAAAGACTGAGTGATCAAGACGAAGTACAGCTTCAGTCTAACAAGCTGTCTATCTATCTACCTATCTATCTATCTATATACTCAGGCTCAATCCCCACTTTTCCTAAATAAATGTATTTATTTATTTATTTATTTTTATTTTTTTGGGGGGGGACTCGAGACAGAGCAGCGGGAGGAAAATAAACATAGGACCGTATGTTTTTACTGTGGCTCCAAACTATAAGTCAACCACCCCTGAAGTGATGCTGGAAAGTGTGGCTGGTCAACTGACTTAACCCTCCAGCCCCGGGGGCTATAGCTTACGACTGTGCTCCGGTACCGGGTGTTTTGACGATCTTTGGCCTATGTTAACTACTCTGTAAGTCAATGAATATGTCATGTAATGTTGTGAATAAAAAAGAATAATGTTCCACAAACCTTCCTCTGTCGAATGGCGTTGAGTAGAGGTCTCTAGCCCCTCTGGTTGCATAATGGTGAGCGCGGGAAGACGAGTGCTTTTCGGCGGCAAATTCTTCCCGCGTTCGGACGCGTCGCCTCGGCCATGGCTACGACGCACCTAGCCGCTCGCCGCGCCAAAGTATTTATCTCCCTTAGACGATTTTAGTGTTTGATATTGAGAATGTGATGTTTATTTGATATTTTCTAGTTATTTTGAGGCCAATTATATAAAATATGTTTATTAGGGTATCACTGTCACTGATATTGCTAATTTTCACTCGATACCGTACATTTTATTAGTAATTGAGGTAGGTTATTGTTGTATTAGGCACTGATTATTCGTTATCACAGATGTTTATTATACTTTGGCCATCAAATATTAGGTCTTGTGTCACTTTCACTTTGACAAATATGCTTTAGAGAGTGTCACTGTCACTGATAATGCTCATTTTCACTCGATACCGTACATTTTATTAGTAATTGAGGTAGGTTATTGTTGTATTAGGCACTGATTATTCGTTATCACAGGTGTTTATTATACTTTGGCCATCAAATATTAGGTCTTGTCACTTTCACTTTGACAAATATGCTTTAGAGAGTGTCACTGTCACTGATAATGCTCATTTTCACTCGATACCGTACATTTTATTAGTAATTGAGGTAGGTTATTGTTGTATTAGGCACTGATTATTCGTTATCACAGGTGTTTATTATACTTTGGCCATCAAATATTAGGTCTTGTGTCACTTTCACTTTGACAAATATGCTTTAGAGAGTGTCACTGTCACTGATAATGCTCATTTTCACTCGATACCGTACATTTTATTAGTAATTGAGGTAGGTTATTGTTGTATTAGGCACTGATTATTCGTTATCACAGGTGTTTATTATACTTTGGCCATCAAATATTAGGTCTTGTGTCACTTTCACTTAGTTATATGATTTGTAAACGTTTTATATACAATTTATTGTGTCTTTTTTCACTGATTTATATATTTCTATAGGTTCTAATCATATGAATGTCACTTGGTATATACATATGTGTCACTTTCACATATTATTATGGTGTAATTGTATTTGTATCAATGTTCTCATAATACATGACTTTTGTATTACAATACATTGGTTTTCTTCCACTTTTTGCCTATATATAATTATAGTGTACATATTGTCATTTTATTTGGCAATTTCAGTATGATTATTAGAACTCCAGCTTGGAGTGGTAATCAAAGAAGCAATCTACAGCACAGAGTGCCACCTTGCACTCCACACACTCCAGGGTTGGCTTTTTACCTGACCTCGGCTTCACCCTGCTGTTGTAGCAGACATGGCACCGCTTCTGCTGTGTTTTTCCGGATTCATTCTCAGGCAGGGAACCAAGCCTGTGCCTAGTCAAGTATTGAGCAGACTGCAAGCGGTCAATAACGGCGGGCCCAGGATGTGCCACTGCCCTCTGTGGCATAGCATACTTCTCCAGGAGCTCCGTCAACACCTGCTTTTGGAACCTCCGCAGGCTATTGAACTTCATGGGTGTGTTCACATTCCGAAGCTTGTATATGTTGTAGGCATTCAGAACTGACATGTCCACCATATGCAGAAAGAACTTTTTGTACCATCTGCACGAGGTACGCAGGCAGTCAATGAAGCCTATCTGCATGTCGGACTTGTCCACCAGCCTCATGTTGATGTTGTAGTCCAGGACAGCATCGGGCTTGGTCACCCTGGCCTGGGTGCGGCGATCCACCTTGCCAGTCTCCACCATTTCCCCCTTGTGGATGGTGGTCAGGAGGTTGACCTTCCGCTGGTCGTGCCAGTGGATAGCCAGAATGGGCCCCGACTTCTTCTTGAACACATCACCTTTTTTGGTCTTTGGAGGGAAAGGTGGCATGCCCTTCCTTTTCCCTCGTACTGTGCCTACAGTCCCCGTCTTGCGCTCATGCAGGTACTGTGAGAGAGTGGGGGACGTGTAATAATTGTCCGTGTAGAGGACGTGATTCTTATGAAAGTAGCGGTCCATCATGGCTTGCACCACTGCTCCGCCAAAGCCAATGAGGGGGTCCACAAGCAAGTCCCCTTCCTTCCCGCTGTAGACCAGGAAGTCCAGGACATAGCCAGTTTGGCAGTCGCACAGCACAAAGAATTTTATGCCAAAGCGATGTCTTTTTGAGGGGATGTACTGCCGGAAGCTGAGTTTTCCCCGGAACAGCACAAGAGACTCGTCAATGACGACCTTGCGGAAGGGCTTGAAGTAGGAGGTGAAGCGTTCTCGCATCATCTCATACAACGTCCTAATCTTCCACAGCTTGTCTGGGAGGTGGACGTCAAGGTTGGTGACAAGATGGAGCGCTGCGAGGATATCAAGGTACCGGTCGCGAGACATATATTTCCCGAAGGCAGGGGTGGATATCAGATCATTGGTGATCCAATAGTCAGGCAACCTATGCTTCTTGACATGAGGCATTAGCATGGTGAGTGCCAGGAACACCATGAACTCTTTATGAGTCACAATGGGTCCACTGCCTCATGTGGCCCTTGGTCACCTTTCCCAAAAAGTGGACCTGGAATTGGTGCTGCTTATTTGTCTCTTTGACAACATAGCCTACCACCTCCTCATCAAAGAAGGCCTCAAACAGTTCGTGTGGTGGAGCATTGGGGCCTGCAGGAAAATTGGGGGTAACGCCTGAACCCTCCAGTACCTCATCAAAAGCTGGCACATCAGGGTTGTATGCATCCTCATCAACTACGTCTTGCCACTGAAAAACGTAGAATGGGTCTTGTCTACGCTGACGAGGAGCTCCAGCTGGTGGCCCAGCACGCCCACGGCCAACTCGGGAGGCGCGCGCCCTAGGGCGGCGAGGGCGGTGGCCAGGGCGGTGGGCAGCACGACGGGCAGCACGACGCCGGGCCAAGCGGATGGGTCGAGGGTCGTCGATGTCCATATAGTCATCGTCAGAGTGGTCATCTTGCCCTGACGGTGGACCTATGTAATCATGGCCAGAGTCTTCAGAGAGGTGCCCTTCATCATCAGTGGCCCCCACATAATCTGGCGGGGAACCAGTGATGCGTGGGCGGCGTGCGGGTGGGCGAGGTGGGGAAGGAGTGGCAGGTGAGGCTGTGTCCCCCCGAGGTCCCGGGCTCCTTGGCCTGCGACGAGTGACAGAAAGCAATGTTTCACTGTCACTAGGGCCAGGTATTGGTGATGCGAGCTCAAAGACTTCTTCAGGAAGACATGTTGAAGGCGGGAGAGGTGGGGAGGACCGTGGGGAAAGTTGCGGGGACGTATGGCTGGGGCCGGCCGGGGTGGACGCCGCGGGAGCCTCGAACAAAACTCTCTTACTTTTCTTAATTTTCTTGGTATATTTCCTACCTTTCCCCTTTTCGGCAGCAGTATGTCTCCTGTCGGGGGACCTAGGAGGCAAATAGGCCGAAAGTGTGGGGTCCTCAACCCTTGGCAATGGTGGGGGTGGTGGGGAAGAATGCGGGGCATCCGGGTCATCTTGGGTGGCGTGGGTAGATAAGGGAAACAATGGCGGACGAGAAGGGTCACCACGCTGACCCTCACTCACAGCCTCATCCTCACCAAGTAGTTTTGCTTGTTCCCTAGCTGCCGCGGCCGCCTTCTCAAGTATTTTCTGCTTATACAAATGTAGCTTGAAAGGCGATTTACCTGGGGAAGGGCTTGGCGTCGTGTCACTTAAGCGAAATTTGGTGAGTGACCTTGAACTCTCCCACTCGCTCACTCTCTCAAGTTCACTGTCTTTAGGTAAACCAGCTTCCTCAACAACTGGTACATCACCTTCATCACTCTCATCACTGTCATGTTCTCTCGCAAATCCCAGGAATTGCTCTTCTTTATCACTCTCATGGCCATAATCACTCGACTTATAATTACTGGAGTCGTCACTGACTTCATCATCAACATTATGCTTGGCATCAGCTCGCTCATAAAGTCTCAATGTCGTCTCAATACCTCCGGGAGATAACACATTTAGGCGATGGCGTCGGGGTAAGGCGCGACGAACAAGCAAGGGCGTCGTAGGAAGCACGGTATCGGACACAGCGGAATCACTATTTGGCGTACTGTCCATGATGGCGTCGGGGTAGATACTGTTGCTGTGGCGGAGTTTACGCCTGGTGGCGCCACCTACCGTCCCACGATACCGAAAATGTACGCGCGGCATTCGAAAGCACGCATGCAAGCAATGGGCGTTCAAGAGCCCTTCCGGGTTGCGCGGGCCGAGGTTGTTATGGGCGTTCAAGAGCCCATCCGGGTTGGAGGGGTTAAGGGGACAGTGGCTGTTTTTATAGTCTATTAATTCATTTACTAATAAAATTTTTAGTTTCCTCACTAGACCTCCCTCAAACTTAGAAAAACACCCCCTAGATCCCCCACTCAAGATAAATTTGTAAATTTCACGGCCAAAGGCCGGTTCCTCTTATAATTACAGGCTCGCTATCGCTCGCCAGGAAATAATCAACACCTAAAGGGCACAATAGGTCTTACAATTGACAAAGAAATGGAGCTAAAGGTGTTAAAATCGCCAAACTAATGGGCCGAATGTCTTAAAATTTCAAAACTAATGAGGTTAAACACGAGGGAGAAAGGGGCCCGGAAAAAGACCCATCTCCCCTTAACACACTTTCCAGTCAAGAAGCAGTTTTTTAACAAAAGATTTGCCACGGAATGTGGATGATGAGCATCCCCACCTATCATACCTAAATTCTTAATTAATGCTGCTATAAAAGTAAAAACAATTGTATATAATTAATGTTCTATGACTAAAATACTTCTCTGATAACAGACATAAACTCCTAAACTATGAACAAAATTTCTAACTATCTATTGCCTGACGCCGTGATCCCCGAAGGTGTGGCCATGAACGAAACGCCCCCAAAACGCCCGCCAAAGGCGGCTTTCTAGGGCCTTTCCTAGCTGATGCTGAGAGGCTTGGGTTCTAGTCATGTGGTGATGGGCTGGTCTATCAGTGAGAACTGAGCCATCTCTGCCATACCCATAGCTTACTCTGACTGTTCCTTTTACTTATATATTTTCTAGATCTCAAGTGACGGTGTCTCATCCATGGATTGACCTCCCAATCTACCAAGATTGGAAGCCAAAGTGTCACATTTTTCCTTTGCCTCTCAACTTTCTCTTCATAATTGCTAAGGGGCACAGGGCCCTGGGTGGGGTTTTGGTTTCCCGGGCGTTTCCGCACCCTCCTCAGCGCCCCGCCATGGAGTGGCTTCGGACACACAGGCTTTATTATGGTAGGCAGGGAGGGTTCTGTTGGGGCGCTCGGTTATGGCCTTGGCCTTGCTCGGGGCCTTGGGGCTGTTCGGCTAGGCAGCCTGGGGAACAACAACAACGCCCCCATGCACCTCTGTCCCCAGTCAGTTGACACCCCTCCTCCCAACCAGCACCGCCTTCATCCATATACTTCTTCACTCCATCCTTTCACCTCTCCCTCTCTGTCCTTCCACCTCGCTCTCGTACACCCTCTTAGTCATTCTCTCACTTCCCATACGCTCCATATGGCCGAACCATCTCAAGGTGTTCCTTTTCACACTTTCCAGCACATCTACTGTACCTCCACACCACACCTCCCAAATTTAAAAACAAAACAAAATTTAAATGTTTTATCATTTTCAGCCTTTTTTTTTTCTAGAGAAAGGACTAAGTATCTTATGATAGAGTTGTATCCATACTTAATAGACAAAAAGATCCCTTCAGTAGCTTTCTTTATCTTCTTGTGGCAATTAGATAAATACTGTATGTGGTTTGTGTTACAATATTTTGAGAGTTGAAACTGAACAACGAACTTAACGAAGCATAGTGTATGTCTGGCGAGTGCACCTCCTTTGATTATGAACAGACTCTCTCTCCCTCCAGATGCATGCAAAAGAAATATTAATGTAAAACTTGCAAAATAAAAACAAAACAAAACAAGAACGACACAATATAAAGACACAAGAACTAATTAAAATCACAATTATAATGTAAAACTTGCAAAATAAACTAACCAAAACAGGAACCACACACTATAAAGACACAAGAACTAATCAAAATCACTATGTGAAAATATGTGGAAAGAGAAGGCCTTTACATCATATGATGTCTCCCAGCATGTAGGGGATAAAATACCAACAAATGACAGGCATACCTTCAAAGTGGCTCGCATATTTCCTGCCAACTTCCAGCAGGGTGTGTTCGGGTACAGGCTGTAAAAATTTGTCTGAGTCAGGCAAGACCTCCTGACTATCAGTGAAGTGAAACACCCCAACCTTCTCTGGTCCACTTTGTACCACCACCAATTCCCCATCGTTGGTCCAGGCTACAGCATGGGGTTCGGAGGTTAGGTTTCGCGTGGCCACATGCGTAATTTTACAACCTTTGATTTTGTACAGGAACACTGCCGAGACTCTGTTGGGAAAGGAGACATTGTATTGTAATTCACTTTAACCATTTCAAGTTAGCTATTCTCAAAACACTTGATTTGGATTATGAAGGACCTCTTGCTAATATTCAGGAGTTTTCTATGTCGAGACTTTCTGACCCTTTGAATACTAGGGGTGCTTCCTAAGTTGAATATAATTGTCTGGTGATTTTAACAATCCAATTGAAAATCTGTATATGATTTAGAGCAGTTAAGAAGTACGGTACTACAGTAATTAGGTAAGAATGGGAGAACTGCATCCTTTGCCACTCAATATTTTTCCTTATACAGTACAGGTACTTCTTACTAATTTTTTGTTTTAATCTATCTCCATTGTGATTAAGCCTATACTCTATTTATTTCCAGCTGATCGCAAATTGAATCCTTTAGCATCCCATTTCTTGATTCTTACTGGAAAAATCTGCTACTGCTATGTCTGTGCGTCACATAATGGCCAAGTTTTCATAATTGGCAACATATTTTGCTACAAACTCGTGGTAATAGCGTAGTAATAAGGATGGAGAGATGGCAATTTACCATCATCTGGAAAAAACAGAGTAGCCTACAGTATAGTAATCATACTATTCAGTACTGTATATCATCCCAAACATGGACCAGATACCCTTTTGAGGCATCTGGTCCTCCTGCCCCTTTTAGGAATGAAGGATATAGCAAATCAATTTATAGAATAAATGAGGACCACTTTTCAAGTTTCCAGACAACTCAACAAATAGACCTTTTTAACCCCTTCCGTACCGGTGACGTCTGTTGTATCTAATTATAGCTATATTTTGACGATTTTATGCAGCTTAGGAAGGATCTGTGGTAGTTAAAAGGGTTGATTGAGGTAGTTCGAAGACTTATAATTGCTAGAGATCCTTCCTAAACTGAATAAAATCGATTAGTAGTAGCCAGAATATAATGAAAAGACATAGCCGGTAGAGAAGGGGTTAACCAGTAGCCCCTCAACTTTCCCTGGGGCCCTGGGTGGGGCTTTGGTGTCCCGGGCGTTTCCTCACCCTCCTCAGCCCCTCGTCTAGGAGCGGTTTCTTCGGTCACCTGCGCTTTCTTAGTGGTAAAGCAGGGAGGGTTTTGTGGGGGCGCTTGGTTATGGCCTTGGCCTTGCTTGGGACCTTGGGGGTGTTCGGTCAGACGGCCTGGGGAACACCTCCAACAACCAGTAGCTCTCAATCAGTGCCAAGTTAGCCAAGACCATCCATACCAGTGTCAAAATATAGTAGTGTACTACAATAATCTTGTAGTGTCAGTTGACTTGGTATTGGTTGAGAACTACTGGTTTAAGTGGTCTACTAGTGGAGTTGTTCAGTCACCCTTTTCAACCACAATGTAACCTCCTCTTTAGGAAGGTGGTTAGTTAGTTAATTATGTAGAGCAGATTACCCAGACCACTGAGCTCCATACGGAACTCTCATAGGTCTGGCCCGAAGGATTAGATCAGATTACTGAAAGGAGCTTAAGGCGACGCAAAAAAAGGACGATGGGGGGGGGGGAAGGAAAAGGACGGAGAATCGGATAAAAGGTCAGCGAATGATTTAGTACCAAAACAAGCCGTACGCAGACGGGCAGTATCTGGGCAGTCAAAGACGTGGCGAACAGTGAGAGGGGAATGACAGGAGGAGCAGGTAAGGGGCAGAGTGCGGGGAGTGGACATTAAATAACCGTGAGTCAGCCGGGAATGGTGGTGCTAGTATAAAACTTATACATCAAATTATCAACCTCAATATGTTATCAGCTTGTTACCAGATGGACTACATAACTCATTTTTTTTTGTCTTAAAAATGTTTCCCATGTAGTTCTGTTGTCCTGTTTACTTCTCATATCTCCCTAAATTACACTTATCCATTCCTCTCCATTGCCTGCAGATATTCAGCCATATCTGGTAGTGTCCAGCCATACTAAAGAACTTAAAGAAAACTAATCTAATCACCTAACCTAACATCACCTCATTAATTTAACTTAACCCTCTCTGACATATTATGACGCGATTTTGAGCCGATTAGGGATACTTTATAGCCTTTGTTACCATCAGGGGTACTTAGAAACCTTTAGTTTAATTACTTCAACCTCTTCAGTTGTCTTTGAGTTAGCTGTGGGCAGAAAACAAATTTTGGAGAGGTAATTATAAGAGTGAGAGAACTCTATTTCTTATTGCTAATCTGGCAACCTCTGTGTCATATGAGTCTGAAGGGGTTAAGTTAGATTAGGATAAGTAACCAAGATCATCATGGTAGCCTGGTACAACTGTCTTCATAGCCTAGTGCTTGGTGTGCGGAATTTTGGTGTGAGAATCCTAAGTTCGAGTCCTTGGAGTACCATATGTATTCATTACTTTCATTGATTTTATTAGTTAGGTTTATTTGTAAATTAATTGGTGGATTGGTGAAAACAAATATGAAATTATAATTAGCTTAACCCTTGTCTAGCGGGGGGTTTTGGGCTTATTTGGGCATATTCAGGCCCTCCTGAATGATAAATCAAGTATCTGCATGAAAAGAAATGTATTCAGCAAAAAACTAGGCGCTAAAAGCTTCAAAATGAGACCAGAACGAGCTACGTAGCACTCGTGGTTCTCATACAGTGGTACCACCAACATGGGAGTTTAGCATATAGCGGTATATTTTTCCCAGCTATGCTCACTACTGGCTACACTTCCGGCCTCTCGAGAACACAGGGAGGGTGAGTTAGTGGGCGGTGGTAAGCCCTGGGTGTCGGCCGTGTGGCCTGCTGCGCTCCCGGCCATTTGCACTCTATTTTAACCCTTTAAAAGCCTTAATAATACTCCTAACTTGCTGCTTTTTGGATATGGACTTAAGTCGGGCCCCGCTCTTTAAGTGTTAACCTCTTAAGTGCGCATGGGGGTAATTAGACACCTCTGCCTGTGCGCATGTATTTGAGCTGTTTCCATCACTAAAATATTAATTTTACCATAAATAGCATTAATACTTATCCATATGCGCCTATTATAGGTTGATTATAAAGGTATTAACCTGTTTCAACAATAAAACGAGTGAAAACGGCGTTTGGATGGTCAAAATCGGCGATACAGGCCGCGAGTTACATAATGTATGGGTGAGGCAACCTCCATTCCCGCCAATTTCCCCCCAAGGCCACTGAGACACTGTAAATCGATATTCTCTCTCTCTCTCTTGCACTCGCTTGCTGTGATGACAATGCCCTGCTTGCAACTCGCTAATGTTAGCACAAAAATATACCTCAGAATAAGGGAATAACAGGGAAAATAGGTGATAACTGAAGGAGGGGAGGAAAGTGGGGAAGGAGGGGAGGTAGAGGACTGATATTTTGCATGGCCCAAGGGCAAAAAAAAAAAAAAAAATTCGATGTTTAAATTTTTTTTTTTTCTCTCTGAACAAGAGTCTTCCCGCAGTCTGCCAGGGAACTCTTAAGAGTCTTCCGGCAGTTCCCGGGTTAAGGGGAGGCAGACCGTTTGTTTGGTCTATTAATTGATTTATTCATATATTCTTTTAGTTTCCTCCCTAGACCTCCATGAAGCTTACAAACACACCCCCTAGACCCCCCTTCAAGATAAATTTGTAAATTTTTTGGTAGAAGAATGTCCCGGCCGAAGGCCGATTACTCTTAAAATTGCAGGTTCGCTATCGCTCGCCAAGAAATAATCGACACCTAAATGGCACGAAAGATCTTCAAATTGACAACAAAATGGGGCGAAAGGTGTTAAAATCGCCAAACTAATGGGCCCAACATCTTATAATCTCAAAACTAGTGGGGCTAAACATTATGGAGAAGGGGGTCCAGAAAAACGGTCTGCCTCCCCTTAACCCTTCCTACCCGGGTGTCATATTAAAAGGCAACTGCGGCAGATGGGCAGGAGCCCGGGTGTCATGTTAATAGGCAGCAAGCTTTCAAGCCTATTCAACTTGGTCTGAACGCCGTGCGTCCGACGCATGTAAACAAAGCCGATCGTTGCATCACCGCACCTCCGAAAACAATAAGGAGACGTCGGATCAATGTTATTGTTGTGACGTCAGACGAAATTAGTGTCTGAAAAGCTCCGATATTGTCAACATCGCGGAAAAATTAGCTCCACTGAAATCATCATCACAACTGAACCAGTTGACTTACAGAGCTCTACTCAACGCCAGTCTACAGATTGAAAACCGCACTACGTTTATAGATGGGCGTGGGAAATTTCTAGCAGTTAAAATAAAAAAAAATACGGTAGACTAGGCCTAGACGTTTTTCGGCCAGATCGCCTGGATACGACCTCCGTCCTTTGGAATACCAGCCCGGGCCCGGAGGGTTATGTGTGAGTAGATTGAGGAATTATTATGTTACCTCCACCAACCGACTTTACTCCTAAACTCAATTAATGAAATCAACAAATACATGTGGCAGTCCAGGGATTCGAACCTAGGATGCTCACACCGAAATTCAGTGCATCCAGGACCCTTCTATGACTCCACTTACTTGTCCAATATCCCTGCCACAAGATGAGTCTCCGTACCGGTGGAAGTAACAGCAAAACTCCTCACGGCTGGATAATCCGGCAGCGTTCTCCTCAACTCAATACCTCTCCCACTTTCAAGTTCTCCCTCTTTATGCTCCTTGTTCTTTTCGTCTTGGGGCTTGTTGTCCTCTTTCTGTTCTTCTCTGTCTTCGTTTGGCGGCTGGTCTTCATTTTCCGTGTTCAGCTGTTCTTTATCTTCAGGTTCTCTGTCTTTCTGTCCATTCTGAGGTTCATTCTTGTGCGTTTCTCCCAACTTCTTTTTCTGGTTCTCGGTGTTTTTCTCTTCCTTGTTCTCTGCGTTCCTGATTTCCCTGTTCTCCGCGTTTTTCTGGTCTCTGTGTTTATGGTAGTGTGTGAGGAGGTGGTCCGTGTGCTGCAGGTGTTCCCGGGTGTCCATACAAACCAGCGGCTCACCCTTCTCATAGTCCCACAACCAAAACGTCCCATCCTGAAATAATACCGGTACAGTACATTATTATCTTGCATTAACCCTTTCGCGCACAAGGACGCAATGCACGCCCTTTCTGGGTTACTTAAGGGGAGACAGACCGTTTGTTTGGTCATTCCTTCCTTTATTTCTTAGTTTCCTCACTAGACCTCCATCAAGCTTAAAACAAAAAACCCTAGACCCCCCTTCAAGATAAATTTTTAAATGTTTCGATAGAAAAATGTCCTGGCTGAAGGCCGGTTTCTCTTAAAATTTCAGGCTCGCTACCGCTCGCCAGGAAAAAATCGATATCTAAATGTCACGAAAGGTCATAAAATTGACAAAGAAATGGAGCGAAAGGTCTTAAATCGCCAAACTAATGGGCCGAACGTCTTAAAGTCTCAAAACTAATGGGGCTAAACATGAGGGAGAAGGGGGTCCAGAAAAGCGGTCTGCCTCCCCTTAACCCTTCCTACCCGGTCTGCCATAGGTAAGGACAGCACGAAAGAAGGGCCGCTACCCGGTATGCCTTATCTAAGGCATGAGCTTAATAGCCTAATTAAGCTTGGTCCGAACGCCGTATGTCAACAAACCCAAGCGTTCGTCACCGCACCTCCGAAAACAAGAAGGAGAAGACTCCTCAATGTTATTGCTCTGACGTCATGACGAAATTAGTGTCTAAAAAGCCCCCATATTGGCAACATCTCTGCAATATTGGCTCCACTGAAATCGTCATCACAACTGAACCAGTTGACTTACAGAGCTCTACTCAATGCCAAAATACAGATTGAAAACCGCACTACGATTATAGATGAGTGGGAAAGTTCTAGCAGTGAAAATAAACATAAATACGGTAGCCTAGGCCTAGACGTTTTTCAGCCATATCGCCCGGGTAGGGGCGACCGTCATTGGGTAAGACAGCCCGGGAAGGAAGGGTTAAGAGCCTTGTGATCATTAGGGATGTTTGGAAACCTTTAGTTTAGTTACTTCAACCTCTGCAGTTATCTTTGAGCGAGCTGTGGGCAGAAAACTAATATTGGAGAAGTTAGTTATTTATGTAGAGCAGATTAAGGGGAGGTCTCCACTTGAGGGATTGTTTTGTGGACCCCTTTCTCCCTCATGTTTAGCCCCATTGCTTTTGAGATTTTAAGACGTTCGCCCTAGTAGTTTGGATATTTTAAGACACTTTGCCCCATTTCTGTCAATTTTTAGACCTTTCGTGCCATTAAGGTGTCGATTTTTTCCTGGCGAGCGATAGCGAGCCTGTAATTTAAGAGCAACCGGCCTCCGGCCTGGACATTTTTCTACCGAAAAATGTACAAATTTATCTTGAAAGGGGGTCTAGGGGGTGTAATTTTAAGCTTGATGAAAACGTAGGGAACAAACTAAATACCTCCCCTTAACCAGACCACTGAGCTCCATAGGTCTGGTAATTATGAGATTAGGAGAATTCTATTTCTGAATACTAAACAGAAACCCCCCGAGGCATGAAAGGGTTATATGATCTATGAGTACGGTACTATGATGATGCAGTTATTAACGGTGTGCACTCCCTTGATTAATATAGGGGAGATTTCCACCTGGAGGATTTTTTTCTGAACCTCTTTCTCCCTCATGTTTAGCCCCATTGCATGTGAGTTGAAAGACGCTTGCCCCATTAGTTTGGCGATTTTAAGAACACTCGCCCCATTTCTGTCAATTTTAAGACCCGTGCCATTTAGGTGTCGATTTTTTCCTGGCGAGCGATAGCGAGCCTGTAATTTAAGGGGAACCGGCCTTCGGCCGGGACATTTTTCTACCGAAAAATGTACAAATTTATCTTCAAAGGTCAAGGTGGAGTAATTTTAAGCTTGATGGAAGTCTACGGAATCAACTAAAAACCTCCCCTTAACCCCTTCTATACTGGCGACGTCCTTTCATTTAATTTAGGCTACATTTAGACAATTTTATAAGGCTTAGGAAGGATTTATGATCGCTAAAAGGAGACATTTAAATATTCTGTAGCCTCTCAATGTGTAGACGTCCTTCCTAATCTGAACAAAAACCTCTTGTAGTTGCCAGAATATAATGAAAAGTACATCACCGGTACAGAAGGGGTTAACAAGGCTAGGGCCTCGGATCTATTCAACAGCTGAGCTCTGGAACTCTCTCCCAGAATCAGTCTTTCCCTCTTCCTATGACTTAGATTGCTTCAAACTCCGTGTGTCCAGGCATTTTGGCTCGAACGTCCCTTGCTTTTGGCCCTGTCACTCTTTCAACTATGGGGGAGGCACTCGCTATAGGCAGTTCTGCCTTTTGCCTCCCTCACTCACATAGAAAAAAAAGGGAATGACAACAACAACAGGCCTAAGGCGTGCCTTTGTTACAGGGACTTAACTGGACATTTTCCTCGAATCGCTGGACTGAGCTGTCCAAACTCTTTGACATCTACCGATGGCATGGCCTGAGATCGAACTGCCAACCCTTCAATCAGCAGCCAGACGCGGTACCGACCATACCCGGTAGTAATATAATGTAAACATTACTAAATCTGCTTATGTGGAAAACTGGCAATAAAAAATACCAGCTTGTATTATTATTATAAAAAATATATCATGAAAAAAGTCACTGCAGCCTATTCAGGGTATTAAAAATTATAAATGGTATATAATTTGAAGGAGTGGTTTCCAACATTAGCTCTTTAGAAAAGACAGATCACCAAATATATATGGTACATAGAAGGATAATTCATAGAAGTAAACTGAATATGCAAATACAGTGTACTTATTAAACAAGAATATACTACCGGTATAGGCCTATATCTCTCATTCTTTCACACACACACACTCACACAAATAAATGTCATGTAGTGGAAATGGGAGTAAGTAAAAGAAGGCCTCATATGGAACATAAGTTAGGAGAAAACACTATTAACCCATCAGAGAAAGAAAAGGACTTAGGGATAACTGTTAGGGGTGATCTTTCACCTGAGAATCATATTAATAAGATAGTGGGAGAAACATATGGACTGCTAAACAGAATAAAAATAGTCTTTAACTATATAAACGAGGAGATGCTGGAGAAAATAATAAAAACATTGGTGAGACCAAGACTGGAGTAGTTGTTGTTGTTGTTGTTGTTCCCCAAGCTGCCTGGCCGAACAGCCCCAAGGCCCCGAGCAATTCCAAGGCCATAACCGAGCGCCCCCACAGAACCCTCCCTGCCGACCACAATAAAGCCTGGGTGACCGAAGCCACTCCATGGCGGGGAGCCGAGGAGGGTGCAGAAACGCCCGGGAAACCAAAGCCCCACCCAGGGCCCTGTGCCCCTCGGCAATTATGAAGAGAAAGTTGAGGGGCAAGGGAAAAATGTGACGCTTTGGCTTCCAATCTTGGTAGATTGGGAGGTCAATCCACGGAAAAGACGCCGTCACTTGAGATCTAGAAAATATATAAGTTAAAGGAACAGTCAGAGTAAGCTATGGGTATGGCAGAGATCGCTCAGTTCTCACTCTGATAGACCAGCCCATCACCACATGACTAGAACCCAATCCTCTCAGCATCAGCTAGGAAAGGCCCTAGAAAGCCGCCTTTGGCGGGGGGATAGCTCCCCTATTTCAACCCCTTTCGGGGTCGGGCACCCGCCTCCAAGACTGGAGTATGCGGCGGTGGTGTGGGCACCACATCTAAAAAAGCATATAAAGAAGCTGGAGAAGGTTGTTGTTGTTGTTGTTGTTGTTGTTGTTGTTGTTGTTGTTGTTGTTCCCCAAGCTGCCTGGCCGAACAGCCCCAAGGCCCCGAGCAAGGCCAAGGCCATAACCGAGCGCCCCCACAGAACCCTCCCCGCCGACCACAATAAAGCCTGGGTGACCGAAGCCACTCCATGGTGGGGAGCTTGAGGAGGGTGCGGAAACGCCCGGGAAACCAAAGCCCCACCCAGGGCCCTGTGCCCCTCAGCAATTATGAAGAGAAAGTTGAGGGGCAAGGGAAAAATGTGACGCTTTGGCTTCTAATCTTGGTAGATTGGGAGGTCAATCCACGTTAGAGACGCCGTCACTTGAGATCTAGAAAATATATAAGTAAAAGGAACAGTCAGAGTAAGCTATGGGTATGGCAGAGATTGCTCAGTTCTCACTCTGATAGACCAGCCCATCACCACATGACTAGAACCCAATCCTCTCAGCATCAGCTAGGAAAGGCCCTAGAAAGCCGCCTTTGGCGGGGGGATAGCTCCCCTATTTCAACCCTTTTCGGGGTTGGGCACCCGCCAGCTGGAGAAGGTTCAGAGAGCTGCAACTAGGATGATACCAGAACTGAGAGAATTACCATATGAGGAGAGATTAAAGAAATTAGATTTACCATCTCTAATGGATAGGAGGGAGAGAGGTGATATGATTATGATGTACAAATGTGTGAGAGGACTCGAAAAGGTGGACAAGAAGGGTTATATTGTGAAAGATAATGGTAGAACTAGGGGGCATAGATATAAACTAATGAAAGGAAGATGTAAAGGAGATGTGAGAAACTATAGTTTCCCTTACAGAAGTATAAGTAAATGGAATCAGTTGGAAGAGGAAGTGGTGTGTGCCAAAAACATTCATATTTTGAAGGCAAAGTTAGATAATTGTAACTCAGGAAGCGGGACAATACGAGCCTAAAAAGCTCAACTCCTGTATAATACAAATAGGTAAATACACACACACACGCACATTTAAAAGGATCTGTGCTATACAGGCAAAATTAAAGTTACAGGTGTAAAAACATCCTGCATAGCTATTTTACAAACTCTGTTTCTCTCTCTCCCTTCCCAACTAACCCCAGAGCAAGAGTAGAGATGTCGAGGGCTTCCTGGAAGTAGTGAAATCTGTGTAACAAACTCGGTATGACTCAGGCAGAAGTTGTGAATGTCAAAGGCGCTAGGGTAGTGCGACACTCTAATCTTCTCATCACGGTCACAGGTTATCACATACTTGTCGTCAGGGGTAACAATCTGGAAAATACAAAGGAACATTAGACCAGATTTACCCACCCATGGCATATTATTTTTACACCTAACCATTGTCTTGCCTCTAACTCATTGTATAAGTCGCTTTTACATCTTACACCTTCTTTTCATGCAATGGTGAGAATAAATTTGTATCGGATATATAAATACACCCGTTCATCTCTGCTGAATGGGTCAGCCCTACTGGTTAGGTGACAGGGAAGTTTATTTAACTGATGCTGCTCTCTCATAATTTCATCATTACGCGAATTGTTAATTATGCATACAGTACTGTACTAAGTGAGAATAAGAGTCTGAGATTTGTGCCTTTCTCCAGGCGCTACATCTACGGTAACTCATGATCCAAGTCCTTTATCCACCTTACCGTCATCTCTTGACACCTACAGTAACTTAGTTTCCAAATCCTTTTTACACCTTCCTGTCATCGGTTTACTTGCTCATGTAGTAATGTACACCCTATGTGGTGGATCGTGTTCTTTTATTTCATAAATTTTATTTTAGTAAGCGTTGTTTCCACATAGCGATTTTGATAAGTTAATTTGACTTTATATTGTCTTTGTCCCAGTTTTGGTTTGTTTAGTTTGCAAGTTTTACATTTTAACACATATACAGTATATCTCATTATTTAAGTTTTGAAATAATATATCACAAGCTTGTACCAACACAATATTATTCATCTTATGAATGATCTATCATAGACAAGTGGTTGAAATGAAGTCAATCTTTGGTGCAATACCATATCTATACAACATAAAACATCATACCATTTTAAATATAAAATCCTAGTACTGTACTGTACAGTACAGTCTACTGTAGGCTATACACAATGAGGAGAGATAGTGTGGCCCCTAATATCTTGCAAAAAGGGCAAGAGCAAATAAGCTGTAAGTTTCTACATATATTTTCTGATTGACCTTTCTCAACTACTAGAAACATCAGCTGATTACCTAAGTCTGTTTTGAGTTATAAGAGGTCAGCGTCCAAAGTTATAGTTAAGGGGAGACTAGCCGTTTGATTGGTCTATTAATTAATTTATTCAAATATTTGTTTAGTTTCCTTGCTAGACCTCCATCAAGCTTAGAAAAACACCCCCTAGACCCCCTTCAAGATAAATTTTTAAATTTTTCGGTAGAAAAATGTCCTGGCCAAAGGCCGGTTCCTCTTAAAATTGCAGACTCGCTATCGCTCGCCAGGAAATAATAGACACCTAAATGGCACGAAAGGTCTTAAAATTGACAACGAAATGGGGCGAAAGGTGTTAAAATAGCCAAACTAATGGGCCGAACGTCTTATAATCGCAAAACTAGTGGAGCTAAACATTAGGGAGAAGGGGGTCCAGAAAAACGGTCTGCCTCCCCTTAACAGACTAGATTATAGATGTACAGTAGAGTCACGCATTTCGATCCCACGATTACGCATCCCACGGTACTATCCAATGGCTACCTGAATTCTCATCCCACGAAAAACCACACGATTCCCACGGCTTTGGCGGCGACGGTGGGGTGACGGAGAACGAGAGTGGGGCCACAGAGGGTGGTATCTAACATCCGCCTCCCGTCTATCACCACATCCATCACAATAATCACCTCATCAACTTTTCTAAGTTTTTTGTTTGTGTTTTACTTACCTTTCTTTTCATAGCAGCTTGAAAGCCTGTAAGCTTGTTTTGAAAGGCGTCCGTCCGACGCATGTAAACAACAGCTGGTAAGGCGTCGCTTGTTCGTGTGTGGCTGTGTTATTGTTAAGTAGTGAAAAGTGGCTGACATCGCCACAAGGTTCTCTCCACGGAAATCGTCATCACAACTGAACCAGTTGACTTAGAGAGCTCTACTCAACGCCATTCTACAGGAACGAAACACATCTACGCTTGGGGATGCGGAAGCAGTCAAAATAACAAAGATACGGTAGCCTAGGCGAGACGTTTTTTCGGCCAAATCCCCCAGGTTTTGGGGATATACCGGTATTATAGAATGCGTAGCCGAGGCTGGAGGGTTAAAGCAACTTACTTTTGATTATTGGCATGTAAAGTGATGGTCAATAGTCGCCCGACGATAGCCTCCAGTACTTTTGTAATTTTCCCCATTACTTTAATACTCTGCATCCCACGAATTCCGGTCCCACGGTAATATTTTGGTACCAATAAATCGTGGGATGCGAGATTCTACTGTACTGTATTATCATTATGTGCCTACCACATCCAGCAACATAGACAGGTGTCCCAGAATAGGTTTGTGTTCTCCAGGTTCATCAAACTCGTTCTTCAAAGTCTCTGTAACAGGTGGTTCCACTTCATCTGTCTCTAGTGCACGTCCCAATACTGGGTACTCATAAACGTCTCCAGTTTTATCTGTAGTAATAAAGAAAAGCAAGTGCTATAGAAACATGCTTTTAATTACTTGATACAAACTGAAATATAATCGCAGTATCATGCATTCCAAGTAATTATAAGATCCCCTTAACCCTCTCCGACATATGACGCAATTTTGAGCCTATTAGGGATACTTTAAAGCCTTTATTACCATCAGGGTTTTTTACAAACCTTTATTTTAGTTACTTCAACCTCTGCAGTTGTCTTTGAGTTAGATGTGGGCAGAAAACTAATTTTGGAGAGGTAATTATAAGAGTGAGAGAACTCTATTTCTTATTGCTAATCTGGCAACCTCTGCGTCATATATGTCTGAAGGGGTTAATAGAAAAACGCCTATCTATCTATCTATATACTCAGGACCAATCCCTACTTTTTTTTTTGGGGGGGGGGGATTCAAGACAGAGCAAGAATAGGGACAACACAAAACACAACAGAAAACAATGAACATACAAAACAAAATACAAATTCACACACATCTACAGTAGGTCATCCAGAAGACCACAAGAATATATTCTTATTCAAAGTTCTGCATCAGCTATAAGATCATGTACCGGTAGTTTATAGTAAGTACTGTATATATACTGTATATGTGTATATATATACAGTATATATCTGGGCAGTGTGTTGAGTAAAGATGATTCTATGGATGAAGAAGTGTGGGAGAGGGTGCAACAGAGGAAGAGGGTTGTAGGAACGTTGAAAGCAGTAACAAGAAATAGAGTGGTCAGTATGGAAGTGAAGCAGTCCTTAACCCTTTATTGGCGGCGCTCGACTTAAGTCGTGCACCAATTTGCAGCAAGTTAGGAGCATTATTAAGGCTTTTAAAGGGTTAAAATAGAGTGCAAATGGCCGGGAGCGCAGCGGGCCAGACAGCCGACTCCCAGGGCTTACCGCCGCCCATTAACTCATGTTCCCTGTGTTCTCGAGAGGCCGGCAGTGTAGCCAGTAGTGAGCATAGCTGGGAAAAATATACCACTATACGCTAAACTCCCATGTTCGTGGCACTACTGCAAGAGAACCACGAGTGCTACGTAGCTCGTTCTGGTCTCATTTTGAAGCTTTTAGTGCCTAGTTTTTTGCTGAATACATTTCTTTTCATGCAGATACTTGATTGATCATTCAGGAGGGCCTGAATATGCCAAAATGAGCCCAAAACACCCCACTAGACAAGGGTTAACATGACAGTGTGGTAATCCTGACACTAACTTACGGAAGCGAAGCTTGGACGTTTGGGAAGAGACTCGGACCAAGAGTGAGAGCGGTGGAAATGAGTTACTTGAGAAGTGCGTGCGGAGTTACATGGAGGGATAGACAGACGAATGAGGAAGTAAGAAGGAGGTGTGGTGTGGAGGTAGATGTGCTGGAAAGTGTGAAAAGGAACAACTTGAGATGGTTCGGCCATATGGAACGTATGGGAAGCGAGAGAATGACTAAGAGGGTGTACGAGAGAGAGGTGGAAGGATTGAGTGAGGAAGTATATGGATGAAGGCGGTGCTGGTTGGGAGGAGGGCGTCGACTGACGGGGGACAGAGGTGTATGGGGGCGGTTCGTTCGTAGCCACCCCTTCGGGGATCACGGCGTCAGGCAATATATATATATATATATATATACCGGTATATATATATATATATATATATATATATATATATATATACCGGTATATATATATATATATATATATATATATATATATATTATATACGGTATATATATATATAATATATATTGTATTAATGTTACATTATAAGGTTTAGCTATAAGATCAGATACCGGTAACTCTTAATTCATAATAGGTAAGATTCTACGTTAGCTATAAACTCAGGTAAAATATTATATCATAATTGAACTGAAAGTATCTATCCTGTAAGGACTTATATAATTACTAGAAATAAGCCTCAGTAGCAACCTGCAACCAGAAGTTTAGAGGAATCCTTGGTAAAAGTTAGTGCCATGGGTCTCTTAACCAGTGAGTGGGATGCCAGGTGTTGCCAAGTTTGTGTACACCATACCACCACAACCTTTGCCTCAAACGCTGCCACAAAATAGAGACCATCTGGGGAGAACTTGGAGGCTACTACTTTGGATTCGCAGCTACTGTCATTCTTCTCAGAGGCTGATGCTTTCTTGTCAATATTTGGCTCAGCCAGAGTCTGGGTCTCCGAGGTACTGAAATAATTAAAAAAAAATTAGCTATGTGATTCAAGAGAAATAG
Organism: Paralithodes platypus; assembly: GCA_032716605.1. Lineage (NCBI taxonomy): Eukaryota > Metazoa > Arthropoda > Malacostraca > Decapoda > Lithodidae > Paralithodes > Paralithodes platypus. The sequence continues at coordinate 9,642,557 of CM064566.1, read as the reverse complement.
TATACATCACTGTCTTGATAGCGTAATGCAAAAATGAGCGGAATTTCGGTGTGAGTATCCTAGGTTCGAGTCCTTGGAGTGCCACATGTATTTGTTGATTTTATTAATTGAGTTTAGAAGTAATGTATAGATGATAGAGGAATGACTATAGATCAGGCAGGGGAAGTGGTGGTGGACAGGAGTGAATGGAGAATGCTTGTGAATAGTTGAGTGAACACGTGGTCATTTGGAGTAAGGGGTCGGGCGCAAGTTGGACTAGATAATAGTCCATCAGGCGCCTGGCCCGGGGAGACGATTAATATGAAGGGTGTGCCTGGAAGTGTGGTGGGAGGGCTTGTGGCTTTGGCTCCGCTGCATGTCTGCCTGCCGAGATCGGAACCTCTCCGGGTGGTCAGGGGCCGGGGGAGTGCTGGAGCGACCTTGGTAACCCTGGTCTCTGGGTCTTCTCCTGGGTGACCTGGATGTGTGAGAGTTTGTGTTTTTTATCTGTGTTTATTTTTTGTTTTATGTTGTTTTTGTGTTTTCCCTGTTCTTGCTCCGTCTTGAGTCGGCTACCCCCAAAATGGGGATTGGGCCTGAGCATATAGATAGATAGATAGATACAGTAGATAGAAGTAATGTTGGTTGGTGAAAAAATATGAATACATAGGGTAGATTAGGCAATTCACATACAGTGATGGTGGTCCAAATAATAGGACTACAGTAAGCAAAATCAATAATGTACTACCGGTACGGCGGTACCATTAAAAATTTAATCATTAGCTGACTGACAGTACAGAGGTGTATGGAGGGGATTTATTTGTGGTCTTCCCCTCGGGGATTAGGACGTCTGGCAATAGAGTAGATATAGAAATAAATTTAGTATTAAAAGGTATGATAGTATAGATGCATTTTGACACTATCATATTTATTAATCTAACTACCAGTAGCCTACTAATTATGCGTGTGTGTGCGTTTTTTTTTTTTTTTTTTTTTTTTTTTTTTTTTTTTTTTTTTTATAACAAGAATGACTTAAGTGTAGCCTATGGAAGGGCAGAGAGGGAGTGATGGAGAAGTAGCATATGAGTTGTGGTTTTGGAAGAGAGGAGGGGCAATGGCTGACTGATGATATAAAAGCACTCAGCATGGAGGCTGCAGTGGATTCATATGCGGCCATCCCCTTGGGGATAAGGAGGTCTTCCTGAAAAAGGCAAAACTAAAAAGAAATCAGTTCCCAAAGGAAAATAACAAAATAAGTGTAGGAACAAAGTTGTAAATTTACCAAAAAATTAAATACAATTTTGGTATCATTGCTATTTGATTTAGGTTTAACTAGGAACTTGGATACTTAAGCATAATAGAAAATACTCTAAGGTCTGAACTTTGACTTTGATAGACTATCAATAACCTATAGCCTATTATTTTGTTTATTAAATTATGCATATCATTTTTGTAAGGAAATATATGTTGTTGTTGTTGTTCCCCAAGCTGCCTGGCCGAACAGCCCCAAGGCCCCGAGCAAGGCCAAGGCCATAACCGAGCACCCCCACAGAACCCTCCCTGCCGACCACAATAAAGCCTGGGTGACCGAAGCCACTCCATGGCGGAGAGCTGAGGAGGGTGTGGAAACGCCCGGGAAACCAAAGCCCCATCCAGGGCCCTGTGCCCCTCAGCAATTATGAAGAGAGAGTTGAGGGGCAAAGGAAAAATGTGACGCTTTGGCTTCCAATCTTGGTAGATTGGGAGGTCAATCCACGGAAGAGACGCCGTCACTTGAGATCTAGAAAATATATAAGTAAAAGGAACAGTCAGAGTAAGCTATGGGTATGGCAGAGAATTCCAGAGATCGCTCAGTTCTCACTCTGATAGACCAGCCCATCACCACAGGAAATATATGTATACTGTACTGTATACTACCTACAAATACAACAAACATGTCTTAGGTAAGGATCGTGTTAGAGGGCGTATGCGTCGCCTTGTTTACATTAGTCGTATGACCACAGTTACGCTCGCGTCTAATTTAACCGTTTTTTGTTTTAAATATAGCCTTCATGATGAAGACTATAGCCTAAGTAATGGGGGGGGGGGGTGAGGGGGAATTCTAAGTTCTACATATTAGTTTATCCCATGGCCAGTAGCAAAACAATTTACTCAACAGCTGGCTGTGGTATACAATAATGGATTGAAGGGGGCACCCCTTATGACTTGTTGCCATCATTATATGCATAACCAGCAATTGCAAATAACAGCTGGCCGTGGCTAAGGTTAGTTTGGCTTTAAAAAATAATCAAATTAGGCTACGCGATTCGCGAACGTAGGCTAACTAGGGCCTACGATCGTACGACTTATGCAAACAAGGCGACGCATAGCCTACGCCCACTAACACCATCCTTGACATCTTTTATTAGGCCCTATTAATTTACCTTTGATTAAATATAATTATGGATTTACCAAAGCAAAATGCTATGTATGCTTGATTTGTAGCAATCAAACCCATGTTAAATGAAAATTTCCCTACTTCTTGGAATTTACGTTCATTAGCCTCTTTACCCAAAGTCGGAGAATGAAATAGCCTAGGCCTATTGCTTAAATAGCCTATATAAACGTAGCCTATTTTTTAAAGCTATTTTTTCTATAAGTTACCAAATAATTTAAAATATATTCGAAATTGAGGGGAAATATTTTAGTAAACGGTGAATAGCCAAATAAAGTTAATTAAAAATGTGGGTGTCAGCATGTAATGAGGCAACACCTGCAGGAGCAATACGCCAATACCACATAAGAATAACACCCCAAAACTACTAGAGATGTCACAAGATATATGTCTTGTATTTTGATGTCTGTTTGACGATTAGAGATTAATGGAATAGTATTAATCAATGAAAAAAGGCCAAAATCTTCAAAACACGCCGCAAACTCGGATGACTTATGTAAACAATTGCAAGGAGATTCCGAACCAAAGTACATTTTTTGTGAATAATGCATAAGCTCTGTGTGCGTGTATATAAGCTACTATGTAGTACTTATCACTTAGACTTTTGTATGAGTAATACTGTAATGTATGGAAAATGAATATTTATTTGAGATATATATAGTTTTTCCATACTTATAGCCGAGATAAAAGTGCGTCAAACAGTGCAAAATATATTTACGAGCCTATAATTAGTTTTAAGATATCATTAATCAATTAACATTATAAGAGGTAACACTTTCAACTTTCAAATGGAAATATAAAGTTAATCATTTTAACCATGCAATTGGGGTTCCGTATAACAAACAGGCTGGCCTCCTGAGAGGAAATATCGATACCCTATCATGCTCACTGGTGCCATGCGCGCCCGAGAGATGGCAATAGCATCGCAAAAGAAAATACGAGGTAACTAGAAATCGTATTTCTTTGCTTGCAACGGCCAGAGTAATAAATTGGATTAATTGGATTAATCATCATAAGGCAACGGCCTTATTGGGCTATCCTTAGTTGGAATTATGCAAAACTAGTAGCCTACATGTCATATTTGTAACATATTAGGTTGTACACCGAAATGCCAAACAAATATCCTCATAGTTCCCTGATTAAAATAGCATTGCATAAATATTCCCATATTCAATAATATGCTATAGGGGGGGCAATGCCTAGTGAGTTAATTGCTCAATAGGTGGCGTTCTGAGAGTGAGGGTCCAAGTGTGGGGGATGAGACTGTGAAGCGCAGAGGCGAGGCGGCTTCAGAGATGGGATTGCTTCGAGCCGGGGTGCTTCGCATGTCTCACTCCCTAGACTGGAACAAGACCTCACGGGCCTCACCGTGTTCAGCGGTAGAGTGTAAAGGCTATCAGCCTATGCCCGAGAGGGAGTAGTTGGAATATAGAAAAAAAGAAAAAAAAACACTCCGATACCATAGTCTCTACCTATCTATCTATTGCCTGACGCCGTGATCCCCGAAGGGGTGGCCACGAACGAAGCCCCCATGCACCTCTGTCCCCAGTCAGTCGACGCCCCTCCCCCCAACCAGCACCGCCCTCGTTCATGTACTTCCTCACTCCATCCTTCCACCTCATATTCGGTCTACCTCTCCCTCTCTGTCCCTCCACCTCGCTCTTGTACACCCTCTTAGTCATTCTCTCGCTTTCCATACGTTCCATATGGCCGAACCATCTCAAGTTGTTCCTTTTCACACTTTCCAGCACATCTACCTCCACACCACACCTCCTTCTTACTTCCTCATTAGTCTGTCTATCCCTCCATGTAACTCCGCACGCACTCCTTAAGTAATTCATTTCCACTGCTCTCACTCTTGGTCTGAGTCTCTCAACCAACGTCCATGCTTCGCTTCCGTAAGTCAGTGTCGGGATTACCACACTGTCATGCAAGGACTTCTTCACTTCCATACTGACCACCCTATTTCTTGTTACTGTTTTTAGCGTTCCTACAACCCTCTTCCCCTGTTGTACCCTCTCCCGCACTTCTTCATCCATAGTCCCATCTTTACTCAATACACTGCCCAGATACTTAAAAGAGTTGACGATCTCCATAGCCTGACCGTTCAGCTTCACCTCACACTCTGTGACTTCACCCCTTTCGAAGACCATAACCTTGCTCTTCCCCGTATTTACCTTCAAATTCCGTTTTTCGCACACTGTTCCAAACTCATTTACCAGACCCTGCAACTCCCATTCATTATCACTCATCAGAACTGTATCATCCGCAAACAGCAGTATAGGTAGCTTCCACTCAATTCCCTCCCTTTTCAGTGATACACCAACATCCACTGCTCTTGATAGTATTTCTTTCATGACTCCATCCATATATACAGTAAACAACCACGGGGACATCACACACACCCCTGTTTCAAACCAACATTCAGGTCAAAGAACTCGCTCTGCTCACTCTCCACAAAAAAAAACACTCGGATACCATAGTCTCTAGCCCTCTTTTTTTTCTGGCAAGAGGTGAGGCCGAGACCCTTTCTGGATGGCGGTCCACAATGATGGTTAGGGGTGAAGTTTGGGAGAGAGGGAAACGCACACACAAACACAGTGTGAATAATTTGAGGCAGGATTTGAAGACATTAAAAGCTTCACACTGTGCTCGTTTGTGCGTTTCCCTATCTCCCAAACCCCACTCCTAAACATCACTGTGGGCCGCTGTCCAGAAAGGGTCCGATCCTCACCTCTTGCCAGGGAGGGGTGGGCTAGAGACTATATATGGTATCCGAGTGTACCAACATTGTAAAATGCTAATTAACTGAATACCTATTATTATTATTATTATTATTATCAACTCTGCGAAGCAGAGTGGTATCGCGCAAATATATCCCGCCCGTATACTGTGCACCACCAGTCAGCTTGTCCGTCGTCGTCCGTCTGTCTGTCCGGTAACTCCTCGATCCTAGACCGTTCAATGGATTTTCACCAAATTTTAAAGGTAGGCTATATCCATTTGGTCAATGCGATGGTCAGTCAAAAATAAATCCATTTAACTTAAATGATAAGGTCAAAGGTCAAGGTTAAAAATAAGGTAAATATTTCATATTTTTTAGTTTTTACTCAAATTTCATTTTCACTATACAATTTATGGGTAACTTTGTTATCTTATTGACTAAATTTCAAATAAATATTCTAAAGGGTAAGGTCAAAGGTCAAGGTTAAAGGTCAAAATAAGATTTTTACTAGTATTTCTTACATCAACTGTTAGATTTTCACTAGGCTTACCATATATATTCGGAATACTTAGGCCAAGGTCATACAAGAAACTATTCAATTCCATATGATCCTCACCTCTTGCCAGGGAGGGGTGGGCTAGAGACTATATATGGTATCCGAGTGTACCAACATTGTAAAATGCTAATTAACTGAATACGTATTATTATTATTATTATTATCAACTCTGCGAAGCAGATGTAACGGAAAAGTGAGGAAGTGGTTTATAAGAGTAGAAGGGAGGGGGAGATCAGGGAGGGGAGAGAATGTGATGGTGTGGGGATCGGTTTTTACACCATACCCGAAAGAGGATTTATGGAGCTCCGATCTTACTCTCAACCATCTGAACAATTTAACCAGCACACCTAAACTTTGTTAAATGCGGAAATAGCCTCACGAAAATATCATGCCCTGGTGGGGGCACGAACTCTCGACCCTTGGGTGTGAGGCAGGCACCTTACCAGTTAGACCAATAGAGATATCCCACTTGGCCTGTTCGGCTCAGGGTATTTCCGCATCCGAGGTCTGTTTAGGCTAGCCTATTTTCACTGACTTTACACTACTTCACCTTCCGGGAAGCGAAAGCTCCGAACAGAGAGGAACAAGCTTGAGCCGAATCGACCGAGAGTCCGTCAGAGAGATGAACGGGAATGGTGAGTCAACTTCACTGAGCGATGCTACACGCACCTACAAACTGCCCAGTTGGCAACTCGCTTGGGCGGCTGGCAACTCCACAACCCAACCCAATCGAGTCTCACAACACTCCCTGCTCTCTCTATCCTCTTCCTTGTCCTGTGGGGATCGGTTTTTACACCATACCCGAAAGAGGATTTATGGAGCTCCGATCTTACTCTCAACCATCAGAACAATTTAACCAGCACACCTAAACTTCGTTAACCCGTGGAGCCCCGGCTAGTTTTGTAATGTTTGTTCACCAGAACCCGGCCGGTTTTCAAAAAATGGTTTTATTCCAGAAACAATAGCGAATGGGTTAGGAATGAAGGAAAAACCACGAAAAACCGCTCAAAAAGCTTAAAGAATGGTCCTACAGAGCCCCCGAAAATGTATTTTACAAGAGTAAAAAATTTAAGGCAATTACCCCCAAAAAACAGGTTATTGCGCGCTCACGCGCACGCACGTGGACTTTGAGAGTTTTCAACCATCGGCACGGTTGCGTGGGATACGTACACAGTTCCCATACAAATCTGAGCCCTCTTGAGTGGCTACACCTGAGGTTACGGTCGGCGCAATTAGGGTGACGCGCCAGGCGCGTCTCTGGGGCTGTGCGTTACATACATCTCAGACGCGTCGCTGGGGCTGTACGGGTTAAATGCGGAAATAGCCTCACGAAAATATCATGCCCTGGTGGGGGCACGAACTCTCGACCCTTGGGTGTGAGGCAGGCACCTTATCAGTTAGACCAATAGAGATATACCACTTGGCCTGTTCGGCTCAGGGTATTTCCGCATCCGAGGTCTGTTTAGGCTAGCCTATTTTCACTGACTTTACACTGGGAGTTGTGACGAAGGAGGAGAACGGGGTGCAGGTGTCACAGGGAGAGACAGGAGACAAAGAGGCAGACCCAGTAGTGCTAACAGGGGAGTAGGGTACGGACTGGAGGAGCGGGATGGTGTAATTGCTGAAGGAATGGTAGATGGATTAAGGATTATGTTTAGTAATGTGGATGTGTTTACCCAGGACAAGAAAAGAGAACTGATATGTAGGTTGCAGGATGAAGAGGAAAAACCTGATGTCATAGCCCTACAGGAAGTAAGACCAATTTTTTTTAGAATTGAAAGGGAACTGGTGGAATATAGTTTGGAGGGTTTTGAGTTATATGAGAGAAATGCTATTAGAGCAGAGGTTGGAAGAGGACTGTTTATTTATGTAAGAAAAGAGCTCAAGGTTAATGAGGTGGATATGAGACAGCAGTATTGTGAGTATTTGTGTATTGAAGTAAAATGTGTAAGAGGATCAATTCTAATTGCCTCTATATATAGAAGCCCAAATAATAGCAGGGGAGAGGATGATAACCTACTGAAAGCAATGGAGGAGATAGATAATAGAGAGAACAAATATAAAATTTTGATTGGAGATTTCAATTTGCCAAGGATCAACTGAGCAAATTGTACTACTCCAGCGGGACAGGGTAGCCTGGAAAATAAGTTTATAGAGAAAGTGAGAGATTGTTTTTTAACGCAACATATTGTAGAGATGACAATATATAGAGATGGGAAGCAGGGGAGTGTACTTGATTTGATTTTTAGCAATGAAGAGGATATAGTGGAACATGTTAAAGTGGATAGCCCTATAGGTCGTAGTGACCATGCCTGTATAAGCTTTAGTTGTAACATTAAATCAGAGAGGGATAATAGAAGCAATAGAAAAATATACATGTATGATAGAACAGATTATGAGCTGCTGAGACGGTGTTTGGACATTGACTGGGGGGAATACTTGAACGGTGAAGACGCTGAAGGAATGTGGAGGAAAATTAGAGTCAAACTGGAGAATGCTGTATCCAAAAGTGTACCAGTAAGGGAATATAAGGATAAAACAAAATTGAGGAAAAGAACTAACCCAGAATTTCCAATGAAAAGAAAGCTTTGGATATTGATTAGAAGAAAGAAACGATTGTGGGAAAGATTCAAATTGTTAAAAAAGAACAGGGGGTCTAGTATAGAGGCTAAGGAAGTGGATCTGGAACGCAGACAAATAAACAATAAAATAAGGTGAGAAACAAGGAGGGGGGTGAAGGAGAGGGAGAGAGAGATAGCTAGAAATGTGAAGGATAATCCAAAAATATTCTGGAAGTACATTCAGGAAAAGTTAACAAGAAGAGTAGGGATCCCAGAGCTGGTGGGGGGGTTGAATGATGGGAGTAGAGCGGAGACTGATAAGGAGAAAGCAGAGGTGCTGGGGAAATACTTTGGGGGGGTACTAACAGTGGAGTCGGAGGATGCAGTGCCTACTATTCCCATCAAACAGGCACCGGCACTAGAACTAATAGAGTTTTCCCATGCTAGAATAAGAAGGGCTATAGAAAAAATGAACAGAAGTAAGTCACCGGGACCGGATGGGATACACCCAAGAATCATAAAGGAAGGAGGGGAGATGTTAGTAGAGCCATTGATAATGTTATTTGAGGTATCGTTTAATACAGGACAAATCCCGATGGACTGGAGAGAGGCGAACATAACAGCTATATTTAAGAAGGGAAAGAGAAATGACCCAGGGAATTATAGACCAGTCAGTTTGACAAGTGATGTGTGTAAACTAATGGAAACGGTAATTAGAGAAGGAATAATGGATCATATGAAGTCAAACCAACTTTTCAGTGGGAGACAGTTCGGATTCTTGCCGGGGAGGTCGACGGTACTACAGCTAATTAAGGTGGTAGATGATTGGATGCAAATTCTAGAAGATGGTGATGTAATAGACGTGGTATATTGCGATTTTATGAAGGCCTTCGATAAGGTCCCACATAAAAGGTTAATAGAGAAAGTTAGAAGCTATAATATAGGGGAGAAATGTGTGAAATGGATAGAAGCCTTCCTGAAAGATCGGAGACAGAGGGTACTGGTGAATGGAATAGGCTCGGGGTGGAGGGAAATTACAAGTGGGGTACCTCAGGGATCTGTGTTGGGACCACTGCTGTTCGTTATATTTATCAACGACTTGCCTGAAGTTATAACTAATGGAAGTGAGGTATACCTGTATGCGGATGACACTAAACTGTATAGAAGAGTGAGGAGTAAGGAAGATATGGGTTTGCTTCAAGGAGATGTGGAGGGCATGAAAGGATGGTCTGAGCATTGGTTAATGCCTTTTCATCCAAAAAAATGCAAGTACATGCGGATTGGGACCAGCAAGATAGACAAGGTAGGATACAGTATGTATGAAGCGATGGAGGAAGTGAGTGCAGAAAAGGATATAGGAGTAGTGATAGACAATAAGTTAAATTTCTCAGAACATTTAGCGGAAAAGATAAACAAAGCCAATAGAATTGTAGGGCTGATAAGGAGGACATTTGTGTCACTTGACGAAGAAATCTTCAGGAATCTCTATACAGCGCTGGTTAGGCCGCACCTGGAATATGCGAACCAGGTGTGGGCTCCATATATGGTAAAGGATATAGAAGCAGTGGAGAAAGTGCAGAGGAGAGCTAGCAAGCTGGTACCAACGTTGAAGAATGCGGGCTATGAGCAGAGGTTGAGGACACTGGGGCTTCCGACACTGGCATATAGGAGAAAGAGAGGGGATATGATAGAGACTTTTAAGATAGTGTCAGGAAAGTACGATGAGGATGTGTGTGAAGTTATCTTCTTGATGCGGGAGGAAACAAGAACGAGAGGACACTCTAAGAAAATTGACAAAGAAAGAAATAGGCTTGAGAAGGCAAAGCACTCATTTTGTGATAGAGTGGTAAATGAGTGGAACGCACTGCCCCAGTATGTAGTCGATTCCGAATCAATAAGGGAGTTTGAAAAAGTAATCTTGATAAAGCATGGGGAAGACAAGATTTGAAGTTTGATTATAAAACAAAAATACAGAATAGTAAAAATGTTGCGTCTGCTACCGCCGCCGCCAACACCGTGAACGACCGCAGCAGTGCAAGTACTGGTACTGAGCTGGATACACAGGCATAGTTTGCCTTTTTCCAGAGGATCTACTGTACAAAACTGTAAGAATATGAAATGTCAAGGTCAAATATAAGGTCAATATGCTATAATTTCTTTACTTTTCATGAAAACTTCACAAAATTTGGTAAGATAGTTGCACTTTAAATGAAAGGGACGATAACAAATTTTGAGAAACATATCATGAAGGTCAAGGTGAAGGTCAAAGGTCAAGGTCAACTATTCTATAAATATATATAAAACTAACTGATGGGTTTTAATGAAATTAGTTATGCTTATTTGATTTTCCTGGGAAATGTCAATGAACAAAGAAAATTACTCCTACATAAAGGTCAAGGTTACAGGTCAAGGTCAAAGGTCAACTTATACTATATATTTTTAGTTTGTATTCAAATGTCTTCATTTTCACTACAAGGTACTGGTAACCTTGATATCGTATTGCTCAAATTTTAGATAAATATACTAAAGGGTAAGGTCAAAGGTCAACATAGGTTTTTTACTAGTATTTCTTTTACTAACTTATATTCTCACTAGGCTTACCATGTATATTCGGAATACCTAGGCCAAGGTCATACAATAAACTATTCAATTCCATATGAAAGGTCAAGGTCAAATAAAAGGTCAATATGCTATTTTCTTTACTTTTTATGCAAACTTCACAACATTTGGTGAGATAGTTGCACTTTAAGTGAAAAGGAAAATATATGTTGAGACATATAAAGGTCAAGATAAAGGTCAAAGGTCAAGTATTCATGAAACTAACTGATGGGTTTTGATGAAATTATGCATGCTTATTTGATTTTCATGGGCAATGTCAATGCAAACAAAAATGTACTCTTACATAAAGGTCAAGGACACAGGTTGAGGTCAAAGGTCAACTTTTATTATTTATTAAAGAAAAGATTACTCAAATTTTTGAAAACTGAGTGTGTTATGACTTATTACTTAAATCACATATATATCAAATTTCACATAAATATTGTATAAATAATGACTGGAATGTATGGTAGGCATAGAAATGTCAACATACAGCATAATCTTCGGTAAATATGCAGGACGCGCAACAATATAGGTAAGAAATTTCTAATATTAGTTTGGGGTTCCTATCATCATTATGCTTCATTGCTATATACAAATTTTGGGATTTTTTATTTTTTGTTCTTGGGGTTTTTTTTTTTTTTTTTTTTTCATTAACCTAACCAAAACACCTAACCTAACCTAACCTAAGTGTATTTGGGGCTATTAGGTTAGGTTAGGATAGGTTTTTTGGTTAGGTTAATGCCCCCCCCCCCCCAAAAAAAAAAAAAATCTCAAGAATTTTTGTTTTTCCGAGGATAAAAATTATATAGCAACGAAGCATATGATGATAGGAACCCCAAACTAATATTATAAATCACGTGTTACCTATATTGTTGTGCGTCCTGCATATTGACCCAATGATCCTAATCTTCTTCTTTGGACCACTTGCGAGTTTCAAGGTTATAAGGAAGTTGGAGCTGTAGACATCGATAGTAAACAGAAATGCAATACTAATTTAGGTTTCTGATGGCCAAAGAGTATGTTGAATTGGATTTTATATATCTATAAATGAACTACAACCGTATTTTAGCTGGCAATTCTGCTAAATATCGATGTCTACAACTCCAACTTCCTTATAGAACGAAAATCGCAAGTGGTCAATTTAAATGGCCTGCCACCTGAGGGCAGGAAAACAGCGTTAGTCTGCTGTAGGGGCCACTTGTGCCATTACCTTGCCAGGGAGATTGCAATGAACTATAGGCCTACTGTAGGCTACTAATTGATATCCCAGCGCTTCTCACTGCAATCCACCACTTGCGAGTTTCAGGCTATAAGGAAGTTGGAGAAGTATAGGCCTACATTGATATTTAACAGAATGTAGCCTACAGCTAAAATACGGTCATAGTACATATATAAATGGTTCCATGTCATCTCAACCAGTAGACCATTTCAACCAGTAGCTCTCAACCAGTGCCAAATTAACCCAGACCAACCAAACCAGTGCCAAAATATAGTACTAACCTAACCTAACCGTATTGGTTGATTTGGTACTGGTTGAGAGCTACTGGTTGAAATGGTCTACTGGTTGAGTTGACCGGTCACCATATAAATACATAAAACCCTATTCAACACCATTTATCCATCAGAAACCTATATTATTATTGCACTTTCGTTAAATATCAATGTCTACAGCTCCAACTTCTTTATAGAACGAAACTCGCAAGTAGTGAATTATTACAACTATCCATATTACATTGCCTGGCTAGGAATACAGCAACACTATGATAATAACCACCGACAATGGAGTTTGTCTTGGAATACGGACCATTAATTCAAACACACCGCCAGCTACTTTAGCGCTACCAAATCATGTGGTCGCGCGCCTAACTACCATTTTACCGTAACTATATATGTCTATTCTACCTGCCTAAAACAATTATTTCTGACAGATTGTAAACAAAAATGATGGCCTCCGGTTCTGATAAAGCTCTCGAATATTTCCATCAGTACAAAAAATGGATAACGAGCAACCCACAGGGAGCCTCGGAGATGGAGGCGGTCGTCAAATGGGGGTCTTATATTTTAGCAGGTTAGTTAGGCCATTGTTTAATGTTGACAGTTAGATAGCCTAGGCCTAGGGTACTAGGCTAGGCATAGTCTAGAACTGTTGGTGCCGATAGCCTAGGCCATATCACCGGTTATTTTAAAGGACACTAGGCCTACTGCAGCGTTATGAGAAACACTTGGTCATTAGGGAAAATTGGCACCAATAGCCTAGATTCGCCATATTTTTCTCCAGCTTATCCTATATAGGCTAGGCCTAGTCCGCATGGAGCATTTTCGTTATCGACAAATTGAAAAAATACCCACTTCACAAATACAGTAGGCTACACCAAAAATCTAAGTCTGTCAAAGATGTCAAACACCGGGGCAGGGTGTAAAACGAGGCCGTTTATCGTAATGCTACTCAACTTTGCTTTACAATTAATGCTACCCATAACAGAAAATATTCGTTCGTTGAATTGACGGTTGATTAATCGATAGGCTAATCAATTTCTCAGATAATAAGATTATCTGAAAAGACTGAATAGTATTAACACAAAATAGGCCTACACAAAATATAATTACGCCTGACTGACAGTTACAAAGTACGGTATTATTGCCATTTTGGTTCCACAGCCGGCAAGATGGCGCCATCATGGCAGCCAATTGTCTAAATGGCCACCATCCCATCTAGACTTATTCTTCGATAGAATTGAAATCTGCATATTTAGCCTAGGCGCTCGCCATTCGTCCGCGCATTAATGCTACTGGATTCAGGAAAATAGTGGGTTCAATGTTATTTTAATACCACAATTTTTTTTGATATATTTGAAGATAAATATTGAATCTATTTTCTCTAAAGATCATAAGAAAAGTTGTTTTAACCCTCGGCAAAACCTAATAAAAAAGTATGGTACTAAAATGTCTTTCGTAACAAGGTTGTCAATACGGTACTTTCAGTCATCGATAGCTCTAAAGATCATATGAAAATGTGTTAAACCCTCGGAAAAACCCAATATAAAAGTATGGTACTAAAATTTAATTTTCGTAACAAGGTTGTCAATACGGTACTTTCCCGTTATCAATGTACAATCTAAGCTGAAGATTGCAGAGTAAACACCATAGACTTCATCGACTTTATTTCACCTTCGTATAATCGACAGCCAATTTTTGTTGTTTTATTTACTAAGAGTTTAGTACTCAACTAGCGGGGGTGTGGGGGAGGCAGCCCCCACCCATAATACTAGGTTAGGTTAGGTAAGGTTGTTAGGTTAGGCTAATGTCTTTTCAAATCACTATCGGGGGTTGTCTCAACATCGATCGATAGGCCTAATGGGGAAAATAGGTTTTCCCGAGATTTCTAATTAATTACAAACACTATATATTGATGCAAATGAACATTTGTTTATATAAAAAACACTCGGAAAATTCGTGGTATTAAAATAACATTTTTCCAAATAGTGCTACTTAGCTCAGAGTTATTTGCTTTGACACCCTGCAGCGGGGGTGTGGGGGCGGCAGCCCCACCCATAATAGCCTACTAGGATAGGTTAGGTAAGGTTGTTAGGTTAGGCTAATGTCCTTTCAAAGGGGTATAGTAAACACTAGGCAGGGTGTCAAACGACGCTGTTTTTTTTAGTGATAACGCAAATGAACTTTTTGTATAATGATAACAGAAACTCCCCCAACCCTTTTTTTTTTTTTAAGAAACAAAAAAGGTAAATTGACATAATTTTGGTCTCCATGTTTTCCATCTTGATTGCTTTTAGATTGCAGGAAATACTGTTTTAGACACCTAAATTCTCAAAAAAACCGCGGGGGGGGGGGCATGCCCTTCTTCTTCTTCTTTAGAACCCGCCCGCAGACCGTGCAGATCCACAGTGCTGACCTTTGTATCGGTACTGGCTCAGAAACGTTAGTAGGAGGGAAAGTTTAGAGTAGAAGGATAGTTTAAGACAGTTTTGCTATAAACCCCCCCCCCCCCTCACTTCCCCCCCCCCCCCATTTCTCTTCCTCCACATTTTCTCCAACATCCTCTTCACCATCTCCATGTCTTGTGTTTCCATCTCCTGTGTTAACCCCAATTGCACCCCTAACCCCTCTATCTTTTCTCTGCTTAATCTCCTCCCACCCCCTCTCCCCAACTCTATTCCTCATGTACCTCTCCAACTCGTCTCTCTCCTCATTATATCTTGTACACTCCGTTACTATGTGTTCTACATCCTCCACTATTGGGTCTCCTCCCATTTCACATTGACTGCAGTGCGGTCCCACTCCATTCCATCTCCTTGTTCTCTCATTCGTCTTCTAGTGATCCTGTTCTTGCTTTAAATAGTAGTTTCGATCCCCATCCTCCATCATAGTATAGTTCTCTAGCTGGTTTTTTTCCTTCTCTCTATAATATGCCAGCGTGGCTTTATTTTCTACCCCCTCCCTCCACTTTTCTTCTCCCCTCCTCCTTTATCCCTTTCTCTATCTCTCTGACACATCCCCTCCCATTTTCTAGTATGACCCACTCCTCTCTCTCATTTCGTTTTCTAAATTCCCCTCCCACACCCGGTCCTGTTTTATATTTATCCTCCCCAATCTTTTTTTGCACTCTCTGTTCCATTTACTTTGCTCGCTCGCCCATCTGTATACCTTCCCCGGCCACCTATCTTCCTCCATCCCCTCTAGCCTCACTTTGTACTTCCCTTTCGCTTTCCCAATCCTTTCCTCAAACGTACTCCACCCCATCTCCCCTGAGATTGCTTCTTGCTACGTATTTATTTGCCCCCAATCCTGTCATCCCGATTTTATTCTGTACCGTTTTCTAATTTCTTCGTTTCCGCCTCTGTTGTTTTTACCGGCCTCTAAGCCGTACATTATTGGCAGGTACTCCTAATCCTTTCCACAGCCCTCGTCACTATTTCATAGCTATTCGCTCTTAGCCTTGTCGCGCTCCATAGTCTCCTTCCATTGTTGCATTTGTCCAACTTTTCACTTTTCACCTTCTCAAACCCTTTCTCCGTGATCGTTACCCCCAGATATTTATACTCCCTTGTCTTCTTCATTCTGTTTCCTTCCAGTGTCCATTCCTCGTCCTCTTGAAGCTCTCCATTCATTTTCAATCAGCCTGGCTCTTTTCTTTACTAAATCTTACTTCAAGTTCCTCCCCGAATCTCGTTGCTTCCTCTAGTAGTCTCTGCAACCCTCCTCCCGTTTCTGCCATCAGAACTACGTCGTCAGCAAACAGCAGTACCCCCAGTCTTTCCTTGTTTATCTGAATCCCCTCCCCCACTCTTTTTCATCCTCTGTGTCATTTCTTCCATATATAACGCAAATAATAACGGCGATAATACGCACCCCTGCCTTACTCCCCTCTTGCTCTCCCATTCCCTTTCTATATTTATCAGCGCGTACTTCGCCTTTGTCCCTTCGTACATCGATGTTATGATGTTTATATACTTTTCTGGTATTCCACTCTTGCCATTATTTTCCACAGCAGTTCCCTGTTTACTCTATCATAGGCTTTCCTATATCCAGGAATGCACAGTAACCCATTTTTTTTCTCTCTTTTCATTTTCCCCATCACTTCGCTTAGTATATAGATATTATCTGTCCCCCTCCTGTCTCTTCTGAACCCATTTTGCTCATCACTTATTATTCCCGTTTCCCTCTATGGCTCTATTCATCCTTTCCTTCAATATCCCGCAGAGAGTTTCCCTATTGTGTTTGTCACTGTCACGGCTCTGTAGCTTTTCATTTCCTTTTTAATACCTGTTTCCATAGTGTACTCGATCATTCATCCATTTCATGTGACCCGGCCCCTAGTCTCGCCGCCCTTCGCCGCTCCTATAATGATAACAAAATAATAAACCTAATGATAACACAATTCTATTGTTATGGATTGACACCTGACACTAGGATAGCCTATACTGTACCCGTCAGCGGTAAGTCTAGCTGTAGTCTCCTTGAGCTACCAAATCACATTCATATTTTCGTGAACGTAATTTTCGGTACTCCTACCCGTGAAACACATGTATACATCCTTGGCATTAGGCCTAGTCCATCCTGGCATCACTTACAGTTTCTCAGTAGGATAAATCTACATTTATATTTCTCCTATTTTTTCACTATTCTGTTGGTACTAATATGTTAATATTATTAGTAGTAGACTTAGTATGGTTTGATGATGCGCGGAAATGTATATTTGACTTGAAAATAGATACATTGAAGTATTACAAACCTTCGCAAACCCATAACAGCGTGAGCAGGGTTTATACCGTCGCGCACCCATAACAGGAGCGTGAGGGGGTTAGACCGTCGCGGAAACAGGTTACTTTTCGGTTAGGTTAGGTTAAGTTAGGTTAGGCTAATGTTAAAATACTAAAATGCGATGTCCTCGGTATTAAACAACACTGTATATCAAATACAAAAATAAAAACAACACAAATTACCTGAAAAACTCGTATCTGGTTGGTGATCATTTTTTATCAAATAAGTTTTTTTTCCAGTTTCCGCGTCTGCTGAACCAACCAAAAACACGCTAAAAGGCGTGTTTTGAAGGGGGGAGGTGGGGGGGATAGAGGGGGAGGGGTAGTATAACTGTAGATTTATCACAGTAGATCCTCTTGAAAAAGGCAAACTATGCCTGTGTAATCCAGCTCAGTACCAGAAGTATCTGGCCAAAAACAGAAAACTCTATGCAGCATTCATGGATTTGGAAAAAGCCTACGGCAAGTAGACTGGGAGGGCCTGTGGGATGTGTTAACAGTATATGGTGTGGGAGGAAAGTTGCTAATGGCAGTAAAATCTTTTTATAGGAATGCAATGGCAAATGTGAAGGTAGGGGATAAGTTAAGTGAAAGTTTTGAGGTCAATGTAGGTGTAAGACAGGGATGTCATGTCAGCTTGGTTGTTCAATATATACATGGATGGAGTGATTAGGGAATGTAGGGCTGTATCAATGGGTGTGGGAGCTAGACTGGATCAGAGGGAAGAACATGGAAGATTTTAACATGACTATATGCGGACGATGCAGTCCTGTTGGCGGAAAATGCTGAAGAACTTCAGAGAGTGGTCACTGACTTTGACAGGGTATGTGAAAAGAGAAAGTTAAAGGTCAATGTAGGGAAATGTAAGTAATGGTGTTTGAGAGAAGAATGCATGAAACTATAGATTTTAAGGAAAAATATAGAATCAAGAAAGAACACAAGAAAAGTTGTAAACTAAAATTGAAAAATGAAGTACTAGAAGAGGTTGAAAGTTTCAAGTATTTGGGAGCTGTACTATGCAAATATGGTAAAATGGAGAGTGAGATAAAAGAGAGAAAAATGCAAGGGAGAAAGTGATTGGAGAACTTGATAGTGTTCTCAAAGGAAGAATGGTTAGTCTTCGGAAGTCGAAAAGTCACTGAGAAACAGTTGGGCTGCTCCCAACACTCTCGTATGGAAGCGAGACATGGACAGCAAGTGACGAGGACCTCTTCAAACTAAGAGCTGTGGAGATGAGCTTTTTCAGAATGGCAGCTGGCATGAATAGGCTAGATGGGCCAAGTAATAGGGAAGTGTATGAGTCCTTTGGAATGGAAGAGCAGGCTTTGGGCATTGATTGTGGTGGTTGAGTGGATAAAGAGAAGTACTTTGAGGTGGTATGGTCATGTTCAGAGAATGGATGAAGACAGAATGCCAAGAAAGATATATGGGAGTCAGGTGAGTGGAAGACCACCTATGGTATGGGAAAAGAAAGTGGAAAAATATATTGAAGAAAAACCACGTAGTGGAAGGGGCATTGTGGCACGGGCAAGGGACTGTCTTGACAAAGTTCTTGGAGACGTTTCTGTTACTCTTCATTCTTAGCTGTCTAATTATCTACCTCATAGTTATAACTTCAGGTAGTCATATAATTAAATCCTTTTCTGCATTCAC